>CM026200.1:30084960-30230166 GCA_014839995.1 Xenentodon cancila
GGCGACTTCCTTGACTGGGGTTTCACAATATTAGTAAAACGTGATGGTGATATCTTACAGTTATAATGTAAATGTTTGGGGTTAATGTCTCTGCTTTGCTGCCAACACAGACCTCAGATAAATAAATGCTTTTATTCATGCTAAAATATCCATTTCAGTTTCATCTGAAGTTTCATCCAGCCGTTGGTGCCGTCAGCAAAAACAGCCCGAGGAAGTCTTGGCTACCGTCCAGTTCCCTTTTACGACAACTGCCCATCATTTATGACACTATGTCAGCACATCAAAATAACGAATTTAGCTCAGGGAGCTTCAGGGGACATCCAGGCTGAGCACCGCTCAAGAAATTAATGATTGGAGAGAAAATGAGCGTGACTGAGTAATAAACCAAACGAGGAATCCTGGGAAGCGCCGTAGGAGCGTTTTTACTTCCACGCCTGTAAAAGGAGGCCCACTGGGCAAAAGCGGACAAGAGATTTTTTCCTGCTGCTTTAAAAGAGTAAAATGGTGCCGATATCTGTTTTGCCAACCAATGCATAACTGTCCAGTTTGCCACCGTTCAAAATCCCCCACCATCCACCAATCGGGACACGCACAGGGGGATTTATTCAAAGCTCATCACTCCCAACGTCATCTGTGGCCAATTATGAGGTTGGAGCTGAGACACCAAATACAAAAAAAAAGATCAACCTTCATGGTCAATTCCTGGCAGGAGGAGCCTCTTGTGCCACATCTGAATCACAATTTGACAGCATGAAGTCCTGCGCTGCTGTTGTTGTGCACACCAATCCCTGACGGAGTATCTTCAAACACACAGGCTGGGAAGCAGCTGACTTCATTCAGAATGCCATACTGTCTGTTAAAAGCATGACTAATCAGGCTAAGAGTTCACTAATTGGTAAGTGACTATATGCATGGTGTTTCCACAAAAACCCATGATATGATGGCTGGAACAGATAACTGCTCAGCGACCACCCTCTCGGTTCTAATAATATTACATCACGAGGTTTCAGCTCTAAAACTCGAGAGGAAACTCAGTTCAGGCAGCAGATTCGCTTCCTTTTCCTAAATTTACAGAAACTGATAGATATTTCCTCTTCCAGCACCAAAACTACCCGCTGCCCTCATCATACCAGAGCTCGCCTTTCTCAAAAACAGGCCTGATCTCACTCTGAAGAAATGTTCTGGAGAGACAACAGGCCGTTTCTAGGGCCTTTCTTTGTCCTCCGGGCTGCAGCAGACGTGAGGGTGTTCTGTCTGAAAAGAACGACGTTCTAACAAATCCCTCGGTTTCTCTGAGCATTCTTGTTCTCAGCGCATCAACAGCGGGGGATATGAACTCATAAAACCCTGCCTCGGCCGTGATGACGCTGACACACATTTGCCTGCTGGAACCAGGCGGAGCATCTGGCTGATCTAGAGGGATGACTCGGTGGTTCTGCAATGACAACAGAGTTCTCTGCTGACAAACACAGATGGCTCATCGGTTTACAAAAGCAGCCTCTGGCCTTTAAAGAATTCAGACTGTAAACAAATACAGGGACTCGTGTTTTCTCATACGATTGAAAGGGCTACGGCGAGATTCCCTCTTCAGATTGGCAACAATTACATCGGAGCAACTGCAGTCACGTCACAGAAACCCGCTTCTGTGAAAAATATGCTTTTAAATCACTCCACACGAAAGGAGCAACAGGCAAGCACTAAAAGAAATTTACAGGAGGCACGAAGGTGAACCGAGGTGAAGGTCAGAAACATTCCCAGGCAGCACTTTGTCAGTAAAACTGCTGCGTCTGGCTCCAAAACCTTTCAGATTCAGCAACGCAGACGCGGCTTGTTCGGCTGAAAGGGGCTTTTAGATGGCAGCAGTAAGACGCCCGCTCTCTCCATCTTTTCGAGGGAGCTCCAACAGTATGTATGTACCGTAGTGAATCATGTTTAGGAGACTGGGTCTCTCCGAAGAAGAGACCGGCAATGGTTCTCCAATCTGCAGATTACTGCATGTAGTTGTGAAACAACTTCAAAGTAACGCTCCCCTGTGCACGACTGCAAAGACTACATGAAGAGTATATAATAACATCATCAAAAGACTCCAAGAATCTGCAGAAATCTTCAAGGCCTCCATTAAAAGCTAGCGAGATTATCGCTGTCAGCTCAGAGGCACATCAGAAATCCCTGAGAACACACTTCGCTGGATCATGCACCAGCGCGGATTAAAGCTGTATTGTGCAAAGACAAATTCATATGTGAATGAGATCCAGGAACACAACCATACTCCCAGGGCCGAAGCACGTTTGAAGCAGACTGAAATGAAAAGCTGAACCGCGGTCAGAAAATTCGAAATGAATTTAACATCCTTCAGACTCAAGAGACAGAAACCATCAGGGTTGTTATCAGTGCGCCCTTCAAAGCCTGCATCTCTGGTATGGGGATCCGTTAGTGCCCCTGGAAGGGCTGTTTGCACATCTGGAAAGGAAACAGCAATGCTGAGCGGTATATGCAGGTTTTTTGAGCATACGCTTCCTTCCAGACAGTTTCCTTTTTTAGGGATGGTCATGCATCTTTCAGCAGAAGCATGGCTTTACAGTAGAGCTGCTGACAACCCTGCCTGCAGTTCAGACCTTTCACCAGTTGAAACACTGTCTGTTGAGCAGTTTCAATGTCAGAGCAGAATGGGATAACATTCCTCTCCCAGAACTCCATGAACTGGTCTCCTGAGTTCACCGGCGGACACGGGCTGATGTTAGGAGGAGGGAATGCTACACACTGGTAAACATGACCCTGTGACAACAGTTTTGACACACACTGCAACCATGAAATTCAAAATGATCTCATTCTCTACCTTAGGATGGAAACTTTCCTTGGTTTCAACATTTGCTATGTTTTCTATCTTCTTCTGCGAGTTTCTGAGATCTGTGGTTGAGCGCACTCTTTTTTTCCATTTCTATTTTTACATATGATATTTTTCTGAGACTGGGTTTTATTGTGTTGCGAAAGCTGATTTGATATTCTTTTTTTGGGGAAGTGCGAGGCGTTTCAGAGTACCTGACTGTAAAAATGAAACAAAAGGTCACGTTGCGTCATGCTTCTTATCACAAACACATGCATGGGTTTCCCACAGCCCATCTGATAACTGTGAAGCATATTATCCCTCCTTATTAAGGCTGGCTTACTTGCTAAAATAATTGCACATTGAGGCAGTACCGTTTTAACTTTTAATGAGCTATCTCTGCGCTGCTTGTGCACTCGCACACAGACAGACACAGTGTGTGCCCCTGCGCTCTCTGGGAAGCTTTAATCAGCACAGTGCTCTATAATTAACCCAGATTGTTAAATGGAGAACTTCTCAGACGACCTGCAGGAATGCTGCTGATAACAATGCCGAGCAGTGATAACAAAGAACAAAAACAGGTTCCGAGTGAATTTGTAGGGCTTCCAGTTGTGGTGCGCAACACGTACACAAGAGCAATCAGTCGTGGACGATGACATGGTGGTCGTCTGTTTCTGACCTTCTGTTTAACGATTCACATGTCAGACAACGAACCAGCTAAAAAACCTGCCGTCTTTGAGAGAAGAGCACGCAGAGTACATTAAATTGGTGCGTTGGTAAGATGCATGACAGAGGGGCTGGCAACGTGCACAGCAGGCGTCCCGGTAATAAAAGAGAGAATGTGGACGGGCAGCTCTGCCATGGAATGCCCCAGCGTGGTGACCACGGCGTTTTTTTTTACGGTCGGGCTCAATGGTGCCTTTGTGCAGCGGAGTCCATCTGGCCGTCCAGGAAACCTCAGCGCCACATCTCCAGAAACACAGACGTCTGCACACAGGCCACCTCTTTATTTTGGGATATAGACTGGGAACAGCCAGATGGGCAGGGGCACATGAATCCATACTTTGCTCCGAGAGAACAACACGGAGCAGGAGAACAAAACTGTATGAACGTTGTTTCCAAAACATTTCTTTGGCTGAAGTTTGCCATCTTGTTTTACTCACAAAACATACAGATGCCAATGCATCCCACACGCTACAAGTTTAAATAAGAAACTTTAGGCCATTTGAAGAAAAGTGGAATTCACTCACTTTTCAGCTGTTTCGGCCAACTGCACATCTAACTAGATGTGTGGCCCGGTTGGTGGATGGATCTGCCTGACAGGTTTAATCGGATCACCAACTTGATTGGAAAGGTCTGTCTGAGCACTGCAGGACAGGAGGCATGAGCCCAGGCAACCCAAATCACACAGCACAGAGGTGGAAAGACCTTGGCAGATCTAAACGGCGACCACGGATCAAATGTTCAGGTGACGGTTGATTATACTGATCCGCATGAAAGTATTTTTGAAAGTCATTTTGCACCAGCTGGCTTCACTTGCACAAACACGGGCCTGTATAAACTGTGTTCAGCCAACTAGAAGCTTTCAAACCCTCGTAATGAGAACAGATGTTTACATTAATCTGAAATCAGAACTTGCTCTTGCTGCTGTAAAGTTCATGGAAGAGTATTTAGCTGCACCAGAGGAAGTATAGTTTTCCAAGTTGCGCCGGTTTGTTTTTAAACCATTTTCCCAGCAGGTTTAAGGAAAGAAGTCAATTTATAAACCAGCAAAACTCATCTCAAAGCTGGAGAGACAGTGTGAATATTACATCTATGCAGAGTTGAGCAATGGATAAATCACTCTGTGCATGTGTGTGTGAGTGTGTGTGTGTGTGAGTGTGTGTGTGTGCGTGCGTGTGTGTCTGTGAGTGTGTGTGTGTGAGTATGTGTGTGTGTGTGTGTGTGTGAGTGTGTGTGTGTGTGTGTGTGTGAGTATGTGTGTGTGCGTGTTTGTGAGTGTGTTTGTGAGTGTGTGTGTGTGTGTGTGTGTGCGCACGCGTACGTGTGTGCGTGTGTGAGTGTGTGTGTGTGTGAGTATGTGTGTGTGTGTGTGTGAGTGTGTGTGTGTGTGAGTATGTGTGTGTGCGTGTTTGTGAGTGTGTGTGTGTGTGTGTGTGAGTGTGTTTGTGAGTGTGTGTGTGTGTGTGTGCGCACGCGTACGTGTGTGCGTGTGTGAGTGCGTGTGCGTGTTTGTGAGTGTGTGTGTGTGTGCGTGCGTGTGTGTTTGTGAGTGTGTGTGTGTGTGTGTGTGTGGAGGTGTTTAGGACTTCTTCACTCCCATTGATGAGGTTTTTAGACATTTAGGCTGAGATGAAGAATCTGGATCACAAGAAAGTGAAACAGTATAATGAAAATGGATTTGGTGACTAAAAAATGCAAAAATCAGCCCATGGGAATATAAAAAAAAAAGAAGCTTTTTTTTGAATCTTGCTTCTTTTTTTAATCAAATTTGCATGAAGAATGCAGAAGGAAGCAGGAAGAAGGTCTGAGGCGATGGTTCGTGAAGGGCTGAAATCTATCAAGCGGTATCAAACAATCAAATCCCCTTCTGATCCTTAAGTGTCATGATCCAGTACAAACTGGATTCCAGTTACTAATGGTGGGAAAAAAGAGCAGAAGACTAAAAGCAGATCGGAGAAGCCCACATTTCTGAAGGTTGTATATTCAATAACTTGGTCGTAACAGATCACCAGCAGTGTCAAAGTATAAATCAAGTGTTTAACGGGTCCAAGAGCCACCAGCATGTTTTTTAAATGTACTACAAGACGTAGCATGAACGATGCCAGTCATCAATGCTGAAACTGTGACTTTATTTCAATCTGCAGAGCGCCACCTACAGTCTGCCTAAAGTCGGATGCTCCATGTGGGTGGAGCCCTACGGCCTCTCAGCATGTGAGAAACCAATGCAATGAGAAATTAGCACAAGGTAGAAAAAAAGACTTTAGGAACAAGGAGCTTGTTGTGAAAATGCCAGCGCTGACATGTTCTGTTTGTGGCTGTGATATCACCAAATGAGATCTTGTAGGCCTTCACATCTGAACCAAACATGTTCAACTACAACAGAAGTGGATTCAGTGTGAACAAAATCACAGTTTCCCCTCGAATACACCAGAGAGGAAGGAGCCACTTCTGGCCGTTTGGTCCTTCCAGATATATTACCGTCCTAACGACACATGGAAGGAGAACACTGTTCAGAGGATGCTAAAAAGGAAAATAGAGGATTCAGTTGTGTTATTACATCATTCAAGAACAAGTAACAGCACGTGAACCATCTTCATCAGCAAAATGAAAACATGAATAAACAAATAAAACTCACTATAAAAGCAAAATATATCAGTGCAGCTGTTCCCAGATAGAAATCACAAATGAACAATAAACGTTTTCAGACTGATGCCAAGGTTACTTCTTTTCTCCTCAACATGTAATATAGATATAGAAACCATTTATTTATAGGCATTGGATGGCACTTGAAAAGGGTTGTCCCTTGACTACTACACGTCAGTAACCGTATGCTCACGTACGCGATGAAAGCGCCCGAGTGTCGCCACTGATTCACTATAAATGGGGTGAAGTCGAGTGTTGTCCAAGTAAACCGCGGTTGCAGGCGCCACGGCGGTAGCGTTGCTTTCATCAGAGGTTGGAGAGGTTTCAACTTTGACACTTCAACACGAGCAGCAGTCAATCATAGCCGGGGCGAGCCAATGAAATCATACGCAGGGGGCGGGGCCATTACAAAGTACACACTTCATTTGTGTCGCAAAAACAATTTCATTGGTTGTTTATGATGCAATGAGAACACGTCAAAACCGACCGCCGAGCGTCAACGTGTTGCTGCTGTGTGAACGAACTGTAGTTTACACAAACTGATCCTTTAATCCAAAGCTTCGGGAGCCTCTTCACTCCCATCTTTGTGCAGCTGAGGTACAGTGTGGCAGATTAAAAAATACAAAAAAAATAAAAAATATATATATATTTTTTTTTTTCTTCATCGAAAATTTAATCTGAACGTTATTTTTGTTCAGATTTAGACAGACGTCTGGCCCATGAATCATACTTTTGATTGAATCACAGTTATACGTAAACAAATACACTTCATGGAGAGTAGAAACTATGATATTCTTCTTTAAATTTACAGGAGTAGATCAAGCAGTGGCCTGGTTCTGACCCACAATCAGCCAACACAAGGACAGACAGATCCAGGTTTGTCTTGAATACATCACTGTGCATAATCCTTTAAGCAACACAGTGGAACCATTTTTTCTCTTTTTTGGAGGGTGCGGGGTTAAGTAAATGTATGCGTGTATAGAGTTTCGAGGTATCCAAACAGGGTTTATTTTCTCATCAGTACATCACTGACAGGAAAGTGCATCATAATGATGCCGTCGGATGGAAGTAGGACTCAAATGTATTTCTTTAAAGCAATCACCAAATATTCAAGGACAACACTTTGTACTGCTCAAGAACCAATGAACCTGTGGAGGACTGAAAATAGCATCAGTCTGGTCAGCATGAGTTATGTTATGAAGCTCACAAAGGCAAAGAGGCTAAAAATAAAGTCAGTAAAGCACACGCCCTGCAGCCTCTGCTATCTAAAAAAAATATTATTATTACTATTATTATCTTGCACATTTACTTTCATTGTTGCACAGCGACCTGAATATTCCACATACACGTGGCTGTGATATATGCACATGTGCACATTTGATATGTGGCTGCTGCTGGAGGTTGCTGCTAAACACATTTTGGCGTCTATTCTTGTTGACTTACTGTATGTGGTTTATTACATTCTTGGATTGAAAATCAGAATTGGCAAGTCAACCAATAAGAAATAGGCCAAAATAGCCAGCTGTTATATCAAAATGCATTTAGTCATTCAACAAATATAACTTTTAACATGTTATATAAATATGGCTTCTATTTATTTTGGTAGAAAACGTGGCTATAGTAATGTGATAAATATCTATGTATAACATGATTTGTAAAGCTCTGTATGTTGGACATCATTTCTACTAAAATCATCTTGAAAAATAACAAGAGGAAGACAGATGTTTGTAGTACCACATCTGCAGTAACTGAAAGAGGCTGATTGCTGAACATGAAAAGTTCTGCAGAAATGTGCGCAACTCTTAAACACGTAATTTTAGTATTTCGAGCGAAATACAATAACCATAGAGAAAGAAAAAGTACCTGTCTGGATAGAAAGGTACTTTTACTCTTCTCCGTGCCGTTTCGGTTTAGTTTTTAACGCTTTAAAGAGCCGAAAAGCCCCGACGAGAAGAGAGACGGGCTGAGCGATCCCGTGCGCTGTCGCGCGGGCCCGGATCAGATTACAACAACACGCTCGGAGCCCGCGAGCCCGCGAGCCCGCGAGCCCCCGCCCCTCCCTCCTCGGAGCATCGCGTGAGAGCGAGCAGCCGACTCTCCAACTTGATTGTGATTAATGCGCGAGGGCAAGATGTCCGTGCCAGATCCAGCCTTAAGGTGGTCCAAGAAAGGGGAGGGAGGGGAGAAGACAAGAGAGAAACGTCTCCGCAGAGAAGGCAGATCTGATTAACTTCACTCTAACTTAATTTACTCGTTTAACTGACAATTTTCATTCTCTTCAACAAGTGGCTGAGATTTAACATGATAACAGTCTACAGCCGTCGACAGCCCACCTTAATTCACGATTTCCTTCATTTTCAGCACAATCTGATTTCATAACTCGATTATATGAGCTAATCAGCCTCATTATAGTGGTCACCTGGGCTACCTTAAGTTGGTTTCTAGACAAGGCAAGGCAAGGCAAGGCAAGGCAAGTGTATTCGTATTGTACGCTTCACGTACAAGACTGTCCAAAGTGCTTTACTTAAAAGTCACCTTTATTACATGTAAATTAACTACTAAATCATCGTTGGCGCATAACCCCTACAGGGCCGTGGGCATGTGTGTGGAGAAGTGCTCCGGCGGCCTTACTGCTTGAGGACGGGCTTCTTCCTCTTCTTGTTGGCGTAGGTCGAAGTACCCAACATGGTGTCACTGGGTTCAACTAAACTTTTCGGCAGGTTCGATCAACTAGTCCGCTCTCTAGCGACACACGCTTTCTCCATCCACGGTGACAGCGCCGCCGGTTGTTTCGCCCGGTAGTCCCACCGTTTTTAAAAAAGATAAGGAAATAGAGATACCGGGATCCGCAAGGATTCGGTGCCACCCTGACAGCTCCCGGAGGCGGTCACTGGTGCTGACCTTGATCGGGTCCTCGGTACGGTGAGACTGCTGGAAGTTTGGTAACGGGGAGGAAGTGGAAGTAAAGAAAAGTTTGGCTCACAATTTGAGCCCGTGTCCAACCCCTTTCTCTTTGGATAAACAACGCCGCCTTATTATTACTATTCGGGTTCTCTCTCTCTTTCTCAGTCTCACACACTCACACACACTCACGGGGCGTTTTCAGGAAATGTGTACAGTCTGACGGAGCTTAAGGTGGACCGGACTCTTTGTGGCAGCCAACTGTTTTCTTAACATCCACAGACAGGATTGGGATTTGTATGAAAAGTTTTGACATGTTAAACGGACTTTGTTGTAAACTTCTCAGCGGGAAAACATGTTGTTCCCCTTGAAAATCACCTGGGGAGGTGGGGTGTAAATGAAATACCTTAAGTGCTCAAGCACAACAGAAGTGTAACAAAGTTAAAAAAAAATTAAAACAATAGTGGGAAAACAGGAACACAAATGAATCAAGCATTTATCAGATATGAATTTAACTGTTTTATTTAACAGCTGAAAATCTTCATTTTATAAAACATACCATAAAGAATCTTTTGTTTCAAATTAAGGGGAAGATAGTGGGGGGTCTTAAACCACGAAAACCACAGCTGGGGCTTGTCCGCACCTCTGACTTTTCTGACAACTATGTTCCAAGTTGTCTTTAAACTTATTATTTTGAGGCCACAGGTGTTTTTGCACAGTGCTTTGCAACGCTGGGACACCTTGCGCCCTCAGTGGTCAACGTCTTGTTGAAGGAGCAGAAGTGGTGGCGTTCTTTAGTCAAATACAAGACGGCTGTCCGTCTTCAGCACTGCACCCTGGTATTGCTTGTAAAAAACTCGAGCACGAGGAAAATGTGGTCTAATCCACCCCCCATCTATTTCTGACCCTTCCTCTTCAGAGTCCTAGGTTTCTCTTAGGCAACAGGCAATGGTCCACGTGAATGGATAGACACCAAATACACGCCAAATACACGCCTAATATACATGTTTTTAAAATGTGGGAGAAAAATAAACACAACAGGCACAGGAAGAACATGCAAGCTCTGTTTAGAAAGGAACCAGGTGGGATTTGAACCAGGAACCTCGTAGCTGTGACCTGCCACTGCTGACCACAGAGTCATCGTGCTGCACCATTGGGTTGGTTGGTTTGGAAGAAGCAGAAGAAGTAATGAAGGCCATCGTCATTTCCAGATAGAGGGCATTTATACAGCATTTATTTGCACATTACAGATGTAAGAACACTGTTATGCACTGTGTGGGAAGTAAATAAACTCCAGTTGGAACATAACCAATATTCTTCATCTTTGGGTTCCAACGTTCTCGTATTACAGTTGACAGATTGGCTTCTGGTGTGGAGCCTTCTCATGGACAGTTAAAATGTTGACTGTGTCATTAGATATAATTGCAAAGGCCTTGACATTGTTCTAATTGTAATTACAAATAGAATATACTGCACAGCTAATGGAAATGTCAGTTTTGCAAAAGAAAAAAGTTAGGTATTAAAAAAAATGTTTTCATGTGCTGCTTTTTCTGTCAATTCAAACAAATTGACGAAAAACAAAACACCTTTTTTGCGCCTACGGGTCACATGACATGCAAAGAGTCACACCCACGTTTCTGTCGGAACAACATCCCTTAGATATTAAGCAGCGGGCACAAAAAGATTAATTATTGCTTCAAATGACTTATCAAAGTCGTATAAGAAATCCAAAGGCTTGGAATCTACTGGGTTTTTTTTGTTGTTTTTTTTTGTTTTGTGAACTCATGGACATTCCTCTCCCAGTAAAATCTTTCAGACAATACTGCCTCCAGGCATAAAACACTTAAGTTGAAACAACTTGTTGTAGACGTCTACCGTTTCATTAAAGATTTAGAGAGCTAGAACGGTTGCAGACATAGAAATAACCCAGTCAAAACTGCGAGGTTCTAGACACCATTCACTGTTATTCCTTGACATTTTTATCACAAAGAGAGAAAACACGACTTTGTTGCAGGACAAGCACACATTTTGAATGCTTGTCCTGGGTCAGTTCGTGACTTCTGTTTCACCTGCAGTGTTAATGAAGGTTCATGTTTGGTTTTCTGCATCCCATTTCCTTCTGGGGACGTTGTTCAGCTTGGTCACGAACACTGAGTCCTGTTTCTCATATGATTTTAATTACTTTTCTTCAGTTTACCGCCTTGATATTCTGATGTCCTCATCGCTCTACCTGTAGGTTTACTTTTCATAAGCTTTCCATCTTGATGGAACTCGCTTTAAATAGTTATGAATTTATGGGCATTTATATTTATTTAATAATTAAAATGGCATTCTACTGTATAGTTTACACATTTTTGAAATCTGTTTTCTTTCCAGCATTTTGATGAAAAGCTAGCTAATTACTCTTTATCATATATTAATTTCAACAAACAAAGCAGTAGGTTCAATTGACCGTCATCTATTATGATTAAATATTATATATTTAAAATCATTTCTGAAGAAAATGCTGCTTACCATTGAAATTTAGGAGAAGACACACACACACACACACACACATTTTCTGTGGACTTCGGTTGTCACATTGAAATGTGGTTTCAGCAGGATGTTGCAACATAATGGACATTCATATACGAATCAGCGTGCAGATTCTGGCTGAAGGACGTTCCTCCTCCTCAAGACCAGGCCCCAATTCTGCAGTCTCACTGTTCTGCTCATGTGCAGTACAGTGAGACTGAATCTTTCCAAACCTGGAAACTTCTCTTCTTTATGGACCTCACTCTGTGCAGAGGGGTGTTGTCGTGTTGAAACAGGAAAGAGCCCTCCCCAAACTGCTGCCACAACACTGGAAGCACGCTATTGTCTGAACGTACTGTATGCTGAAGCATTAAGAATCCCATTTTAACTTCTGGGAACTGAGGAGCTTTACACAACCATGGCAAAGCGCTGTTTGGCTGGGTATTCTCCAGACCCTTGTTGCAGAGAGGCTGGGAAGGTTTCTAAGATGAAAGATACTGTTGATAGTAATGATACTTTTTAATATTTGAATCTTGAGCAAATGGAATAAAGGTGTGTGGTGTGATGAGTCAGGATTGGGGGAAGGGGTTCCAGGTTAGCAGAATAATAAAGTAAATGGTCTAAAATAAAATGACGCAGCCATGCCTAGCACTTACTGTGCAGGTCTGTAGGGGCGGTAGTATGACCTGGGTTTGTTTCAGTCAGGTCAGGTCTGGTTTCAGCAATGGCATAGTCTGAAAATGATCTGCTTCCCGAATAAACTGACTTGACTTGACTGGACTTTTTTTGTTTTTAATTTTATTTCTTCCCTAGTTGTACTTGGTATATTCCAAAATAGCAGTGCCAGGAACCACCATGCTAAAATTGTGAAAAGGTGGTTTTAGTAGTATAAAACATTGTTTTCACATATGTGTTGGCCACCACAGTCCAGAGTTTGACCCACTGACAATCTTTGAGATGAGCTGGGGAAGACTATACTAGCCAGCGTGTCCTGGGTCTTCCCCGGTGTTTCTTCCCGGTGGAATGTGACCGGAAATCCTCACCATCAAGGCGTCCAGGAGGTATTCTAATCAGATGCTCGAGCCACCTCATCTGGATCCTCTGGATGTGAAGGAGCAGGAGCTCCTCTCTGAGCTCTTCACTATCTCTAAGGGAGAGCCCAGACACTGCGCAGGACACTCATTTCAGCCACCTGTATCTGCCGTCTCATTCTTCAGGTCATTGCCCACAGCCTGTGGCTGTAGGGGACGGTGGCTAAATTGAGCACTTCGCCTTTCGGTTTGCTCCTTCTTCACCACGACAGACCAGTGCAGAATCTGCATCACTGTGCACACCGCGTGATCTGTCTGTCCATCTCCCGCTCCATTCTGCCCTCACTTGCGAACAAGCTTGGGAGCTCCACTCAGGCCCCTCCTTGATCCACCACCTTATCGTGGTGGAGGAATTCGAATGTTTAAATGCTACCAACCCCGTTCTCTTGGACATTATGCTCCTGCTTGGGTCACCGAAGGCAAACAGAGATGAGAAGCAAGAGAAAACATGGCTCTAAAAACCCTTGTGATGAGAAAAACCATTGCTCTCCGTTTACCCTTGCTTGGACATGGGCTACCACGGCCCCCCTGTGAAGCCAGGCCTGGAGGTGGGGTTCGCTGACAAGCGCCTGGTGGCTGGGTCTGCACCAACGGGGTTCGGCCAGGCACAGCCCGAAAAGGCAACGTGGGTCCACCTTCCCATGAACTCTCCACCCATAGGAGGGGCCATAGGGGTCAGGTGCATTGTGAGCTGGGTGGTGGCCTAATGCAGGGGTCCGACTGAGATTAATAAAATTGAATTTATTTCTGAGGAACTGTTTCTTTCTTCAGTTGATCAATGATTCTCTGACAAAGTTGGTCTCAAAGTGATGAGCTACGATGCATATGATACATATAGGAGACACACACAGTGATATTTGACAAGTGAAAGGAAGTTTATGATGGTGAACAATCTTTGTTTTCAGCTCATTTGAGAGTATTTTTGAGACCCCCATGTTGCTACTCTTCAGAGAATATTCAAAGAGAAAGGAAACTTACAGTTGCCCCTCTTAAATGGTCTTTCTCATAATTGGATTCACCTGTGTATGGAGGTCAGGGGTCACTGAGTTTACCAAACCAATTTGAGTTCCACAAATTAGTTCTGAAGGTTTTGAAATCCATAAAATGACAACGGTGCCCAAATTTATGCACCTGCCTAATTGTATTTAAACACTCATCGCACATTTTCTGTAAATCCTATAAACTTCGTTTCACTTCTCAAATATCACAGTGTGTGCCTCCTATATGATATATTTTATTTTTTATCGTAACAACTAACGATTTATACAGGAGCATCATGAAGAGTAACAAGGCTGCCCAAACGTACGCATCCCACTGTATTAAATAAACTTTTATGTCTTTATTTGCATCTCTTCTAACTTTTGGCGAGCATTTAAAGGATTGTTTTGGTTTGAATACAGCTAGGCTGCTCAGTGAAGACATTTAATCATATTCTTTAGGCTTTTATCTGTTTAAATAAACAGATAACATCGAAGTTTTCTTTTCTGGAAAAGTACTTTGCACTTGTAAGCAGGAATGCATTCGGAAAGACAAAATACCCATTTGATTTAGTTGTTCAGTCTAGCTGATTTTCCATCTGTGGTCAGTATTGTTTTGTGCTGTCCATCAAGGAAACGAAAGATCTTTCAGACTTTTAACCTATTATCGCTGTAGTTATTCTGGATAGCACAAACTGTGAAGTATTTTGGCCGTATACGCGGAAGAACTCTGCCTGATGTTTGGACTGGTGAAAAGTAGCTCTCTTACTTCCAACGAAGATGATTTTAATCACTTCGCCACACATCAGTGACGGCCACAAACATGTTCCCATGGAGCACATTCACGCCTTCCATCACTGCTCCTCTGTAAACAACAGTCTGTGCTTCTGGCACACTTTTACTTCCTCATAGCAGCTGTCTGTTGTGTTGACAGTCCTCACTTGAACTTTGTCTCTCATCCAAAAACTTTACTTCATTGATGGCAAAGAAAGCACTCTTACCTTTGAGAATGACAGGTTGACACATGGAACATCCTGACTGCGCGTTACACGCACACACGGAGCGCAAATGAATGGTTTGATGGATCAGTTTGACAAGAGGGTCTATTTTTATCTGAGCTTAGTCATTAGTGACAGAGCTTTGAATGTTTTTACACTTTTTTTTTTTTGCTGGCAATGTTGAACTCATGTTTTGAAATTTGCATCTGAGCAAAAGAGAGAGAGAGAGAGAGAGAGAGAGAGAATGGGGTAGAAGAAAGAAAATAGTTTTCATATGACATTTGCATGAGCCTTTTATCCACAGTTTGTGTTTTGATGGTGGATGAGATGCCTGAGTGGAAGCGTTGACATTTTCACAATTTCAAAGGTTTGGGGTTTTTTTCTTTATATTTACTTTGACTCTATTTCAAGGTCAAGGTCAAATTTATTTACATAGCACATTTAGAAACAACAAGGTTGTGCAAAGTGTTTTACAATCAGATAACAATAAAACAAAAATCGTAATTTTAAAGGAGGAAAGTATAACAAAAAGGAATAAAATCAAAACAGCAGTACAGTCTTATATCTGTCTGTCAGTCATATTCTACTCAGAATTTAAAGCCAAAGAGAAGAACTATGTTTTTAACATTGGCTTGAAGGGCTGCCACTGCAAAAGCTCCATCGCCTCTATGTTTTAACCTCGATGGGGGACGTCGAGAAGCAACTGGTTGGACGACTGCAGCGATCTTACTGGTGCGTGGATGTGCAGGAGTTCTGACAGATAAGAGGGTGCCAATTCCATTCAAAACTTTAAATAAAATCGTAAAATCATTTCGGAATCGGATGGGAAGCCAGCGGAGGGATGCCAAGACTGGAGTTATATGATCATGCTTGCTGGTGCCAGTTGAAAGTCAAGTTGCTTCGTTCTGAACCAAGTCCAGTGTTGCAGAGATGACTCATCCAAACCAAAACATGAACAATGAACATTTACCAACGTCACTGGTGTAACACCATCCCATCACAGCGTCTGGATTTTGAAGTTGTTGGTAACAGGTCTGGATTGTCCCTTTGTCTTTGGTGTGGAGTACAGTACACGGTGCTCCTTTCTTCCAAAATAGATCTGGAACACAGATTTGTACACGTTTCAACTGTGTGATGGTCCATCTCACGTCTCATAGTCCAAAGATGTCGACTCTGCCTCGTGACGAGGTTCAACAGCTGTTCAGTAAGGTTCAAGGGGCGTTTATGAATGTAGCTCTGTAGTTGCTGACAAAGGTTCCCCACAAGAATCCCGTGTCCATGTGGTTCTAGCAGCTACTGAAGAATGATAGTTCTTGATGCAGTGCTGTCTGAGACATTAGAGATCAACGGTCTCCAGCTCGGGCGTTTACCCTTACCCTACTCGCAAAGATATGAAAATGCTATATTTACTCAGTCTTCATATGTCAACTGATTACACAAATGTAAAAAGGAGTGTACAGTTTCTTCTGTTAGCTTTTCGCTCTAGTGGGCACCACTTTGAATCATTTGTCTCTATCTTACTGTGTATTTTGCATCTTCATCTGTCACACATCCCAACTACATATCCTCCTCCACCACATCCAGGAAACGACTTTTTGGTCTTCTTTTTTTCCTGCCTGACAGCTTAAACTCCAGCATCCGTATATAAATACAATTGCTATCTTTCCTAACATGTTTTAAGGAAATGTGACTGTTTTTGAACTCATTAAATCCAATATCCTTGACTTTAGTTCAGTGGTTTAATGCAGGGCCAGTTCCTGGCACAAACGCTCTATGTGGTTGTTTAGGGCCACAACTGTTAACGGGGGCCACATGGTCAAAAGGAGTCCAACTCAGGTTCAGTTTAATTCTCTTAGTCTCTCTCTTTCTCTCTCTTTCTCTTTCTCTTTATATATATATATATATATATATATATATATATATATATATATATATATATATATATATATATATATATATATATGTGTGTGTGTGTGTGTGTGTGTGTGTGTGTGTGTGTGTGTGTGTGTGTGTGTGTGTGTGTGTGTGTGTGTCTCTCTTTGTTTAGTTAGTAGTTTAGTAGTTTAGTTAGCAGTGTGTTTGTGCTTGGAATTGTTTTTGAAGCCACAAACAAAAGCTTGTTTGGGGCTGCCAAAATCTCAGGGCCGGCCCTGGTTTAATGACATTACTGTATGCACTGCAGAAGAATCTTTCTCTGATGATGAACATGTCAGTGTATTGCAGACCTGTAATTCAACAACTGGATGTGTAAAATGTAATGTATATGAAAATAAAATTTACAAGAAAATATGAAATATCAGTACTGCACAAATGTCAAAGATACAGGCACCTCCCATCATGGAAAGTGCCTCTCTCTTTCACACACATAAACACACTGAGAGGGACAACCGAATATAAAGGGCGAGCATGTGTTGCAGCATTTGGTGTGTGGTTGCTGGTGTCTGTCTGTTCCCAGGGTTTTAATCTCTGTGTGCTGCTTTATTTGACCATCATATTGGTCCTGTGTCTGTAGCCCTGTAACTGACAATGGGGATGTGGTTTCCACTCTGGCAGGCCGCCTGCCTCACTGGTTTTATTGTCTTCACATTTATTGCAGCACCACTCCTTATGGTTTGTTTCACCACTGATACAGAGTACAGACGACACCGCAATAGGCTGCTGTTTATCTGCTGTAGGGAACAGCAATATCTGACTGTGGTTTATGGTAACTCCGAGTTACAGTTAGATCATTATCTATAACATATAGAATAACTCTCTTGTTTAACTGATAGCGTTTATTGACAGGGCCAGTCCCAGGATTTTGGTGGCCCTAAACAAGATTTTGTTTGTGGCCTCAGAAACACTATAAGCACAAACAAAGAATCACACATACTGCTTAAAACTGAATAAACAGACAGATGGACAAATACGTTTTTGACAAATCTTTTTTGAGGAATGTGTTTGATGTGTTAAATAAATGACACTAAACCTGCACTCAACATTTATCATTTCAGACAAAACAATGGTCATGAGCATCAATCTTGCACAATTTCTGTCGTTATAGCATTGTTTGTCCTTCACAAATAGTATATGGTAATTGTGTTCCATATTCTTAATCAGGAACACAGAAGCACAGCTGAGGTCTGAAAAACTGCTTCTAAACAAGCCAGATGGCATCTAGATGCTCCAACGCATACCAGAAAATCTACATCAGAGAGGCTGGACAATGTAAGAATCAAGGTTTTGGAACATGCTAGTCTGTGAAGATATTGACTGGTCAAGATTTTATATCAAGAGTAACTCATTTCAGAAAACCAGCTGCTCGTGGAGGCACATGAGGTGAAGAAGATGGCCTTTCACTGTGTCCCGAACAACCCATTCCTTCTTCACGTGTGACTGGATAGGCCTGGATGCATGTTAAAAACCTGAGTTGCCTCTAAATGCTTGTGGTTCATTATGGCACACTGAAGTTTATCACTATTTTAAAAACAAAAAGGTTAAAAAAGGTGAGTAGCACATGCCCACGGACCAGCAAGCGTGGGGATGTGGACGAAGAGCACAGCTTTATTGATGGTTATCCCTATCAGTGACCACTACACCTGAAAGGGTTAAGAGGAACACCCTCGTTTATGCTTGTGGTCGTGGGTGTGAAACCGGCTGTCAGATATTCTGTTGTCCGTCAGCACACCGAGGTGCAGAGTCCTTTTCAAACAGGCAGAGTCTTGATGAGAAGCAGGACTGCTGCCCTCTGGGAGCAGGAAGAGTTGCGTGTGAAGAACAGGAGGGCAGTTTTTAAACACAGCAAGATGTAACTGAGCTCTGCTACGCACTCAACCGCAGCCCGTTAACATGAACACGGGGCTATTTAAAGCAGCCGCTGATTGTTTCTGCTCATTTGCACTTGTGTGGTCGGACAGCTGCGGTGTGATCTTATTAGCTGGGTGTGGAAGTGACTACTGTTTGTTTGACGGGAAACCAGAGGCAGAGACCACACCGTCATTACTCTCAGACATTATCTTAGTCGAGACGTACCCGATTCCTGTGCCCTAGATGTGTTTGGTCTTTTCAAGTGTAAACTAACATTAAAGAGGAACACAGGTGTGGTGTACCAGTTCTTTTCTGATTCAGTGACGTGTGTCCGGACCACTGCAGAGGGAACGTTGCCTCAGCCCCAGGAGGCTACGTTTCGCTTTACTGCAGCCATGGTCCCTCGCTGTGCACTTGCAGAAGTCTTCTTCTTGTGTCACGAGGGGCACAAGTCAGGGAGAGGTTCCTGGAGCTTCATTTACATTAGAAGCACTGACATCTGGATCTGATGGCAGAGGAGATCAAAGCGAGCCTGCCAACAAGCAGCTCTTCTCCATGGGACTCCAGAGCTTAGCTGGAGGTCCTTGTCTGCACTGGCAGTGCCATGCCTACCATTCCCTGGTCTCTGAATTCAGTATATTACTACCTCACATGGCTATACCCTGTTTTGACCACATTTTGAATCTGCCATGCAGACCTTTTTTTAGATTTAGATTCACAGTGAAACCTATGCTTTCTCTTGTCTGGCGTAATTATGCCATTTCAGGTAAAGACCATGGGTCCTGGATTGACCTCTGCAGGGGGTAATTTAATCCCAGAAGGCTAAGAGAGCAAAGCCTGTTAGTGGGGAAAACGTGTACAAAGAACAAACCAAAGGTGGGAGTGGTTTCATGGTGGAGTCCCAGACGTGACTGACAGTCATCCTCCTGCATGACCAGTTCCCGACACCGAATTCACTTTAAATCTTTAGTTCGGGGCAGCAACAACACTATTTTGAAATAATGATGTAGTAGTTGTGGATTGGTTTGGCTAAAATGATCGGAAAATTGTGGTATACATCCAATATAATGCAATATGTCATGTTTTGAAACCTGAATATTCTGCAACCACAGAAAGATTGATTTTAAAATTGGTGTGAGATTGGTGTGTCAGCGACATAAGGCGCGTGTTTGAGGCAGGTGTGAGGTACAGCAGAAAATGACGGTTGCCATGGTTTCGAGATGTAAACAGTGAACCTCCTCCTGGCTGGCTCGCCCACAGCCGGCCCTGGCTGCGGCAGAGGACATAAAACCTGCTGTAAAACGAGCGGAAATTTGGCAGATTGAAATTCACCAAACCCCTAACTGGCCTCGCAGGGCTGGAGATCTGAATGTGGAGTATTGTTGTTTTACTGCCGGTTAATTACTCTGGTTCCTGTGTGTGTACGTGTGTTCGGATGTGCACACAGGAAAGTATGCTCATGTAACCGTTTAGATGTGTGTGTGGCTTATTTCCAACGTGCCAAGATGATATTAAAAGTTAAAGGGGCAATTGAAAAGTAATCACATGTACAAACAAACAAATCAGGACGTTTCTTGGTTCATTATGTCAAAACATCAGCGTTAGCAGCTACAAGCCCAACAACCGTGGAAACTGCTCAGAATAGTCATTGTTCTCAGAAGATGACTCACTCTGAGACACTTCGACCCACAGCGTTCACCAAGACGTTTCACTTAAAGGAACGTCTCCAGGTCTGTTCTTGTCTCCGTGTTCTTCTAGCACCTATCGGCATCAGTCTCATCCCAAACAGGCTGAAGGATTTTTCCTTTTTTTTGTTATTCAAACCACCCAAATGGTTGTGGGTGCCAAATATCTGTATTTTTCAGAAATGACATCGATGTAAGTTAACTGCTAATCAGCTGAATGATAAAGAATGAAGAAGGATGAGTGAACCGCTCAGGCAATAGCTGCAACATGCTGACACAATTTCCTGTGACACAATTGAGAGGCTCACACAATTTTCCTGCAGTAAAACAGACTGTTTTTCAGCCATGCATCTACAGCGCTGTTAAAAGACGCTGGTATTGGGGGCGGAGTCAGACTGTCTGAGACCAGAGGAGACAGCTGAGTCCCTTCAGACGCAGGATGTCCATTCACTAATATACTAGAACATGACACTTCTGCCCTGATAGCACATAAGATCACAGAAAATGCTGCACAGACAACTCCAATCTGGAGTAAATTGCTCACTTTTTTGTCGTTTTGTGTTGTTCAAAATGAAAATGCGGGACGGCATTGTTGAGATTGAAAAAGGGGCGGCGATTAGCTGTCAGATTGATCCAATCGCAAATGTTTCTGCCCTCTGCTTTGAGTCAGGAAAATTGCCACCAGCTGAAAATGAAGCTGTAGAGGCTGAATTGTTCTCTTGTGAGCTGGGTCTATCTAAACAAATCTAAACATCTAAACAGCTCACTAAATTACACGTTTTTTCAGACCCAGACAGGGCGACGAGGCTGAGTTAAGTCAGAGATATTGATTTGGTAGTCTGACACTGGATTACATGCCCTTAAGTATTGATTTGTTTTCATAACGCCCCCTGTAATATTTAGAGTAACTAACAGCACGCTCACTTAACAACAGCACATCAACATTAGAAGCCTACAACTCAGAGGAGTTTGTGGTCAACTCAATGCCTGCAAATTACTCAGTTCCTGTGGTTGCCAAACCACCCCAAACTGCCATCACTCCACCACTGCACCCGACAGTTGGTGTGGGGTGTTTCTACTGAAGTGCTGAACATTAAGACCAAACGTCTCCGCTTGATCTCATCTGTCAATTGGACATGGTCTTCAGCACACATTTGTTCAGATGCAGTTCTTACAAACGTTAGTTATGTATTCTTGTTTTTCTTAGACAGAAGATGAAGCTTTTCATTCAGGCCGTTCATGGTTGGAAGGAAGAGCAGCTTATCTAAACAAGCTGTACGTGTTCAGTCCTCTTCCAAGAACGCTGTCATGTACTTTCATAAATTACATGTTCAGTGAGGCCTGTGAAATCTTGCTTGGTTGTTTGTGTGTGTGCGTCTGTGTGTGTGCATGCGTGTGTGAGTGAGTGAGTGAGCATTGCTCCACTCTTAATTGAGAATAATCTGTCTCACTGTCTGGAAATGGTTTCATAACCATTTCCAGATTGATGTGCAGCAACAAAGCAGCAAATGTCTTCTAAGACTATTTCTGATGTCTTTTCCTTCTGGCATTGTGTGAACACAAACCTGAATGCTCTCAACCAGCAAACAGCCAAAGCTTCAGCTATTCCAAAAAAATAGACATCTCTGACTTCAAAGGCTGAGCAATATTTGCTCATTGTGCAATACTTTGCATAGAACTGCTTATCTCATTGTTCACTTACTTGCTACTTCAGTACATTAGTGTTTCTCATATCGTCTTTTGTTAGTTTTTTGATTCACATCATCATGAGCTTAAGTGATCCACAGGGTTCAATATAACGTTGGTCCACCTTCTGCAGCTATAACAGCCTCAACTCTTCTGGGAAGGCTGTCCACAAGGTTTAGGAGTGTTTATGGGAATTTCTGACAATTCTTCCAGAAGTGCATTTGTGAGGTCACACTGATGTTGGACCAGAAGGTCTGGCTCTCAGTCTCCGCTCTAATTCATCCCAAAGGTGGTCTATCAGGTTGAGGTCAGGACTCTGTGCAGACCAGTCAAGTTCATCCCCACCAGTCATCCAGGTCTTTATGGACCTGCTTTGTGCTCTGGTGCACAGTCATGTTGGAAGAGGAAGGGGCCAGCTTCAAACTGTTCCCACAAAGTTGGGAGCTGAAATTGTCCAGAATGTTCTGGTATGCTGAAGCATTCAGAATTCCTTTCACTGGAACTAAGGGGCCAAACCCAGCTCCTGAAAAACTCCTGAAAAACTCCTGAAAAAAAATAAAAATTACAGAACCATTTATTCAAGGATTTGAAGAGTTTTATTGTCATGCCAGCACACATTTACACATGAGATAGTGTCTACAGATAGTAAAAGTGGGTCTGCAGAGCCCTACCAAGGTTCAGCAGTCTAACAGCTTCTGGAAAGAAACTGTTCCTAAGTCTGTTGGTCTTTGTCCGGATGCTCCGTTTCCACCTGCTGGAGAGTAGAGGGTCAAAGAGATTGTTGGCGGGGTGGGTGGGGTCTTTCATGATGTGGATGGCCCTCGTCCTGCACCTGGGTGTGTGTTTGCTCGTGGCGGAGGGTAGGCTGCTCCCCACCATCCTCTGTGCAGGCTTCACCACCCTCTGCAGAGCTTTGGTCTCTGCAGCAGAGCAGCTTCCGTACCGCATGGTGATGCGGGTGCTGAGGATGCTCTCCACTGCACGTCAGGACCGAGCCAGTACTGAGGGTGGAGGCGGAGGAGATGGTGTTGGGGTCATTTTAATGGGGCTAAATGGGGTCATTTCAAGCATTGCATGTATACATGAAACACATTATAGTAAGGCTGACATTTGTAGAAGACTTAGAGCTTGAAAACTAAGAATTATAACGTTTTAACATAACTGGAAGAAGATGCCTTGATGGATTTACTTTAGGAGGTAGCACATCACAGTGGCTTCACCCCATTTACTTTCTTATATCTGTGCGTTCAAATAATATGTGTTAAATTTTTACAGAAAAAAATGATGACTAAGACATGCTGGTAAAGTTACTGTCATCTTTAGTTTGTCTCTGCTGGTTTAGAAGATGCAGAACTCATTTACAAGATTAAATTAGTAGACGCAGAACTCAAATTCTGCTGACACAGCATTCCAATAAACACAACGTTTGTGGTATCGTAAAGAATTCAACCATGCAAAAAACATCTGAGGCAGCATGAGCCACTGCAGCAGTAATCTGATTACTCGGATGTGTGTGTTATTTGATATAGTGTGGGTTTAACAGGACTTCTTTTTTCCATTGCTGCAACTGGATCCAGCCACCGTTACATTTCACAGTTTTCATTTTTCTTGGCTGTATTTCAAACTTAAGAGTGAGAAGAAGTGGATGTGGGAGGTGGACTTTCAGCTCCCAGTTTTGTCCAAATGGAGACACACAGATAAACAAAAGTCCTTATTGCAGAAACCAACATTGGCCTGAAAAGGTAGAACTCACTAATGAGGTGCCGTCAGTGTTTCCCTGTAAGGAGGTGTAGAAGATAAGGAGAAGAAGTGTAGAAGATAAGGAGAAGAAGTGTAGCAGATAAGCCACGGAGCCTCAACTACAGTCAGTGTTTTTGTGTTCTGGCCAGCGAGGACATGAAATATCCACCAGCAGGTTGAAAACACCAAACTGCTTCTGCAATGTAAAGTTTCGTCAGTTGACTGTTTACGCTGCTGGTTTCTGCTGGTTTCCAGGCGACAGAGGAAGTGACCTGTGAGTCACACTGGTCAGCTGATGGGCGGGAGGCATCGGGAAGGTGGAGCTAACGGGATTGTTGTGAATTTTCTGCCTTTTGGGGAAATACAGAAACGATAAAGTAGGTTGCACATGTGAAGCATTGTGGCAATACAGTTACAAACAAGTGACTTGTAGATGTTGCTGTTTTATTTTATGTCTCCATGGCAACAGTCATCTCGCCCATTACTGCTTCATTCAGCTTCATTACTGTTTTATTACTTTATAATTGACAGTGTTTTAGGATTTTACAGAGTTTGAGGAGCATTGTTATTGGATCTTCAGGCTTGTCAGCTAAGTTTATTCAAAATATTGCCGGTCTCTTACTGACTATCAACAGATTTTTCAACTTTCAGCTGAGTTCAGCGTTGTCGCCTGATGAAACGTCAGTCAGCAAAGTTGTGCATAGTGACACATCTTCACAAAGCATTGCAGAGGTCTCACTTTGGACCAGGAGCCAAGCATCTAACTTCTGGGTAGAGACTGTATGAAACCATGGATGAAGCATTAGGTCACGTGACCCACTGGTTCTGAAGACCAGTTCTGAAGTTCTTGTCTTCATACAAGCCCAGAGGCTGTGAGGCGCTCAGTAGCCTTCTCCCCTGAGCTGCTGAGGCCAAACTAGAGGTCTGCCAGAACAAATCATATTATCTTAACCCCTAATGAGCAGACGTCAAATTCACAAAAAATGTCATGCGCTTCAGTAACTATGGTGATGACAGCTGACTGTTGACACCATAAACGCCAATGCAACTATTATTCTAAACACTATGTCCCAAATGATTCATAAATCTGTGGCTTTATATCATTTTACCTGATAAAATAGCAACTCATCCCCATACAGGTGTATGAGGATGTGACCTCGAGTTATGGAGACTAAAACTGTTGTTGCGCCAGTAATTACATTATGTTCACTTCATTTTTATATAAGGTTCAGGGGAGAGTCGCTTCTTTGAGCCTGAGCCTTGTGGTCGTTTGAGGAGCTGCAGGTTTTTGACGTCCCTGTTGATGACAGACTGGCCAGCCGGATGTAGCCCCCTGACTGATTCTTTACTGGCTGCTGTTTGTTCTTTAAGGAGCATTAAACTACTCGCAAAACACGAGACACTGTGATGTCATCAGGTCCAGACGGAAAATAGTCAAGTTCAGGAACTGCTGTGAGGGAGAGGAACTCTTTGCTGTGGACTTTGCAGGGCTGCATGTGTGCACAAAGCTGTCACGACCGAAGGGAAGAAGCCAGAAGGGTTACCGTCACAGCTCGGATGTGCCGTGAGAGGCAAGGCGCTGTTTCCAGCTACATTAGGTCAGTAAAGGTCCAGGGTTAAAACAAAAAACAAACAGAAAAAAAGATTTTCCTGCAATAACGTCCCTCTGACGTGACGGTGAAGGGTTTTGTACGTCGAGTCAGCAGCGCCACCTGCCGTTAGGAGCAGAGACGCAGCAGCCGCGGACGTCTGCAGCGCAGCCGCAGGTCCTGAGGCGCGTCTGCATGCGGGACACGAGTGACGCGGCTGACTCCGAGACCACAAACACAAACGTAACACTAGCATGAAGAACTTCACTAAAGACGAAAAATGCAAACATTGGGACAGGTTTGATAAAAACTCTTCTGTGTTTTACAGTTAATGTAAGTAAATGTAATCTCAGGGCGCTGCAAAGAGAAAGTAAGAAAACGGAATCTACGTCCAGTTAATTACGCTCCAATTGGAAAGGTTATTCATAAAATAAAGGTTGTAAAATGCATAAAATAATAACACTTAAATGTATTTACATCAGATAACAGCTTCATAAACGATATATAGTTTCTTTTATAAGCATTACTCAACAATGGTTCCACAATTTTACCAGGATTCTTAATTTTATTTATTTATTACAATCCAACCCATTAGCTAAGGTAATCTTAATTTTGGTTTTCCTTTCTAAAAGGCTTTTTTTAAAAAAATTTTTAAATTTTATTTTATGTTTGTACGAACCATTTCACAGACCAGTTGCCAATTAATCTAATTAGTCACATATTTTTCCAGGTTGGTTTTGTTTAAGTACCAGTTTTTTGTTACTTTCACCAAAATTAAATTAATATTTTCATGAATCTATAAAAAAGTTCTTACTTTTTATTTTTTGCATTTTATTGGGAATAAAAACGCGTAAGGTTTTATATATATATATATATATATATATATATATATATACATATATATATATATATATATAATGTTTATGTTGATTTGATTAACTGGAGACTCATTAAAAACTGTTTGTTCAATATTAAAGACTTTCATTCAGGCAGCGCGTGGCCAGCTCAGACCCGTCACGTTGGGCGTGACGTGTGGTGCTTCAGTTTTTCGGGTCACCGTGGAGGACGGTCGACAACATGGCTCTGACAGCGACCCGGCTGCTGGTTCCGGCGGGAGCGGCTGCCCTCACGGCGCGGAACCTTCTTCAGAAGGTGAGCTCAGGAGAACCGTGCCGGTCCGGCTCTGTTTTCGTGCGGAGGGACCGAGTCGTCCTCGACGACCGCGCTAACGGCGCGCGGCCTCGGGTTGATGTTTGTAGGTGAAACTGGCGACGACGAACAACCGAGAAGCAACAAGAACCGGTGCAAACGTCGAAAAAGCCCGACGTGTTTCACCGGAACCGCCTCGACCAGCAGCGTTGAGTGACCTCCGAGTTCAGCCTGGACGCGGGTCCTCCTGCGTGAGACCCGAACAGCGAGACCCGATCCGCGGTGACCGGAGCCGTGAGACCCGAGTCCGGGCTCCTGTCACCGCGGTGACCCGAGTCCCGGCGGCGCTCTTGCAGCATCTGCACCTGATGCAGCTGCTAAAACACAACGCTGTCTGAATAGAAGTCAGCACAAATCTTAGATTACATCCGATTTAACAGGAATTCCCGACATTTGCAGTGATGTTTACGTACAAAGTGTCAGTCTACATTTATAAACGGTGGTAAAATAAATTTAGTAAAAATGTTGCACTGAGAAAGAAGAATATTGCAGACAGACAGACACACCCACAGACAGACAGAAGACTGCACATGCAGTGATAGTGGACATTTTGCAGACGTCTTAGCAGAGGTGCATTGCAGTTTGTGTGCAACAAAAAGGTAAATCTGCCGTTGTGACTGAGATCTGTTTCTGCCAGCAGGTGAAAACATCCAATGATGGTTGTGAATGATGATGCAAACACTGTTTATAAACTGCCACCGGGATGCTGTTTTATGCAGTGCATCAGATGATGAACACTGACCTCCAATTCAGAAAAAAACCAAGAAAAGTTCTTCTTCCACAGCTGCTTCACATTCACTTTCCTTCTCTTTGAGTCGTGCAGATGAGAGGCTGCAGATTCATGAATCTTGTAACTGAAACAAAACTTTTTTTTGTGTTGAAGGTGGGGGTTCATACCAGCGCAGTGAGAAGCCTGCGGTATGGCTGGTGGGCCTACGTTCTGGGTGAGAGGACGACTCCTCGCTTAAAGCAGTACAGCAAAATCTTCACAGTGGATGGAAACTTGGCCTCAGGGAAAGGAGCGCTGGCCCAGAAGGTGGCTGACAAACTGGGTAATTATCTGTCTGGAGGGACCACAACACACTCAGCTGGTGTCTCCCGTTTTTAGGAATGCTTCTTTGAGGAGATGAAGCACTTCAGTTTTGTTCGTGTCTGCAGGGATGCTGTACATGCCTGAGCCCGACACGTTCTACCTGGACAAAATGACCGGGGAGAAGGAGCCCCTTCCTGTCGACTATAATGGGATGTGCAGCCTGGAGAAGTTCTACACAGATCCAAAAGCGGCTGATGGGAACAGTTACCGGCTGCAGCTGTGGATGTACATCATGAGGCTGCTGCAGTACTCTGATGCCGTTGAACATCTGCTCACCACAGGTGTCCCTGACGCTGCCCAGCACGCTGCTGTCACCCAGAAATTTGTCTCTCCCTTCATACGTCGATGTTTGCAAACTGAATTTAAATCAGTAGCATGTGGATTTTGGTACTGACGTTGGTCATCTTTTGTTTCCAAGGCCAGGGAGTGGTCCTGGAGCGCTCCCCCTTCAGTGACATGGTCTTCCTGGAAGCCATGTTCAAGCAGGGCTACATTAGGAAGGAGTGTAAGTAACTTGCAGCCTAAATGCACGTGGCTCCTCGGTGCAACGACGAGCACGAATGTGTTTTCGTTGCATTCGACCTAAATGTGAAACGGACTAACTTCTGTGCTTCCGTATTTGTTTCTGCAGGCGTGCAGCATTACAATGAGATCAAAAACATCAGCATCTGTGAGTTCCTCCCTCCGCACCTTGCAATCTACGTGGACGTGCCAGCGGTCGAAGTGCAGAAGAAGCTACAGCAGAGCGGAAAGGTGCCGCACTTCCTCCCGTGTTGAGTTTAGACGTGTGAGCGTGTTGGTCAGGCGCTCCGAGCAGTCTCGCTGCTCTTCTGTCCCGGTCAGCTTTGGGTTTAATCATGTACACGTCTCAAAACCTGCTGCTTTTAAAGCAGCACGGGAGGACTTATGTTCACATTCAAGCATCCGTTCATTTACAGGAATAGTTGCTTACTTTTAGGAAACGTCGTCCGCTTTAGTCGTCTTCAGCAAAAACCAACCAAAGTGACTGGACTTGCTGCTTCACGGCTCTGGGCCACACACGGAGGACGGTGGCTCCCCGGGTCACAGAGGCGGCCGACTCCAGAAAGTAATTACAGAAGAGTAAATGAGAGAGTGGCCCAGCGAGAAACCAGACAAAACAAGATGTTAGCATTTAAAAGCAGTTTAACCTCCACGCCGATGAGCAAACTCACAGAGCTGGAAATGTCGGCAGTTCCTTTGTGCTGCTTTACGAGGTTACTGGGACTGGAAGTTCACCCTCACTGGAGCTCGGATGTGTTCCCTACCTCGACCTGCAGCAGTGACTCATTTTACTCGTCTACCTTCTTAAAGAATCTCTTGTGGCGTTTGACTGAAATGTGCCTCTGAGGTCCTTTTCTCCTGCAGATGTGTTTCAGCTTTGTTTTTGGCCTCGGCTGAAAATTAACATGCAATGTGTTTTTTGTTTTGTTTTTTTTTTTTCCTCTCCTCAGTCCTACCTGCACAGTGTGCCTCTGCAGTACTTGAAGAGCATCGAGGATAGCTACAAGAAGTCTTTTCTGCCCATGATCACGTAAGAAGGTCCAGTCATGTGCTGTCCGTCACAGCTGTCACTCATCACCATGTCCTTGTGTTTCATAGCGCCAACAAAAAGGAAACAAGGAGCAAACTGTCATGTGGTCGGTCTTTGAGACACTGATCGAACAGCTTGTAACTTTGGCCCACTGGTCAAACTTCAGCTTGTTTTCTTGATGTTTCAGAGAAACATCAGAGCTGCTCGCTTACGACGCCACTCAGGCTCAGGATGTGGAGAGGGTAAGAGGGCGCAGGACAGATGCGGACTGAATACTTACTGGATGCAACGTCTCCTGAAATCTGGTTTATCTTTGCGTCATGTGCAGATTGTGGAGGACATTGAGTGTCTGAAGTTTGAGAAAGGGCCGTGGGTGGAGCAGGACGACGTCAGCTACCACCACATGAGAATGCTGTGAGTTCTTCAACACACCTCCACCTTCACACACGGCCTGTTTGTGGCGGGAGGTTACCGGCGGCCGGAAAATGCTGCGCTTTGATGTGAATATGAGCTCGTTCTTGTGTTCTTCAGTGTGGAGGACAAACAGCGAGTGGCCACGCTGACCCACATACCCAAGTTCCTGCCTGAGATCACCATCGGAGCCCATGACTACGACCAGAAATACTACGCCTACAGATCGGTGAGTTCTGCTGCTGCTTGGGGAACTGGAGCTTTCACCACTCAGCAGCAGGTCCAGCTTGGGGACGCGTGTGGAAACCATCATTTCATAAAAATCAATGCAAGGACACGTTTTCCTGACGGGGAAATGCAGGTTGAGTAGACGCTCCAGGTTTCCAGGCCAGTTATTATTTTCTGTCTTTTGATTTTCAAAGTCAGATGTCGTGGTAACGTAAATAATGACTTAAATACTATAATCCAGCACAGCGTTCGGTTAGGAAGGCAGTGAAGATGGAAAAGAGATGACGGGAAACTGGAATGACGACAAATTACGCGGCTCCGCTGGCTGCTTGTTCCAGGGAGGAAACGTCACGGTCACAAATAAAACTCATGCTGCACAAAAGAGGCGTCTGAAGGATTAAATTGTTAATCGATTCATAATTTAAAACAATTTTGAATTAACGAGACGGTTGTGGATGGAGCAGCAGCTGCATGGAGGTTTCTGCTGAGCTGTTTGGATGTGGAATAGAAGAGACGGACGGTGATGAGGGGAGAGGTTCTGCTGTAGTCTGATTTACCTCAAAGGAGTCTGAATGTCGGTTGGTGTTACTTTAATCTTATTTAAAGGTCTGGTCATGTTGCAAACTTGGAAACAAACTTTATTTGCGTGTGAAAGCAGCCGTAGCAGGGCTGCAGGTTGTGTGCTCTCCTGCAGATCAGCTGTGTTTCTCAGGGCTACTGACCTGGATGAGCGAGTGATTGAAGGAATAACTGAACAGGAACGATGTAATCAGCCGGACGCTGGTCGGAGTCAGCTGGGCAGTTCCAATGACTGGTTGATCAATCACTGCATCTCTAGACCCGTCTAAAGCTTTGCTGCGGAATCTCATCAGTGTTGGGATCCTTCCGGCGTCACGGGGGTTGAGAATCGATGGAACCTGTACTTCATGAAGAGCCAACTCGGCATGAGCCAGATGTCACCGTAGATAAACGCTGCATTTGCGAGCGAGTCCTTGAAAGGTGCCATCAAGTCCAGACTTTGGAGGTCAGCGTGTCCAGTGGGTGTGTTGGGCCACCATATCGGGTGGGTGTGTCCAGTAGGCGTGTCCAGAGTCCTGCAGCGTGATTCTGAATGCAGAGAAGCACCACTTGAAGGAACCGAAAGAATTCCAGAGACGTTAGTCTGGCAGTGATCTGCTAGAAAGATCTGGTCTGATTAGTTTTTCAGCCGGAGCTTTTCTCCTCGCTCCGGCTGTCAGTCGTTCACGGAGCGAGTCGCGCTTCAGAAGGTTGATCGTTTCCCTGTCGCCCGGTGTTCCACAGAGCTTCGCGGCGTCCCTCTACAGCAGGGATACCCGACATGGCTGAGGGCCGGATTTGGAAAATCAAAGGAGGTCGGGAGCCAGTAAATCACACAGCATCGGCAAACTGAACGAGGCTGGAAGCTCGTGCTCTTATTTTGATGCCTTTTTAGTAGCTCCACTGCGATTCAGCAAGACATATTCTGAAACATCTTCAACAGCATCGCTGGAGCCTTTGTTCATTACGCAGATGCAGATTTTCAATATTAACAAGATTTAAGAAATCTAACAAACACGTTTCGGCTCTTTTGTTGTGATAGATATACGGTATAAAATGTAATGATTCAGTTAACAAACGCATCCCTGGACGGTGCAAACCAGCAAAAATTACATCAGGATTATTCTTTCATTCAAACAAAAGCAAACCCGGCCGGTTTGTGTAGAACGTCTGGAAACGGGTGTCGGATCGATGCTCAGACCTGCATCACACACACAGTTGTTGAGTCTCCTTCTGATGAGAGCTTTCTGAAGGGCGGTTTGTGAGATGTCAACGCCCCTGAAAACCCCGACCCGCGTACGTAGGTGGATCCGAACATTGTTACATGTATAGCGAGTGAGTTCGGATACGGTGAACTGAGCGAGCCCAAAACTCACCCAGTCTGTCCTCTCTGAACTTGGTCCTCAGAACATCGTTGACCTGCATCTGAACCAGGTCCAGCTGGAAAGCGCCCTCGCTGACCTCGTGCCTCTGCTGGGCCGCCCCCGGTGACAGCGATGACAAACGGGTTGCACACAAACAGCAGCAGCTGCTGTGGGATTTTGTAGTCGCTGGGATTTGAAGTTTCCTGACAGATTTAGGAATATTCAACATTTACACCAGGATCAAAGGACAACTTGTGAGAATTACTTGAATTTGAGACTATTATTGGAGTGATTTCAGCCCAGTCAGCAGTCGCCAACGGGCCGGAGAAGGTTTCACTGCAGTTGTCGTGCGTTTTCCTCCGGCGCCGGTGTGAAGCGTGCAGGAGCCCGGTGCAAAGCAGCGTTGGCTCAGACCGATGGCAGAGAGCCCGCCGCGTCCTCGCAGAGGCCGTGAAGGAAATCCGTCATGCTCCTGGGTTCTCGTCTGGGCTGTTGGCTCAGGTTCCCGTCGCGTCGCCCCTGCGGATCAGCTGGCCTTTTATGTTCTGTTTTCTTGTTATTGTTTGAGGATAAATTGGGATGTCTCATTCTAAGCTCTTTATTAAAACTATAAATCCATATTAGGGAACCTTACTTTTCAGGAAATCCTCTGTTACTTTTTTATTGAGGGCTTTTACTTCTGTACCCTTTCCCGAGCCGCTCGGTGGAGCTCATTTTCCTCGTCTGAAATATTGAACCGTTGGTAGTTACAAATGCCAGATGTGGAATATTCTGCTGGGATGTTGGTATCATGGGTCTTGAGGGGAAACATTTGGGTTTGACCTTTTCTGTTTATTGACTGGAGACGTTTTTGTGTCCCCCTGCTGCACGAGCCGGCCTGCGTAATGCGACGGTGGGCCGTGACCCGACATTTCGCTCCGAGCTGAGCTCTCGGAGGAGGGAGCGAGGAGGGAGCGGGGACGGTAACGTGCAGCGCTGTGTATCAGATTCCTCTGAACACCTGCAGGTTTTTCAGCCCAGCGTTCCAGCACAGAAGACTGGAATTATTGTCCGGGGCTGTACCTTTGGATGTGGTGTCAGATTATTACCCCACTTCTGTTTACTGAAATTTGAAAATCAGGATTTCAGTGATAAAGAGTGTGTTTTTTTTTTTTTTAAAGTTCAAATCTGTTGTCAGAGAGAGTTTAATGACACCTGGGAACTCTGGGAACTCCTATTATGTCTTAAAAATGTTTTTGTCTGACTTCACGGAGCCTAAATGGTCGTTTTCATAGAAAAGGGACGACGCAGCTACAAGTTTCCACCAGCAGGGGGTGTAATTGTGCCGATGAAATAACCTCTTTTTTTATAGATTTCTGTCTTGAACTGTCTGTTATTCTCTGGTGCTTTCAGCTTCCTGGGAAGAAGTACGCTGCTGGCTATAATGAAGATGTTGGAGACAAATACATCTGGCTGAAGTGAATTGTCCTCGGCTCTACACTCGTCAGCGCTGAGAAATCGGCCGTTCTGTTGTAAATCCTTATTAATATGTATTAAAAGAATAAATTTTGAATCTAAATGTCATCTGCCCTAGTTTGAATATCTTACATGAAGGCGAGAGGAGCCGTTGGGTTTCTGGGTCGACCCACTAACGTGTCTGCAGCATCGTTCACTCGTGTGGACATTCGTCCGCATGCTTTGTTTTTTTTTTTCCCATCAGTGGGGAATAATGTGGGAAATGCCTCAAGTCAGGATAATGAATTCATCTTTTAAGTGGATCTGTGAGTCATGTGTGATGGACTGGTGGCCTGGCCCGGGTCTGCGTCGCCTTCTGCTCGTTGACAGCTGGGATGGGCTCCAGCTGACCCCTGTGACCCTGATCGGGATCGAAGTGGGCAGATTATGACTGTTAATGAGCGACATTAAAGTAACAAAACAAGTGAAAACTGGGATTTAATAAAGAAAACCTCACACTTTATACTCGTCTCGTAAGGACAACTCGTTTGGATCACGATGATGTTTGTACTCGGTGACATGATCAAATTAAAGTTTGCATTTAGATTTGAAGCAAGGGGATGCGCTTGGATTTAAAGTAAAAAAGAAACTACTATTACCATCAGCATCCAGATGTGGAAGAGACGCCGTCGTGACCGGCGTTTCCAGCCTTCACAGGCACACGAACACGAGCTAAAGGCTTCTGAAGACCTGGTCCTGTACCTCGTTGACTTAATTTTAGTTCTCATTTTAGTTTTCCTCAAATAGGCCGAGCACGTTTGGACCGACAGCTGCGGCTCCGTGTGGCAGCTTGTGTGTGTGACGTTTGGCAGGCGTCCTCCGGCTCAAAGTGGCTAAATCAAGAATCAAAGTATGAAGAAGAGGACAATGAGTGACTTCACGATTACAGACGCCTGGACTTGGCTGGAGGGATCTCAAAGCGTTTTGAGGAGTAAACCGGAGTCGTCCCACCAGCCGGCTCGTGTCTCCTCGTGCAGTCGGGTGTTACAGAGCTGTAATACCGGTAACTTAGCAGGACTCACGCCACATGCTGACGAATGGAGGTTCAGGTCTGAAAGTAGCAGTGAAGCTGTCAGCGGCTACGTTTCCACTGTTGAGGTACGCCCACCGAGAACGTTTCAAGGGGGAATGTTCTTTTAAAAAGGCTTTTTCTGAGTTTCAGAGCATATTCTTTGCTCTCAAACTCCAGCGAAAGACAAGTGTGTATCTCTGATGTCGGCAGTGAAACACCGATTTCAAAGAGGGAGGCGGAGTCCAGCGACTAATACAGACTCGATTCAGCGGTTTGAAAACTGTCTCTCAAACAGAAAACCAGACGTGAGGCTGACGTGACTGCATTGTTAAGTATCACAGAAGCTCTGGGATTTTTGTGGGATATGATGAGCAGACCCAGCAGCCTCCTGCAGTTCTCCATCCTCACAGCCAGATCTTTGTCCAGCTTCATCAACAGACGAGGTGACTGGTGCCGACGCTGCAGACTGGGACTGGACCAAGCTGTTCCTGCCTGCCTGAAAGACGCTTGGCCACCTGGGAGGAAAAGCCAAGGCCATAACCACTGTTCACATTATGCTGACTCTCAGTGGCCAGCGTGACCCTCTCCTCTGAACTCCTGCTTCCATATTTAAACATTATCTAAGCTTAAATGAAGCGTCAGCATGTAGTAAAAGGGATCTGCTGGTTTTGATTACAGGCTTAGAGGATTCAGAGGGCAGTCATGGGCTTTGAAATTGAGAAGTGGTGATTAACTTCACCGCCTTTCGCTGCGCTGTCATGTAAATGAGCAGCTCCTCATTATGACGGTAAGCCCACAGCCTTCCTCAGAACCCTCCTACGGTACAAAAGCTCTGCCTGGATGATGTCCAGCTTTACAGCAAAGAATCTTAGAGTCGCACTTCTGAACATCCCATGCAAACTGAGTGATTACGAGTTAAAAGCAGTAGTCAAGTGTGCACCAGGGTGAGAAATGAGCTGTGAGCTGAGCTGGACAGTCAGCAGACAGCGCAGGCCAGACTCGTGCTTCAGGCTGAGAGCAGCTTGTTTACCCGCCGTCCAGTGGCAGACAAATCAGAGGAAATAACCGACAGCACAGCAGCCCAGAGCAGTCTCACTGAACTAATGGAGGGAGGAAAACATGAACTCTGCAGAAGGAGCATGCCACAGTGCGCCGTCTCCAATAATGCAGCGCTGTATTTGAGCCCAGGCAGCAGAAAATGTCTTGCAGAATGAAGCCGTAACTCTTCAGATGTTGCAGAAGTGGAGCTGATCTGGAAGCAGGAACTTAAAGTACTGGGTGAGGAAGAGGAGAGCACCTGCAACGACACCTCATGACTCCGTCTTCAGCTCATTTGGTGAACCTGTCTCGTTTCAAGGTCCCTTTGTGGTCCATGTACCTGATAGGATCACTCTTTCACGATGACTGTGCTTGCACGTTGTTTCTTAGTTATCCATAAAATATAAGAAATTATAAAGCCATTTCCAAACAGTTCAGACTTCAGCAATCTGTTGTGAGAAACACTATTAATACGTGGAAAACATTCAAGACATTTGTGTGGACGTCTCAGCATCTTTATCCCATTCAGAGTGAGTACCGCTCAGAGAGGGAATAAAAAGCCAAGGGCTATATCCAAGACCTTCCACCCTCACTGAGCATATTAAATATTAAAGTTCATGATGGCGCGGTTACGAAGGGTGAACAAGTCCGCCTTGTGTGGAAGGTTTGCCAGGAAAGAAACATGAAAGCACAATCGAAGTTCACAAAAGTACAACTGATCAAACTACAAAGCTTCTGCAACAATATGCTACAGACAAATGTGAGCAAAGTGGAGGGATTTGATGAAAACCAAGCACAGAGTTTCAGCAGAAACACCTCATAGCCTCAGTGGTGCAGAGGTGATGACGCGGGGTTGTTTTCAGCCACAGGAGCCAGTATGTTGTAGATCTTCAACGCCTCTGTGTACCAAAGGGTTCCAGAGGCAGCTGGGAGACCATCTATTCAACATCCGTCCAACTGCTGAAGCTTTGTTGAGACTGGCCACAGCTAGAAATAACCAAAGAGCCTTCTTGTAGTTGTTTTTTAAATCTAAATTACTCATTGTCAGGCTTCAAACACGCGTTCACATTTCATGTCTTGATGCCGGGCGAGTTCCTGCTTTATGCAGACTATGCAAATGCATAGAGCTCCACAAGCCACTAGGGGGCCCCGGAGCTGACTGTTTTTCTTCATCTGAGGAGAATTAAAATGAGCTGTTTGCCAGAAGTCGTTAGGCCCAACCCCTCTAAACAATTCGAGCGTGCTAATGAATAGTTAATCAGTTTGTTGTAGTTGTTTCGATGACGTCAACATAAATTCTGAGCGAGAGCCCCGCTCCATTCCTGCTTTTCACAGAATCTCTGCAGGACACGATTGTGAAGTTGATGTCGGGAGTTGACTGTTGTCAGAGTGGGTTGCATCATCAACATTTCATGTTTAAAAAAACCCCAGTGGGATGGTTAAATGTTTGCGATCATTCTGCTGACCTGTTTTGGTCCAGATGTCTCCTCAGAGGAACTGTGACTGCAGATGACGACAAAGATTCCCTAAATGATTCACTTCATTCTGCCCTGATATCAGGGCTCTTCATAAAGTATAAAAATCGCCCCGTGGCTTCCACTAGTGCATATAGGCAAACATCTGTTGACTGATCATAGACTGATCCAGCAGCGCGAGTGCTGACAGGAACCAACAAGAGAGACCACGTCTCTCCAGTGTTCACCTCCATTGGCTTCCTGGAAAACTCAGAATCCAATTCAAAACTTTATTACTTGTGTATAAATTCCAAAATAGCCTAAATATTATTATTATTATATTTGCAAGACCTGAGAGTTCTTTATGTTCCTGACAGAGTTCTCCGTTCTCAGAGTGCAGGTCTACTCATAGTTCCTAGGAGATCCAGATCCAGATTTGGAGGACGGGTCTTCTGCTATCAGTAACCAAACTTTGAACGTTTGTGTTCAGTAAAACATCTAGTTGGTGTAAACTTTAATGTGTCAGGACCAGTAGTCACAGCTGCAGCTGCAGGACCAGACTGGAGCAGCTGGTCTTCAACACAGCTTCATCTGGATCTGCTGCTGTAGACCTGCTGCAGCCATCAGTCAATTATTATTAATAACTGTAATTATTATTAAAGATTCTAATGATGCATAACTTTATGCTTTTGTATAATTTTACTTTTACATTGGGAGACTGACTCACTTTTGTAGCCGACCCCTAGTGGTCATTCAAGGAACTTAGATTTTTCATACTTTGACGTTGAACTCGGCTCTGAAAACTAAATGCGTCCCCTACGGACTGATGTGTGGGACGGCACTCTCCCTCACCGGGGGGAGTCTCTTAGAAGAGCAGCATTCAACCCTGAGGAGCAGCTGCTGTTGCTCTGACTGAGTCCTGCCCGAACTGCTGCACACCTGCTTCATGGACCGACGATGCTCGACTACGATCCGGCCGATTCTGCTGCAGGCTCACAAAAGGCCTCCATGCTTTCATTTCCTCGGTACAAGAGGTGGCAGACTTGATTTCAGCTCAGACCACGTCAGCATTGTGGTTCGACTCAAGGGCCTGTTATGTAGCAACCGCACGGCTGTTTACATGCACCTGATGATACTTCACTTCTGCATTTAATGGTTAACTGATACTAATATTCTATCTTTTACAGTCGTATGGCAGACATGTGGCAGAAATCTGCTTTCAAGCCTCTAAAATGGTGAGACGTGCTGAATCATTGCTTTAGAGTTTTCATCAACGACTAATGAAACCCCACATAATTGGATTTCTTGACTAGCTGACGCTGTTGAAAGTCTGTTTATGGTCATATAGGTTCGTTTATATTTAGATTATACTGTCTTAAAATTGCACCATGTGGAAGACACCTGGAAACTTGGGATTTCTTCAGCCACAATAAAACTTCGCTGTCCTGCTTTTGTATATATAACTTGTGCAAAGAAAATGCAGGCAGCTTTTTATTTCTTGGATGCTTTAGTGCCTTTCTTGATGACCTGTGTTGGCATACTTACCTCCTTCCTTGGTGTTAAAACCTCGGCGTAAACTGTATTTTGTGGGCACCATTGTTCAAAAGCAAACATAGAGGCTTTTCTCTCCTAACCAGAAACATGCTTTTGCTCCCCTTTCATGTTTAGATTGTCTTCTTTCTGCACAACCCTTTATTTTATCAGTCCCCAAAACTCCATCTGCTGGCTCTCCTTCCCTTGGTACCTGCTCACCAACAGCTCCTCAGAAGCAGCTTGGCATCTTCTGCATCCAACCACACCTGGACTTCATCTGAACACGGTCCAGGCTGGCTTGGCATGGCAGCTGGTGGATTGCTGGCCTCATCTACTTTATAACCAGACCACTTTCCAAGTCAGCTCTGGAAGTATCTAGTAATCACTTTTTGACTTATTTCTTTAACTTCGGACTTTGACAAGCTATTTTCCTTAGTTTCCTCGTCAGGTATCAGCCTTCGCGGGTGCCCACCTGGACTTCCAGGAGAACTCTGATCCATTTCCACCGCTGGCACCTTTGAGGAGTCCTGGCTTCAAACACCCTCTGTGTTAACATTTGCATTGACATGTTTACGCTGCTATGGTGGGTCCGATAAGACGAGGTAGAATGCTGGATTCGGCCCGTGGGCCTTGAGTTTCACACATGGGCTTCAGATTTAGCGTTCTGTATTTATTGCAGTGCTCTTGATTCTGGTACAAACAGCTGACAAAAAAATCCAAAGCAATGACCACACCACGGCCTTCCTGGAAGTTTTACTGCTTTTCTTATAGATCTGAATGTTCTGGTTGGGATCTCTCAGATCCAGAGTGCTGAGTGTGAACGAGTAAAAAGAGCCAACAAATGGCTCCGAAAACTCCACGTCAGCAGTTTCTCTGTTTGGGCCAATGAGCTGTGGAATTCACTGTTAACAGATATCAGACGTGCAGGCCAAGTACCCGCACTTCATTCAACTCTCTTTTCTTTTTTACAGACCGAAATTTGCCCTGCAAAGTAAAATCCTACGAAGAGCAGACCCCCACTACCTCCATCTCCAAGCTCTAAAGCTGTAATTGTTCTCATAAAAAGGAACCAATACAAAGGACTAAAGAAACACGGTTTCTTGTTAAACTTGCTTATTTTCAAAGAAAATCCATGTTCAAACAAAGATTGGAAAATTATTAAATTCCAAGATAAAATAAAACACATAAATCACATTAAATTAAACTTGATTAGAAACCACACTCAGTTTAAATTTACATAAAAATTAAACACATAAACCACTTAGGGAACCTTGTTGAAAGTAGGAAAATAAATGAGAAAATATCACATGACTAAAAAGTTTCTCTTCCCTAAGATGGATCAGTTGTTCTCGGCATACCTCCTGACGTCACCCACGTTGAGGAGCTGATTGATGATTTCTTCGCTGCAGAACCAGTATCCATAGCAGCTCTGGCTGACAGGGTTTAGGGCCATGCAGAACAGCAGTGAGGAAAAGCTTCTCCTTCCTTTACTCCACACTTGATGGTAACTTGTGCACCTGGCTTTGGGTTGGCCTCTCACGCCTCTTTCACAGACCCATCGAGTTTTTGATGAAGGCTCTCGGTGTCCTGCTATGTATGACAGGTTACCAGGAGGAATTGTGGGATTCCATGACGAAGTGTGGAGTGGCAAAAAAGTTTTGAGTGGTACAGGACACGTAGGGCAGCATGATGGCAGGATGGCGTGTAGTAGGCGTGACGGGATGATTTCAGGTGGAGGTGGGACAGACAGACAGACAGACAGACAGACAGACAGACAGACAGACAGACAGACAGACAGACAGACAGACAGACAGATAGACAGACAGACAGACGGCGGATCAGTAAGGATGTACGTAAAAGTGAAAGTGAAGTGTGGGAAAAAGGTGAGGAAGGGAGCAAAGGCTTCGTGAAATGGATGAAAAAGTGTCTGCAGTTATCTGTGAAAGAAGGGTAGCAGAAAAAGAAAATGTTCACGAGACAGTGGAGAGACTAGTCCTTTCTTATGACTTGGTGATCACTGACCAAGTGACAGGACACAGAACTGGAAAAGGCAGAGATGAACCTGCTAAGATTCTCTTCAAGTGTGACGAGAATGAATAGGAGCACATTGGTGAAACATCCAGGATCAGATGCCTCAGACTCAGAGTGAGAGGGGTTAGATTGATGTAGTCTGGACATGAATGGAGGAGGGATAGTGAATACGGTAGCAGAAGGATGCTTGAGATAGAACTACCAGGCAGGTGGAAACGGAGAAGACCAAAGAGGAGATTTCTGGATGTGCTGAAAGAGGATATGCTGCTAGTTGGTGTGACAGAGGAAGATGCTGCTTACAGTGTAAGAGATGGAAATGCTATGCAGTGGCAGTCCCTAAAGGGAAAAAAATGACAGGACTGTGTCAATGCAACATCTTAGATGGGGAAAAAAAGTACCTGCTGGAGATTTTTGACAATTCAAGTGTTTGAAAATGACTTAAAGTCATGAATTTGCTTTTCCCCAAACACAGAAAGGAGGAAGAAGCAGTGATCAAGTTTGTGAGGAAAGTTTATCTTGAAAAATCTTAAGCCACAACTAAAGGCGTTGTGTGGACAGGATAGTCTAAAAATCAACAGAATTAAAACAGGCATGGGATGGAACAGACTGGCAGGGTGCACGGGGACGTGAAAGCCAGGAATACTGGCTGGAAAAGGACCAGCAGCTCAGGGAAGCAAATATGAGAACAAACAGCACTGAAGAGCAAAGACAGGGAAGCACAACAAACGGACTCAACTCACAGGGAAGTACACACTCACACACACATCCCTCTAATTTAGGAGCCTGGCCCTCCGAGATTGGAGAGGAATATTTTGGGAATATTGCAGTCTCACAAACTCAGTAGAAGTGCTCACAATATACTGAGTTCTTTAATTCATGACATGAACTGAGAGGCTACGGTGAATTTATTAAATTAAAGTTTGAAAAGTGGCAGCAAGTTGCATATGTCCGCACGAAAACAGGAAGTAAGGCGCTCCTGCAGCGCTTCGTTTGAATTCTTTCCTGATCGTTGTGAAGTCAGCAGCCGTTTCAGCCCACATCCCTCCCTTCTGCAGCCATTTCACACAGCATGCATGCAGATGATTTGACCTGTTACAGATGACAGTTATCTTCCTGTCAGTACTCATTTATTATCACCATACTTCAATATGCCGCTCTGCTTTGCCTCCGCTCAGGAGGTTCAGATGCAGTGTAGCTTTAAATATAAATGAAGATGAGGAGATGTAAGAGTCCTCCCGTTAATCAGAGGGATTCAAGCAGATTTCTGGGTTTAGGAGTCAGACGTTGCTGCAGGAGCTTTGTCACAGAGCCGATGTCCAAAACAAGACTTTAAACTTTCATCTAAAGCTCACAGCCTCCAGGATTAAAACTAATTTAATGCTATATAGCAGAGTAATGTCGCTTCAAAAGGCAAATATTGTTCTGGTGAAATGCCTGGGGAATCCTAGCAGTGACTCGGTGGTGAAGCTGAGGGGGGATCACTGGTGTCGGCACTGCAGCGTCCCGGGGCCCCTGAGCTTTCAGCAGACCAGCGGAGCAGGAGGAAGAAAGAGGAAGTCACTGTAATCGATGAGGCCAGTCACCTTCCATCAAGCACCTCAACAAAACTGCTCAATACAACGATTTCTTCACGCTCCATTTCAGGTGTCTCTTCAGACTGGTGGTCTCCTCAGGCTCCCAGGAGGAGGCAGCAGATGGCAGTGTTGCTATCTGGATGCATGTTGTCGGAGCCAGAGGGAGGGGGGAGTTGTTTCAACAATGTTCAGCTCACTCTGGGTGTGTGTGGCGAGATGCATGCTCCTAGATATTTGAGTTTCTGTGTAAAATTAGTGTGGAGACCTTTCTCTCCTCTCTCTGGCTTTTATTTGTAGTTGAAAACTGAGAGGAGCCGCTGGCTACAGAGTCTGTCGCTGCTGCATCATATTACAGCTGCAAATATTTACTCGCATAGCTTCGGTATGCATCAACACAAAGAAGACGTGGGTAAAAAGATGTAGGAATGGAAGGACAAACACTGACTGATGGGTGATTTAAACAAGTGTCAAGTTCTGTGTTGACTGAATTTCTTGAAATGTAGATATTGAGAAATCATCTTGTCATTGTAAATGGTTTTTAAAAAGGAGAAATCCCACAGATCTGAGTAGGTGTTGCTGTAAAAGCAGCGATTCTTTGTTGACTCAGTGGTGACCTCATTTGGTATCCAAAAGTTAAATAATTCAATTATTTAAAGAGCAGTTTTAACTTAAGCATGCTGCCAGAACACCAACAAGAGAAAGAATAAAATGAAAAAAAAATAACATCGACCACAAAGGATGTTTCACCGGGTCAAGGTCTGTAAAGAAACCAGACGGTGCCCCTTTTTTCACGAGCTGACACACTTTCCTGAGGTCAAAATAAAGTTTCTGTGACATGTTTTGGCCAAATGCCACAGAGATGCAACACAACAGCTCTGTTTTCCAAGAATGTCTTCAGTTATGATGCTAAAAGCAAAACAGAACAAGGTAAACATCTGCTGTGTAATTATGTAGGAAATACTCGGTGTTCAGGGTGCTGAGAGGACCTCATTCTGGAGAGGTTTTTTCTAACAGCGGCTCTTTATGATGTAGAAGGTAGAATATATGGTCACATTTTCCAGGTAGTGTGAGTTTCAGCGGGAACTCTGAAAGTGCAGGTTCATGATTGTGTAACGAGGGTGGAGTATGTTTTCCAACGCAGAAGATCTTCTTCTTCTAAAAAATTTATTTTTAAATGTAATTTCTGATTCATTTTAGTGAAACCCCCACATCTACACCTACAGCTACAGAAAAAACATAAATAAAAAGGCCTAATCCGTAATGTTTCACATAGCAGACACTGAGCATAGTATTCAGATATAATTTTGTGATGGTTCCTCGTGCTGTCCTCGTTAATATTCTGAATCTGATTCAGTCTCCCACATGTGTGGAAGGTTGTGTGGAGGAAATGTTGGAAATACAGTGTTTTTGATATGTTGAATGTAGGAAATGTGTGTCTGATCAGCAGCAGTTGTCCATGAGCCGTCGGCTCTTCTCGTCAGCAAGCCTCCAGGAACTCGACCAATCAGAAAACACTTGAGTCAAATCTGCTCTTTTTCAGGAACAACCTGAAACGACACCTATGCCAGGTGTAGAGCTGCTCTAGAAGTACCAGATACTCAGATTAGATGAGAAAAAAAAAAAGAAGAGGGCGATACAGCCACTATAACTGAACGGTTAATAAAAGGAACTGGACTTAAATATGGATATCAGCAGTTTACTTTCTGTTATACTAGTTTTCCTCCCAACCGTTCCATCCACTGGACTGGTGACCTGTTCAAGGTGCAGCTCACTACCTGCTGACGGCCGTGACCATGAACAGAATCGACCAAATAACAAATACACATGATTTACTTCTCACTCAGCTTACTGTCTGTCTGGCCTGAGTTACGGGAAGAAAAAGGACTGGGATCTCTTATCTGCTTGGCAAAGCCATTAACAGAAAACAAACCAAAAAATAGGGATTGTGAAGGTGTCACAAATCCACAAATCCATCAACTCACGGCTGAAGATAAGCAAAGTAAAGTGTCACATGAAGACAATGCATATTTTTCATATGGATGGAGTCCCAGAGGATCCTGACCCAGTTTAACCTCCAATGTTTCAAATGAATATTAATACTGCTTATAATTAGTCAACATTTCCTTCTCGCCACCTGGCTGAAATACTCCGTAGGGAGTGCGCTTTGTTTCCTGAGACCAAAACAAGTCCATTTAAGCAACTAATATCACCTGTGAAATGACTACTTTATGGTCCCTTTGCCATACTTTCTGTGTTTCATGAAGTTTTCGTTGGTAACCCCTCTAGACAGCAGGTAGGTCACTTTTTATACGTCATACTTTCATGTCATGAAGAGTCTCGCTTGTGTTGGGACGCTCCCATGACCTCAGACGTGAGGTGTAGGGTGGAACTGGAAGTCTTTAGACACATGCAGATCCATAAAGTAATTAGTACTGGTTACCAGTGACTGGAAAGAATGGAGTGAGGAAGGAATGATGTAAATAGTGAAATATTCAGTGAAAACTCTGGCTTATAGTCTCTACTTCCTGCAGCTTCTACAAAATCAGTGTATGGCTGCCATTAATAACGAGTTGGCTGTATTGAAGCACTGATTTTTCTTGGCTGTTGTGCCAACATGGTGACACGATGGGCTAAATGACATCTGCATACTTGGCAGTTTGTTTTTGTCTAATTATCAATTGCTTCAAAGAGTTTCTGCACAGCTGAGGTCGTGTCGTCCTTTCATCAGTCAACGTGAAGTGAAGTCTTACCGAGGTGGCGTTCACAGCTGCCACAGAGGCAGAGATCAAGATTACGTAACATTATTAATGTGGTCACATTTTAACAGTGCAAAAAGAATTGTATAATGGCAAAACAAATGTAAAAAAAAGAGAATACCTAGGTGCCAATCCTGAAAAGCAGGTGTCCACCCAACAAACACGCCTCCGGATACCTGGATAGCCTCCTCCCTGAGCACGATGAACAGGGATGTCGGGAGTCAGCTCCGGAGAACTGCCCTCCGTGACAGGTGAGTCTGATTGACAGATGTGGCTGACCCTCCTCTCAATGTGGTGAATCAGGTAACGAGAGTCAGGATGAAGAACTGCACACAATAATCTGTATCTTCTAAGACGTGACACTGTCAAACTAACTTCTTCTGTTCACTGTTGCTGTTTTACCGAGGCGTTCCCTGATTTCAGCTCTATTTTTTAATACATGCAGAGATTTAGTGAATCCATGAAAATGGACCCAAATATGCCACAGTGCACTCTGAAAAGTGGTTAATAATTGATGGTCGCTAACTGGACAAACATAACCCAAAATGGGCCGTGCAGCAGCACTGACACCTCGCATACAAATGCCAGTAATATTCTGTTTCAGTGCCTATGTGTTACTGGTTTATTAGATTATTTTTCTTCCTTATTTCTGCAGGCGCCAGACAGTTATGAGAGTTGCATTTTAAAATAATGTGTTGAACGTAACATGCTTCTTGTGAATGCAGCAGAACATCGCAGAACCAACGACGCAGAGGATTTACTCATTAAGGATTAAAAAACTGACTGCATCTCACAAAAAGGACAAACTGTTGCCTAAATTCAGTAATAGAGGTGAAGTCGTTTAAGGCAAGAAAGTTAATTAGTTTATTTAGTCATCTCACACATTCCATCAGTTTTAATAAATAAAGGAAGGTATTATATTTATGGACTGCTCCAGGACTGAATCACGATCCTCATGGCGGATCTGGAGGAGGTGCCAGGCAGGTCTGGGCCTCCTGCTACGACTGCTGACCTCGTGACTGCAACCCCGACAAGCAGAAGTTAACGGATGGATCCTCATCGGTTTCTTTTTGACTTCAGTTTCATTTACATCAAGAGTTCATTTCCTCACATCGATCTAAGTTTTAAAGGCAGGGTAAGCGAGTCCTTGATGACCTCACATCTGTTGATGTGCCCCACAATGGTCCTTTTTCCATTACACAATTTGTGCTGGCTCAGACAAATATGTTCTGGTTCCTCTGCTGGTTCCTCTGCTGGCTCCTCTGCAGGTTCCACTGCTGGCTCCTCTGCTGGCTCCTCTGCTGATTCTTCTGCTGGTTCCTCTGCTGGCTCCTCTGCTGGTTCCTCTGCTGGCTCATCTGCAGGTTCCACTGCTGGCTCCTCTGCTGGCTCCTCTGCTGGTTCCTTTGCTGGTTCCTCTGCTGGCTCCTCTGCTGGCTCCTCTGCTGATTCTTCTGCTGGTTCTTCTGCTGGTTCCTCTGCTGGCTCCTCTGCTGGTTCCTCTGCTGGCTCCTCTGCTGGTTCCTTGCTGATTCTTCTGCTGGTTCCTCTGCTGGTTCCTCTGCTGGTCCCTCTGCTGGTTCCTCTGCTGTTGCTTCGGCTGGTGCTGGGACCGGCGATGCTGCTGGCTCTACTGGTAACTCCGCTGCTGGTCCTGCTATGATGCCAGCTGGCATGTTGTCCAGCAGTGTGTCACTGACAGATAAAGATTTTTTGCAGTTGGATCCTCATATTTTGATTATAGTGGGCACTTGTAGTGGTGTTCAACGCAATGACCCTGAGGTAGTTGGACTTGACTCATGTAGTCAGAGTTCAGCTGGATTTCCTGAACATTCCCATGCAAATGTGTCTGTGGATGGTGATGGAGGCAGTGCTGTGACTGAGAGTTCTTGTGTGGACGAGGATGAAATGGATTACGACTCTGAATCAAATGCTGCATCCGTTGTGAATACTTCTACTAGGTCCAAGGATCTGTATTCCTTGGAGGACATAAACAATTTTGTTTAGGAAGAATCTATTTGTGAGCATTATTTTAGTGACTGAGGTTGTTCCAGGTAGACTGGTATCCGTCAGGGCGGAGTTAAGTGGTCCAGGTAGACCGGTATCCGTCAGGGCGGAGTTAAGTGGTCCAGGTAGACTGGTATTCGTCAGGGCGGAGTTAAGTGGTCCAGGTAGACTGGTATTCGTCAGGGCGGAGTTAAGTGGTCCAGGTAGACTGGTATTGGTTTATTAATAGACTTTTCCAGGATAATGATTTTTGCATGAGATTTCAGTGCTGGGAGTTGTGGAGGGCCCGTAAGAGTTCTTTTGGCTCCATAAAATACTGGGGGGAAGTGGGCAAAGCTCAGATTCTGGTTTTTTGTCAACAACATACTTCACATTCTGCTGCTGCGTTTAAAGCTACTGTTTGTGAACTGGAGAAGTCTATTAAGACTATTGAAGGGGGGCTGCTGAGGTGCCCGGATCCTGGCGCTGGTCGTCCACTACAGGAGAAGAAATTGGCGCTGAGCTCCTTTCTGCATGAACGTGTTAAAGGAGCGCTGGTTAGATCTTGATTCCTCCAACTTAAAAACATGGATGCGCCTACTTCTTTCTTTATGAACCCTAAAAATTCTGTTGCTCTGAAGAAGCTGATGTCTTGTTTGAGGTTGCCTGGAGGACGTCCAACCTCTGATCAGACTGAGATGCTGAACTATGTTGTTGATTTCTACTCTGCCCTCTTTGGAAAACAGCCATGTTGCATGGAGAGCCGGATGGATCTCCTCAACGGTCTTCCTCGGCTCAGCTCGGCAGAGAGGACTGCTTTGGAGGAGATGACTGGCTGTCAATCAGATGGCTCTTGGACAAGCACCAGGAATTGATGGGCTCTTCCTGGGACTTTACAAGCACTTTTGGAGCATTCTTGGTTCGGATGCTTATGATATTCTGTTGGATGGCTTTAAGATGGGATATCCTTCCTATTTCCTGTCAACATGTATTTCTATCTTTGCCGCCAAACAAAGGGGACCTGGTCTTGCTTAAGAACTGGAGGACAGTGGCCTTACTTTGCACGGACTACAAGATTCTTGTAGCAGGATGAGACCCTTCTCATCCTGCCAGTCCCCCACTGCTGGGCAACAGACACGTTGGGAAAGGTCTATTGTCTTTTGCGAGCCTTTATCTGGATAAGTTTCAGTTTCTGCAGAAGAAAGTAGCGTACCAGGTCCGTGTGAAGGTGCTGAACCTGTATTCTCTGATGGGGTTAAAGGAGTCAGGGGTGACTGAGTTCTTTGTCCGACTACGTGCTAGTGGAAATAACCTATACAAACTCTCCTAATCACTGAATCCATAACCCCGCCTGTGCCTGGCTAGAGCAATGTTTCGTATGGTCTGGGGGGTCAGGCTACCTCCACTGTGTTTGCCTCCAGGTTACAGAGCCACGTTTTGAGACCAGATGTTTTTTTTCTACAGTGGACTCATGAGATGGACAGCTGGGATGGGGAGGAAGTGTGAGGGATCATAGGCAGTTCCTAACCCAGTTGAGTGAATACCACCTTAAAGCTTCACAGCCTCATTAAAAAACATTTGTCACCTGGAAAAGAAAACATTTTTAACAACTTAGAAACACTAAAAATATCCTGGGCGGTGATTAGAAGCACTGGTGATGCTGTCATTCACAGCAACCTCCTGCTGAGTCATCGGCGTGACTAATGAAGTTCCTTAAGCCTGGTGAAACATGCTGCTAGTATCAGATTAAAGATAGTCAGTTTTCCATGTGGTTTTGTTGTGTTCTCTATCTGCTTCATCCTGAAGCAGCCTCTTTTTTTTGCATTTTGTTTAGTTTTGTTTCGAGTCTGTGTTTGAACCCTCCCCCAGTATTTCTTTGTTTTTTTCCAGATCCTTGTCGTGTCATGTTGACTTGTTGTCGTCCCATTTTCTTCTTTAACTCATTTAAAAATAAGGTTCTTAGCAATCTCTGCGCTTTTAAGTTCGTGTAATAAAGTTATTTTTGCTTTATCTGTACGTCTGGGCCTTTGACTTACAAACAATGAGCAGATATTATTTCACATCTGCTTCCCTTGTAGTGCCTTTAGTTTATAGTTTAGCATAGGTATTAATGCTTCTGCATGGCTGCACGCAGGGGAACAGGGTGAGATTCAGGACGCCACGGTCACTCGCTTCAGAACAGACAGCACAGTATCTATACGTATTTGGGGCTAAAACGCCACGTCCCTATAGCGGCCTTATATTGCTGACATATGTGTGCAGCCGGGGCTCCCTTTCACTCTCCATCCCACCACCACCGCGGGTGAAGATAGTTTTAAATGCTGACATGTGTGAATGCAACAACAAGAGCCATCTGTTTGGATAGCTGAGAGGTTCACAACAAACCATGTTGTTCTGCGACATGACGGCACAGTTCTCTGTCATATCTCCTGACACGTCTGTTAATAATGTTATTGATCATCTGTCACCTCGAGTGCTTTATGTGTTGCTCTGCCTCAGACGTGATATTGGAGTGAAAAGTGCCTCCAGTGTTGGTGGATGTGTCCAGTGTATCAATGCCATGCTGAGCTGATGTGACCTGCAGTTTTCACCCTGTATGGGTTGTTAAGTGAAACTTCCCCAAGCAGGTAGCTGCGTGGGCTGAACACTGATGTCTAATACTGGTCGAACCTCATGCTGGAGCACCATGAGTCAAAGGTCCACAACTGACAGTTTCTATCCTGGAATGCTGTTTGACTCAGTCAAAAGCTCCTCTGACTTCTTCCATTATCTTCATGCCAAACATGTAGAGTTTTAAATGAGTTTTCTTTAAAAAAAAAAAAAAAAATCTGTCTCCTTTTGGCATCTACTGCAACTCCTAGGTGTAAAAATTACATTAGGACTTCGAATTGTGCTCGTAATTTCTATGTGTGGGTTTGCTAGAGAGGGTTTATAGACGCTAATGTAAAATAATAACAACACAATGTCTTTTATTGTCCTTCTTGAAGACATTTTCTCTGAAATTATTCAATTTGGCTCTTAAAGGAATCCCGCCTGAAAGCCCGTCTGCTCTGATGTCTCAAAAATGTTGAAATGTAGACCAGCAGCTCACTTCGTGTTTGTGGCGTCTCCTCAGAATCCATCGCTCTGCAGTGGGAGAGACTATTCAGATACTGTGTCTGACCTTCCCAGGAGTAGACAACTCAAAGTTAGACTGCGTGATGCTCAGCAGAATCAAAATAACGCCTACGTCAAAGCTTCTGCGGGCCTCAGCTAACAGGTTCGATGTTTAAGTTAATGACAGAAGGGTAAGGAAACACCTAACAAGTATTCTGGATCTCTGTCCTTTGAACAGATGAAACCAGAGTAGACATGCCTGGTTCGAGTTCATGTTTGGTTTCATTCATTTGGTCCTTCACCTTTTCACACAGAGATTTCTCCAAATTCTTGGGATCTGTCACTGGCATATGTGGTGCAGATGATGAGATATTTAAAGACAGTTTTTCATGGAGAGGTGAATTCCCGCCCATCTTTTCTTCACGAGGTTGTTAGGTGTTCCTCTGGGCGTTAATTTTATCGACACTTACTTTTCCAGGCTGTTGTTGATTTGAATTAAACTGAACTGAACTGATTTGTTGTAACTTTATTAGTCACCAGAGACGTTCTACTTTTGCAAAGTAAGTTCAGAGAAACGTGGAGTATAGCAGATGTGGCTGAAAGCGTCAGAGTTCATTACGAGTGCTTTAGTTACAGGCTCCAGAGTGCCGAGTTTGACACCCGGCAACAACTGCGGTGATGCTGTTAAATGAAGCATTGACAGGTAAGACAAGTGAACTGTCAGCGGCCAGCAGGGATGGAAACTCGGAGCCAGCTGTTCAACATCTGGGGTGCAGAGGTGCTCCTTCACAGTCAGATGTCCGTGGTTGCATCGAGTACTCCCACCCTGCTTCTGTCAGTCTGTCTGAAGTGTCTCACACACTCCAGGATGATTGATGGGGGAGGTGATGATCCAAACCTCGTCTTTCCCCATGTGCTCCTTTCTCCATGAGCTCAACACATCCCTGACCTCTCCTGTCCAACGCATCTGCGTTTGTAGTTTTCTACTGATCATTAGCTGGTCATTAGCTTTTGAAAGCTCAATCTGTGTCTGAGCTGTTTGAGTGTTTCTGTTTCTGATGCAGAAATAGTGCATGAACTAAGCATCTTCCTGGCTCAAATGAAGACTTCCTCCTCTTTGTCTGCTTTGAATCCTCCTTTTCAGACGTGATGCTGGGGTTGCACGGCAACTGTAACACTGACACACAGTCAGTCCAAAATCCTCACAAACTCCAGGGCTCAGAATCTTCTGCTAATTAATGATCCTGATAAAGGGAAAACAAAATTGCCGCCCGCTGCAGAGAGCGATAATGTGAATGGAAATCTACGTGGTTATCTTATGACTGGTACAAATGGTTGCATAGAAAATGTAATTTCAAAGCCAGTTCCTTATCTTTGCCACACATTCCCATTGCCTCTCATTTTTGTGGAACAACAAGATCATGAGATGCATGTCAACTATCCCTTTGTTTCATCTTTTTCATCAGGCTCTTTCCCTCGCAGCACTTAGGTGAGGATATTCGGGGGTTTGGCCGCGAGTGAATGCCCTTTGCATCAGCTCGGAGAACAAAGCGATGAAAAGGAGCACCGAGTTGCCTGATTGACAAGCCTTCTGTGGGGCTGTTAATCTTCCTCTGTGAGTGCTGGAATTATCCTGCCGGACCTTACTGCCCTCTCACTCAAAGTGAGAAGTCAAGTTTAAGAATTAGATTACACAAGGACGTGCTTGGCCGAGTGGAAGTGGTGAAAAAGGAGGAATTCTAGGTGAGATCTCATCTGTCTAAGTGCTCACAGCAGTTTCATTCAATTTTCGGGCTAACTACAGTTTTAACAGAGCGGTGCGGTGAAGGGGAAGGGTGGACGGCAGAGGCTTTTAAGCAGATATGAACCTCGCATCAGAAAAGAATCAATGTCCAACTGCGATAAAGTAAACTCTACTTTCACTCTTACTTGACTGCTTTACGGAACTACAAATAAATGACGGGAAAAGACGTTTCTCGTATATATATATATATATATATATATATATATATATATATATATATATATATATATATATATATATATCAGTATAATACATATACTGATATATTATGTATTAGATTGTGAGGAGTGGAAAAAGCTCGTCTCCACAGGTAATTTTTCCCCAGTAAAAACGCGTGTAGAGGCTGCTGCTCTTTCTGACAGTCAGCAGAGGAGGATTTCTGTGTAGATGCCTTCAGTTTGATGTGTCTTCTGTACTCTTCACTTCTGACAGCTTAATGCTTGAGCGGTTTTGTTTTTTCTCCACCTTCCCCAGGCCCTTTGGAATGAGAAGACATTTGAGGTTTTCCCAGAACATCAATGATTCTTTTAATTTTTCTGTTTCATGGTCCTTGATGCTTCAAAGCTGTGAAGAGCTGAGGTTTTCTCAAATCAGTCGCTTCCAGCTAAACAAACAAGTTGCCACAGCTCTGCACACGCCAGACACACAGCGCACAGGAAGGCAACTGCGGTCTGTTCTTCACTAAGTGAAATTCAAACAAAGGCACCACAAACAGGCGGCAAACGGTGCTGCAGGCGCAAGTCAGGCGCAAAATAAGGTGAAAAGATCTGTGATAATAAATGAAACGCCGGGAGGTTCAGTCAGAAGGAGTCCTGGTATAAACACACAGGTGGGGAGCAACAGCGGGAAAGCTCTGCAGGTGGGGGTGGCTGAAAGAAAGCGGATTTACACTCGCCGAGTGGGTGGAGTCTGAAGGCGGGTTTAGTTGTCTGTGGAGTTGGTTTTGATACCGTGATCTCCACTGTGTTTCTGGGGGGTTGAACAGTTTGCACCTCCTCAATCAGTTTAAAATTTAAGATTCGGATGTCAGGAATGCATTTTTTAATGGCGTTCGTAAGGAAAAGATGACGTTGTCAGGCAGTTCCCCGGCCAGCCCGGGGACCTGCAGGAGTCAGCCAGGGTCAGGGCCAGAAAGTCCCTCGCAGCTCCCGTTCCCTGTTCCTGCTGCTACTTCACACGGCTGTTTCAAAGGTTTTCTTTTTTTTCAGTTCATCAACACTTTATTGCAAAATGTTTAACTTTTGCCAGATGTTGCAGACTAATGTGGTGTGAGACTGTGTGTTAACCAGCAGGTGACCCCTGGAATCACCTTTTCTACGAGGCGTCATTATTTTAATCAAAACCACAACAAACCTCAATGACTCTGGGAGGTCAGGCAGAAGCAGATGAGAGAAACTGACTAAATAAACGGAAGAGAGATACAGTTAAAGCCGCCAACGTCCTCTGCAAATCCCCGACACGATTACTGTGTCTGTCATGTTTGTAAGATGTGTTTCATTAACTCTGTATCAGGAAGCTCCTGTCTGTTAAGGTCCATTTCATTCATGTCCCTCTGTCAAGTGTCTACTGCTGCTGATAACAAGAAAACAGTCTGCTGCGTTTTGATTTCCTACAATAATTATTTTGTGATCATGAGAAACAGCCTGACAGCTTGTTGTGCCGCTTGCCGAATAAATATTTCCGATCCCAAGTCTTCAACCCTACACTGCAAACAAAATTACTTTCTTGTAGGCGCATTATGGATGAGAGTAAACAGCTGCAGAGACACAGCGTGCTGGGTTTTAGCCAACCGTTGGCCTCGGCTGGGTTCTGGCTGATGTTTCCAGTTGTCTCAGCCGCCTGATAGAAGAGATAATGAAGCGAACATTTCAAAGAGGTTGCCCTCGCCTTTCTGCTTCAGGCTCCGGCTCCTCAGGTGATACCCTGAACGATGTTGCCATGGATCCATATGGCTCCGCCTCCAGGTGGAGTCCACAGGACTGATGCATACATGTGGGCTCTAAAACCATCCACGGTGAGGTCCTCAACCCCTCAGCAGCACCGGCCCCGTCAGAGCTTCGTAATCGGTAGCCTTGGCTGCATCACCTGTCCGAGCCTGTCTTCCAACAGGCATCAAACCTTCAGCACTTAATACGTCACAAATGCACACTTCCTAATAATCAGCGGATGCTTCCTCTGTGGGGAAAAGCCCCCTACTCGACTCCAGGGCAGTGCACGGTTGACACCTCCTTCTCACCAGATGCCAGAATGTTGTTGTGAGCTGAGTTGCAACTGTCTGGTCCTCAGAGTTTGAGTCGTAATGCAACATGCTATAACTGAGCGTGGAGAAGTGGAGTGGGTGAGAAATGTGGCACAAATGACAACGTGCATAAAGTTCATGTATGTGGGATGGGTGGTTTCCGGTGCTTCAGGTTTTAATTCACAGGTCTGCACAGAGACTGGTCCACGATGGCAAACTGCAGAACTCTACAACGTGTCAGTCAAATCTATGGTTTTACTCTGCTTTTACTTGCTTCCTGACACATTTGTTACATCACTGAGATTGTTTAGATATTTGTAAATAATTCAGAATAAGAGACCCAGTCTGAGACTGATGGTGTTAGTGATTTTACAGTGATACCAGCTGACCTGCTGACTGTGTGGTGCAGGTTATTTCCTCCATCCTGACATGAACCTCCCACGTCTGAACTGGACGTGAACGGGAGCAGCAGCCGAAGCATAGTGTCCTGGACTTCCCTCCCTCTGGTCACCTCCTCCAGCTCTTCTGGGAAACAAGGAGGCGTTTCTAAGCCAGTTGAGAGATTCAATCTGTCCAGCGTGTCCTGGTCTGCCTCAGGGCCTCCATGCATTTAGACATGCCTGAAACACCTCCATGAGATATCCTAAACAGCTGCTCCCCGGATGACAGGATGTAGGCCACTGATTTATTTCAATACGAACAGGTAACTGACATCCGACCACAAGATGTCTCTGGAAAGGCTCCTGGGGACCCATTTAAATGCCAGGTGTAAACACACAAGCTCAGAGCTTGCCACATGCGGGCGATCGCCTAGAAGGCCTATGTGACGTAGTTTGATTTCTGAGGGGGTGAATCTGAATCTGGTGTCACTTGATACCTTTCAAGCTGCTGACGATACCTATTTTCCTTTTCTTTCCTTTTTTTTAACTTTGAAAACCAGGTTTAATCTGAACTGAATAACTAAATGCACATCGGGGCTATGATGTGACTCTGGACGTCTCTAACAGCATTTAATTAAAAGAAACAAAATGCATTAGAGTTTTTCTCAGCAGAGGTTTAAAGCCAAGTTCTGTTCTGCACCATCCTTTATCCACAAAATCCTGGGGAAAACTCTGGCTAATTTAAAAAAAAAAAAGAGAGAGAGAGAGATACAGCTGCTGCTCTATTTCACATTGGGTGACTTTAATGGCATCTGGCTGCATCTGTGAGTTTAGACCCAGACAAGACCTGACATGTGCAGACCACTTGGAACGGTCTCTGACTGAGGAAACCCTGGATACTTTTGGACTTGGACACTTGGATACTTGGTTATTCCTAGAGGAGACCAACAGCTCTTTTTAAAGGTTGTATTGTACATGTTCCCTCACATACTCATGAGGTTCATAAGGATTGTTATACAGGATACGACCTCGTTATTTCTGGTTGTTTACACGAGTTTCTTAACGCGGTTTCACAAACAGAAGATGAAAGTGTGTCTCGTGCACTACTCATTCAGTTCCTGATTGACTTCACACAAAGTAAAATGTACATTCAAAGAGTGAGAATGTCGTTTTTACGTTTCACGACCGTTTTACAAGCTTCTGAGAGACTGTGGCCGTTCTTCCTCTGCTGTTTTGGCTCTTCTGGCTTCCCTCTCTGTCGGGTTGAGCAGAAGCGAGAGCGAATCAAACTTCCAGCTACTGAGCTGTAAAATCAAAGCCGAGAGCTGAGCGGGACTGCAGGTGAGAGTCAGATGCTAGATTTTAATGAGTCGGGCCTTCATTAGCTCGGCTTTGCAGACCTCAAACCGATCATTATGTGCATGTAAACGCAGCTATTGTGAGCGTCTTGCTGCTGCAGCTCCTCCAGTCACACATTATTATTCCAGTCCGCTCCGTGTCTCTGTTTCTGTCTCGGCTTCTCAATTTCTCACTTCCACTTGAGAGCAAGCTGTTGGTTAATTGGATTTTTCGTCCTCAGCCAGCAAGAGGAGGAATGCGGGCATGTGACAGAGGCAGGACACACACGCGCCGCATACCAAATCCATTAGTGTTTGGCCTGACAATATGCTAATCGCAGCTGCTGTCCACTCACGGCCTCTAATCGCTGTAATTATCGCGAGCGAGCTAATGCTGGGATCTGGACGATGCAGGGGAAGCTGTTGGGAACGCTCTCCTGGATGCGGGCTGCCACATCAGCAAGCATGTGGAAACGGATAGCAGACATTTTAATGAATTTGTCATTTTTCTGACATGAGGCTCCATGACAACAAGACTTTTACACTTATAATATTTTTTAAAACAGATTCTGAGGGAGGAAAAAATAACAAAAAATAAAAAATCACCTCTCCTCTTCCTTCAGTTGCTTACATCCTGGTTTATGTGCAACAAATCCTTCAATGTACTCACATTAGCAGCTGTTTGAACTCACTTTACTTCAATTTATTCCTGATTAAATCAGACATTTTAATCTAATTAAAGTACACATTAGACAGGTGCTAAATTGAGATTTGTTGTTGCTGTAGTGAGTTTGCTGCATGTGTGTGCACATATAATAAAAAGCTGATAATTTAAGCTTTATGAGAAGGTTATGTTTCTGTATCCACCGTAACAGTGGCGATGTTGTCACAAACTGAAAAGTAATATTAATAAAAAAAGACAGTTTATAAGCTACCTGCAAGAGGTCGGCACTAAACTGTATATCAGCAGTTTGGATTCTGACTGCTGCCTCTGCGAAGTCGACACCGCTTCCACTTTTCTCTGGACAGTTGAGGGCATCTACCCGCTTAACTTTGCTATTCCAAGCATCCTGGCTGAAACCACGACATTATGGTTGATCAGATGAGAATTTACAGCCAATTTTGTATAATTGAGGGCAGTTTCTGTGTTATTTTGTGTTATTGAGGGCCGTTCTTGTGTTATTTTGTGGTCTTGAGGGCAGTTTTGTGTTAGTTTGTGTTATTGAGGACAGTTTTTGTGTTATTTTGTGTTATTGAGGGCAGTTTTGTGTTATTTTGTGTTATTGAGGGCAGATCTTGTGTTTTTTGTGTTATTGAGGGCAGTTCTTGTGTTATTTATTGTTATTGAGGGCAGATCTTGTGTTATTCTGTGTTATTGAGGGCAGATCTTGTGTTTTTTGTGTTATTGAGGGCAGTTCTTGTGTTATTTATTGTTATTGAGGGCAGATCTTGTGTTATTTTGTGTTATTGAGGGCAGTTCTTGTGTTATTCTGTGTTATTGAGGGCAGATCTTGTGTTTTTTGTGTTATTGAGGGCAGTTCTTGTGTTATTTATTGTTATTGAGGGCAGATCTTGTGTTATTTTGTGTTATTGAGGGCAGTTCTTGTGTTATTTTGTGTTATTGAGGGCAGTTTTGTGTTTTTTTGTGTTATTGAGGGCAGATCTTGTGTTATTTTGTGTTATTGAGGGCAGTTCTTGTGTTATTTTGTGTTATTGAGGGCATTTTTGTGTTATTTTGTGTTATTGAGGGCAGTTCTTGTGTTATTTTGTGTTATTGAGGGCAGATCTTGTGTTTTTTGTATTATTGAGGGCAGTTCTTGTGTTATTTTGTGTTATATAGGGCAGTTTTGTGTTATTGAGGGCAGTTCTTGTGTTATTTATTGTTATTGAGGGCAGTTTTGTGTTTTTTTGTGTTATTGAGGGCAGCTTTTGTGTTATTTTGTGTCATTGAGGGCAGTTCTTGTGTTATTGTGTGTCATTGAGGGCAGTTTTGTGTTATTTTGTGTTATTGAGGGCAGTTCTTGTGTTATTTTGTGTTATATAGGGCAGTTTTGTGTTATTGTGTGTCATTGAGGGCAGGTTTGTGTTATTTTGTGTTTATTGAGGGCAGTTTGGTGTTATTGTGTGTTATTGTGGGCAGTTCTTGTGTTATTTTGTGTTATTGAGGGCAGTTTTGTGTTATTGTGTGTCATTGAGGGCAGGTTTGTGTTATTTTGTGTTATTGAGGGCAGTTTTGTGTTATTTTGTTTTTTGAGGGCAGTTCTTGTGTTATTTTGTGTTATATAGGGCAGTTTTGTGTTATTGTGTGTCATTGAGGGCAGTTTTTTGTTATTTTGTGTCATTGAGGGCAGTTTTGTGTTATTTTGTTTTATTGAGGGCAGTTCGTGTGTTATTTTGTGTTATATAGGGCAGTTTTGTGTTATTGTGTGTCATTTAGGGCAGGTTTGTGTTATTTTGTGTTATTGAGGGCAGTTTTGTGTTATTGTGTGTTATTGAGGGCAGTTCTTGTGTTATTTTGTGTTATTGAGGGCAGTTTTGAGTAATTTTGTGTTATTGAGGACATTTCTTGTGTTATTTTGTGTTATTGAGGGCAGTTATTGTGTTATTTTGTGTTATATAGGGCAGTTTCTGTGTTATTGTGTGTCATTGAGGGCAGTTTTGTGTTATTTTGTGTCATTGAGGGCAGGTTTGTGTTATTTTGTGTTATTGAGGACATTTCTTGTGTTATTTTGTGTTATTGAGGGCAGGTTTGTGTTATTTTGTTTTATTGAGGGCAGTTCTTGTGTTATTTTGTGTTATATAGGGCAGTTTTGTGTTATTGTGTGTCATTGAGGGCAGGTTTGTGTTATTTTGTGTTTTTGAGGGCAGTTTTGTGTTATTTTGTTTTATTGAGGGCAGTTCTTGTGTTATTTTGTGTTATATAGGGCAGTTTTGTGTTATTGTGTGTTATTGAGGGCAGTTTTTTGTTATTTTGTGTCATTGAGGGCAGTTTTGTGTTATTTTGTGTTATTGAGGACATTTCTTGTGTTATTTTGTGTTATTGAGGGCAGTTCTTGTGTTTTTTTGTTTTATTGAGGGCAGGTTTGTGTTATTTTGTATCATTGAGGGCAGCTCTTCACTCATCACTTCAATAAACACTATTGTTTAAAAATTTTTTCTAATAAGGAACTTAGGCCTCCAATTCAAGCTACTTTTAATATTTGTTTGAACTTCATGACAAACAATAACAAATCTATTAATCCAGAGAGCTAGAGTTGATTAAAAACCCCGTTTGAGGATTTCTTCTGGGAATTCGGTGGTCCTCACCCAGAGTGTGGTGGGTTGGGAAGTTATAAAACTGTGGACTTGTGAGTGGATCCCAGCCTGGGACGTGGTAACGGAGGAACTCCTGGAGGAACTCCTGGAGGAACTCCTGGAGGAACTCCTGGAGGAACTCCTGGAGGAACTCCTGGAGGAACTCCTGGAGGAACTCCTGGAGGAACGCCTGGAGGAACGCCTGGAGGAACTCCTGGAGGAACGCCTGGAGGAACTCCTGGAGGAACTCCTGAAGGAACTCCTGGACGAACTCCTGAAGGAACTCCTGGACGAACTCCTGGACGAACTCCTGGACGAACTCTTGGAGGTGAGGGTTCACCTGAGAAGAGCCTCTGGTGGCAAAAACAGGAAATAGTGACAAAACAATTTAATGTTTACTGATGTTGCTGCGGGTACAACTAAGGAGACAGAACAGTTTGATAATCCAGATGTCAGATCACCAGTTTTAATTTCGACGTGGCGCTCTCATGGTGGCAGCTTGCTGCAGTGGTTCTTTCTGGGGACTGGAGCCTTTGGAGATGATTGTGCAAAGAAGGATACTTCATTAACTGAATAGGATCATGGACAACCTGGAGCATCCTCTTCACAACACACTGATTTAGCAACAGAGTGTCTTCAGTCAGGGGTTTCTTCAGATCTGCTGCAACACAGACCGTTGCAGGAGATCCCTCAAAAGATCCTTTAGAACACTACAGATGAGTCTTCAGACCGCTGCAGGAGATCCTTCAGACTGCTATAGGAGATCCTTCAGACCGCTGCAGGAGATCCTTCAGGCCGCTATAGGAGATCCCTCAGACAGCTGCAAGAGATCCTTCAGACCGCTATAGGAGATCTTTCAGACCGCTATAGGAGATCCCTCAGACAGCTGCAGGAGATCCTTCAGACCGCTATAGGAGATCCCTCAGACAGCTGCAAGAGATCCTTCAGACCGCTATAGGAGGTCCTTCAGACAGCTGCAAGAGATCCTTCAGACCGCTATAGGAGATCCTTCAGACAGCTGCAGGAGATCGTTCAGACAGCTGCAGGAGATCCTTCTGACAAATGCTTTAAAAAATAAAATACAGCAAATGATAAATATGGCAACAACACACTCCACTGAAAAAGGCTTTATTAGGAAAATGAAGCCTAAACCTAGAAAAACAAGATCAGTAAAACCAGTCATCCATGGACCATGACAGCACCACTCGCAGATGACTGATCTGCATCCACATTCAAGGATTTACAGTAATCTAGCCAAGAGATAATAAAAGCACAACGAACTTTGAAAATCTCTGGGAGAGAGATATGGCTTCACCCTGGCTTTAAGGCTTTACTGAGTAAAGCTTGTTTGGGGAAGCTTAGCGGATCTGCTTGTCAAATTTAGAAGAACTGTCAAAGATCTCACTGATGGTTGGTACAGAAGATCAACTGTAAGAAACTGGAGCTCCAAGAAAACCATCAAGCTCTTCCATGATGGTCTGTCATCCAGGAAAATGTTCATAAATACCTTCGCTTGTTCTGGTTCACTATGCAGTGACTTCAGGCAGGTTTTTTTTTTTCAGTTAATCCTTTATTGTCATATCTACCTTTACCTAACATGTCTTCTACATGCGTTGGTCTCTCGAACTTGACCTGCTCTGCAGCAGGGCTTTTCTGTGCAGTTTGCTTTTTCTTTGGTGCCTGCAGTTGTTTTCCAATAAAGTACAGGGAAGTGTATTTGCCTTGATCCAAGCCTTTGAGAGAGATCCCAATAACATGCTATTTATCTGGACTTATATGGAAATACCTCATTAAATCAGCCAAGCACACAGAACTGATCCGTTCCTGCTTGTGAACGTGTTGCATTTATATTTACTCTTCACCACCTGATGTTTTTACCGACGACAGACCGCAACACGGTGAACCCTTTCCCAGCCTTGAGCTCGTAAATAGCACGGCGAGTCAATAACGTGGCTTAAGCCGAATGCGCCATTTGTGGCGCCACGTCAAGGAGGCGGTGAGTGAAGGTCAGAAAAGGAGAGGCTTTTCCTGAATGATTTCTGAAGTGCTTGCAATAATCGTTGTTTCAGCCTCTTTTCTCAAGACCCCGTAATTGCTTCTAAAGCTTTGCTGTGAAGTTTTAGAACAATCCAGGGTTTTAAGATCTTCATTCAGGGATTAGAAGGGATTACCCAACTGCTGTATTATAATAAAAGACAACACTTAGAATTAACCCTCTCTGATGTTTCTGAATATTCTTTTGCATTGACAGCGTTTTGAACAGTAAAAGTAATAAAACTTGATGCAGTGAGAGTTATTTTACAATGAAGAAATTCAAATGGAGGATTAACAGAAGTGGAACACACAGACGGACCGCGTGTGCTGCGTGAGCTGTTCGTGATGATCCAGACTCAAAAACAGCTGCCAATCACAACAGGACGCCACTTACGACTTCTTTGTTGCACCAAGTAGCTTTTTGAACAAAAGAGCTCCTCATCCGGTTCGCGTGCCGCCGTGCTCGTGCGGCCGTGCCTGTTTTGGAACAGGTGAACGTGAAACTCTTTCACGAGGAGGCAGATGCGACTCAACCCCAGTTAAATCGCGGCGGTGCCACACGGGGAGCATCCGATCACTGGCAGCTGCCTGCTGTTGCCAGTAGCAACCATGCTGTCACAGTTTCATGTCAGTTTGTTTCATGCCCCGTTCACCCCCGGCTGCATCGCTGTAGGAGAGGTGGGGTGAGGCTGACATCACCTGCCCCGGTCTGGCTGCGATCCATGCGCTGAATGTGTATAAGGGAGATGAAAATACAGCTGTGCTCCTGCTTTTCTCTTATTTAAACCCCACAGGAATGAGGGTCTCGTATCAGACAAAGAGAGAAAAAAGCCTAAGTACCAGAGATGCATTTGACAATCTGTTAGATGGAAATAACTATAATATAAGACAAATCCTTTATTTGTTACATACACCTCTAAAAATGTAATGAAAGACTTAAATCACACATCTAAAAAGGATGAACATGTTATTCAGGTGAAGATGTTTCCAAGTGGACAGACCGATATTCATGTGCTTTTTAGCAGTACTTTTTGGTGAAGAACATTTGAGAACTAGAAGAGTTTCCTGCTGACAGTAGTCACTCTTTGCAGCAAAAGGATGTACACGGGACCTGCCGATGGCTGAAAGGTAACGATGGTAACGAGCTTGAAAGCTACGTTTTGTTTTTGCACCTCTTCTGCAGTAGAAATCCGCCAAGCGCCACCCACCTTCACCAGCTCCGTGAGTCTCCACGTCAAAAACAATGTAGTAAAGTAGTCCTAAAAACACCACCGTCATTCATGATCCTGACATGGCCATCCCTATTTCGTGATTGCATAAGCGTTCCTAGTAGCATGAGTCTTCAGGCTCCTTACCGCCTTCATGGCAGTCGTTACCCGCATTTCTTTAACACGGAGGAGGGACAAGGAGTCTTTAATTGCCTTCAGCTTCAAGGTTTTTTTGTCACAACAATAAAGCTGTTTTTATATGATTCAAAGTGTCCTGGGGCATGCACAGCATCGTCTGGCTCGTGTCCTCATACATCAACTGCTTGAGGAGTTGACCAGATATCATCCAGTCCTCATTAAAAAAAAGGATTTTCAATTTTCTTTTCTTGCCACATCTCCTCCTCGGTTTTTCCAGGATTCACCCCCCCTGCTATGTTATGCCACACTATTTTTACAAAAAGAGAAAGACCAATTTAGTAAAATGGTGTAGGCACATTTTATTTTAATTTATAGCAAAAAAGAAGCCTGGTGAATCCAGGTAAAACAAACAGACTTGAGATGCGGGATGTAAAAAACGATTCAGGTATTAACTGATCTCAAGCCCGTCACGAGCCGAAGTGTCCCTGGGCAGAAAACTGATCCCCACGTTACCCCAGTTGCCCAGGTGAACGGGGAGGGTTGGGTCAGGAAGGACATCCAACTCAAGCTGTGGCGAGCCCTGCAAAAGCACAAAGCTGGAAGAGGTTGCCTTTTTCTACCTATTTTACTAATTGTGTCATGTTTGAAAAATTACCCGCATTTGGCAGGCAAAATCGCCCAATGTTCCGAACAAATAAAAAGCAAAAGTCAATACTAAGGCTGAGCTTCCTCAGGAACAAGCACAGACTGAGCTCCTTATGGAGCGACTCTTTCATACAAATATCTGTAATTATACTAATTAGGATTCGATTGTATTCAGGTTTAAGAGAGCCATGTTCCTGAATGTTCTGTTAAGATCTTTAAAAGACTGAAAAATAAATGTGGATGCCATTAAAACATCGATAGCAGCACTAGGGGTGCCTAAGACGTTACGTAGGACTGTACATCCCTATGACGTGACGTCTCTTTATGAACATTTGAGTTCGTCGTGACTCACATTCACTTTGCTTCACCTACTCCGTCGCTGTGGCTGATGGGAAGCTGCTGGCTTTCACCTGCACAATGTCAAACTCATTTACAGGCCATATCCTGTCATTTCCTTCTGCTTAAAATGCCATCTGGAAGGATGAGTAAAAGTACGGAAGAGTGAATTTTTCACCCCCCTTCTGTCATACTGGTGCCAAGCAAATGGGCCTTAACTGATGTAATCATACTCCAGCTTTTTTATATTCTGTTTCCCTGACAACCCACATCACAAACGTCCAGGAGAGATAGTTATCAACTTACTTACGTAAGCAACTAAGCGCGTACAGTATGAGGACTGACTGCCGTCAGTTACCCCGTGAGGACCCATGCGTACCGCGCATCCCTGCGTTTGATTATCCCTGCAAAGACTTTTACTCATGTTTTTGTACTTCTTAGTGTAGTTGTTTGGACATCACTGACTGCACAGACAACAGCGTCGGTACGTTTTTGATTAAAGAGCAACTTCTGCTCCCTTCTTTGTCTCGGCTCCGGCAGTTATCAGCTGCACTCAGCCGAGTGGTTATTTCTTTAATGAACTCCAGTTTTAGGGAAACTGCTTTTTCCCCACAGAGCAGATTGGACACAGAATAATCTGCAGCGAGAACTCAAATTGGAACCTTGTGAGTATTGATGGATTTGAAATTGTCACAGTAATATGATGCAGACATGCAATTATTTACTTGAAAGCTCATTGTAGATGTGTGTGAGCTTGTTCTGATTCTCAGTGAATGTTCAGTGTTTTATCCTGCATTTTATGCAGATGCTGTATCTGTCCACTGTGGTGATGAGACAGCCAAAACTATTAGTTCACCAGTTGATCTACGTTCCAACACTCATGAATATTCACGGGCTGTGGGTAGAGACCAAAAGACAAATAAAAGTAAATAAAAGCTGCCAAAATGAGCTTTCTTCTTAGGGGCTGGGCTAACCCCTCGGACAGGGGGTGGAGCTCGGTCCTCCCAGAGGGAGTCAGAGTCAACGGGGGCAGCTGTGGTGGAGCCAGCTTAGGATGGGCATGTCTCATTGAAAGGGGTCCTTGGAGCAGACCCAGTTAGTGGTGTTAGTGGTGGACTTTGTTGTATCATGTGGAAACAATCATCTTGAACATGAACAAGAGAAAAAAGCATTTCAGTGTATTTTTTTCCACAGGTGGGAGAAGACAAGTCCAAGTTGTCATTGCTTCGATATCCAGCAACGTGAAACCACAGCAGCAACGGTGTAAACGTCTGTTAAACGTCACACATATGTGGCAGTGTAATTATTCTTGTCATTCTTATTGTGATGCTTCTTGCAATTTTTGCCAATTTGTCTGCATTTTTATTGTCATTACCAGTTTATCCGCCAAACTTAATGTTTTTCCAGGAGGTTGTGCAGCCTAAAGGCATCTGCCGAGCACGTGCAGACATGAGGGGAAGACATTTGCCTCACAAGGAGCTCTGCTAAAATGTGCAAATAGTTTTTAATCTGCTAAAGTACAATATTCCAAAGTGGTATTTTAAGAATATTTGCAAATACAATGTTACTCTCTTTTGGGACATTTTTGTTTCATATTTTACTTCATACAGTTGTATAAAGTAACAGCAAATGTCACGGAGTAACAGCTTACAGCTGCAGTCGCGCTTTATCAACAAACTAATTGTTGTTATAAACTGTATAGTTTTATAAAGGAACTTCTGCGTATACTGAGTGTAGAGTGGTACGAACAAACCAAATCCAGCTCCAGGTTAAAAACGCACATTTGATGTCTCTATGCTTGTTGTCGCTTCACTTCCGGCCGGTTGTCATGGAAACTGCCCCCACTGCTATTGGCCAATGACAGAGCTGGGTGTTGTCATGGGGCTTCTGGTGTGGCATTTGCCCAGAGTTAAAGCAAAACCTGATAACACAAAGCAAACTAGCTGAAAAATGAAACAAATAAACTGGAGCACACCGACACCGAGCCATGGTGCGCTCCAACACATGTGAAAACAGCCTAATTTAGCTTTAACATGAATCAAAAGACACAACTCTAAAAGAATAGTAAATCTTTTATTTCATTTATTTGTTTTATGTGTCTATCAGGAAAAGATAAAGCAGATGTTATTGTCTTTTCTACCATAATCCTGACACATTCAGCTAATGACATTTCTTTTTTTGACCTCCTGTTTGTTGTCAAATCACTTTTTTTCTACCTCTGCAGGGATAGTTGCATTGAACCTACAGAGCTGATTGATTTTGTAACTTTTTCCCCTCAGCAGTTTATTTTCTGTTCATTATTCCAGAACTGAGACGCCAAATAAAACAGATTTCATTCTCTCGACTTCAATGATGAGCGTCTCACTTTCTCATTAGTAAAATTGTTCTTCTTTCTGGTCTCCTTCCTTGTCATGACAATTCAGTTGTGGTGCAAACAATATTTTTATATGCAAATCTTCTGCATTCATTCTTGACTAAAAATGAGAGTTTAAATTAGGTTTAGTGCAATTTCATGATGATGAAAAGAATCATGCGGGTGTGCTGTTATATTTATATTTATTTGTATTATATTTCTACATTTCTGCCTTCGTGTGTGCACAGATGTATGCATAAAACCAGAGTTTTATCCACGGGAATTTTTAGACTACGTGTCCTTCCTTTCATTTTTTTTCTTTCACCACATTCACCACAAAATAAAGGCATAACCCTGCAAAACCACTTTAGATTTACTCTTGTGGAACTTAATATTTACCTTTTTTTTTCACCTTGGAGATGTCTGAAGTTTGACCAACCCCTTACATTTAAAAAGAAAAAATGTTTTAAAGGGTTGAGTTTCACTTGTGTTTAAGACCCAAATAAATCCAATGGAGAAAGGCTCTTTGTATATTTATTTATTTACACATTTTTCATTATCCTGTCATCTCACAGAGTGCTGGACAAGTTTATTCTGGAAGCAGCCAGTCCATCGTGAGCTGTTTCTGTACACTTTTTGTTCAGTTTTGTACAAAAGAATAAAAGCTGCCTCAGCTGAGAGAAAAACCTTTTCTCAGTTAATTCAAAAACAGTAATATAAGTAACCATAATAATTGAGTTTAAGGTGAAGTACAGCTGTGTTTCTTTTTTGATGCACCTCTATTTAAGGCATTGAGGAAACCTTATTATATCTTTTGTTTAATGAGGTGCTGAGTTATAAATGAATGCTGTTCGCCTTTTTGTTTTTAACTGTATTCGTAGGAAGTTCTGCATTCGTCGGTGGGAGCAGAAGTAACAAACAGGAAGTAACAGTGAAGTGCATTTGCATTGACAGCTCTTTGTTTCTGCCCACGGGCAGCCAAGTCGGAGAGTTTCTCGAGTTTCCCAGTGGCCTTCGTTTTCTCACCTGCAACTTCCTGCAGAAGAATTTCATGCTGAGAGGAATCGTCCTCCCGTCACTCGTCCCGTCGCTCCTCTTTGATCAGCTCTTCTGAGAGGCTGACACATGTCCGAGTTGCGCTCCTCAGTACCCACGGTTTTTATTTTAACAAGTCCTACTCTCTATTTTATTTGTTTTTTTTCTCTTCTTTCTTTTTCTTAAGGTGCTGTAAACAAGACATGGCAAAAATCAGTTCCCGCTTCCATCCAGCTGGTCAGTTCCTGCAGATGAAAGAACCGTGGAGAACCTCTGCAGCGCCTACAAGGCTCTTCTCAGCTGCACACATCTGTTTCAGCTGCCTTTATAAGAGTGGGAGGTTGGAGCTGAAATGTTCAGTATCTCTGCAGCTGTTATTCACATCTTTACATTAAACAACAAAATTATGAAGTTTGCAAACTTAGCCTAGAAGCTCCCAAGCAGGGTTAAAAATGTGCTTAAAAGAGCATCTTTTACACCGCAGCTCATTAACTCAACTTGAAGGTTTCAGTCAAACTTGGCTCTAACTTTTCTTGACAGTATGAACGGTATCTGTGCACATGGGAGTGTGTAGGTGGACTTGAATCTAGAACAGAACACCCTGAATCTAATGAAGAAGCAGTGGAAGTGATTCAAACTAACTTGTTGTTTCTTTGGGTTATTAGATGTGTGTGTGCCTGACGGAGGAAATTCAAACACCCAGAGGACAACAGTTGGTAATTGGGACACATGTGAACCCATCTGGGAGGATTTAAAATGAGCACCAGCTGTGAGGTTCTCAACAGCACGGGATCATTACATTACTTTATCAAACTGATAGACGCTCAGTCGTTACGATGTATGTCTGCTACTCTCCGCCCAATTTAGCATGATTGGTATGAATGATTATGCACAGGAGCCTCCACGTATGCAGATGGCGTTCTGTCAAATAGCTCTGCGCTCTGCACAGCCTCTGCGACAAGTATGGCCTGTTTGATATATGTGGTTTCAGGCCACCAAAACAGGACACAAAACAGGACTCCAAAGGCAAAGAGCACAAGTATTAACCAAGCCCCAAACTTTAATCAGAATACAAAGTAAGAATCAAACAAAGTTAAAACAAAACAGGGCCGGGCCTAAGATTTTAGTGGCCCTACACAAGATTTAGTCTGCAGCATCAAAAACACTCTGAGCACAAATCACACACGCCGCTTACTTCGATCTCTTACTTCATTTGGAAATAAATAAAAATATTATTGGAAAGAACTTTCAAATCAAATCAAACATTATTTGTAAAGCACTTTTCATGCAATAAAACGCAGCTCAAACTGCTTAACAGTAAAAATCCAAATCAATCCCGCCAGTCCACCCCCCGCCTCCCCACCAACCCTAATCCCTATCAATGACAAAACACAATCAAAGACTAAAAGAAATAATAACGCTGGAAACCTTGTGGGCACAGAAGAACCAGTGAGGGAACACCCTCACCGTATCACAGGGAGCCGTCTGCATCGGGAGGCGGCTGGTAACTTTCATAAAGACGGGTTTAGTGGAGTATGTTTATGTGTTAAATAAAGTGAACCGAACCCCAGCATTAATGCTGGGAACCAGCTCTGACTGCAACTAAAGCCATGTGTTTGAAGTGGCCACGTTCTGCTTCTTTCCAGCCTTCTAATCTCTGGTACCTGTAAAGTAGCTTGGCAGCCACCATCAGTCCAGAAGCCTGCAATTATTTCTGATGGACTAACACCAAGAACTGCAGGGAAACTGATGAAAATCTGGAGGCATGTGGAGTGGGTGGAGCTCACTCTCATCAACGCAGTCAGGTGAAACTGAAGCAGCCTTTTGGATGAAAGGGGAACCATCGCCAAGAATCATGACAACAAGTTTAGTTTCTGTCTTCTCAAGCTTTTTAGGGTCACCATGTCTGAGAATCACAGTTTAGAGTAGTAACAGTACGCGCATAGGCATGATGGCCTTCAACATAAGAAAAAGTGTTTTTTTTAATGGATCCTTACTTCACCACAGCAAAAAAAGAATCACTAGTTTAAACAGTTTTCATGAGCAGTTTTATTAAATATGCAGTTTGAACTATGGCAAAATAACAATATCATTAATGCAAGTTGGTACGTTGTTTTTCCGGACGCAAACTCACCTTCATGGGAGATCTACAAACCGGGATGCAGCTTTGTCGTTTCAGTGCGACACGCTGCTGTAACGTTTTCACGACTGTTTTAAAATCTGCTGATAGTGAGTCTGTTTATTCACTATCTGTCCATCTTTTGGCAGAGCGGGGAGTCTCGCTGAAGTCCACGGAAATAAAAAAGTCAATAAACATGAGCTAAATCAGGGGGTTGAAAAATAAATAAATAAATAGATAAATAACTAGAAGAGAGTTTTTATCACCTTTTAGAGAGTTCAGTGGAGTCCTCGTTAACGTCCATGTGAACAAACATGGGTTGCTCGTGTCCACCGTCCCTGATTTGGCTTTAAGACTTCATAATAAGGCAAGGATTAAAATAAATAAAAGAAGTGGTTCACAGCCATAGCTAGTGCCCCATCTGAAACTGCCTGCTTGGTCAAGGCTGTTACTTGGCATTGATTAAATCCCTTAAAACTAATCTCTGCTCATTAATGTTACATATTTTGACATTTGCCATGAAAGTAATCCCTTCATGCTTTGGCTTTATTTAGTATTCTGGATATGGGATTACGTTAATCAGCCCTGCCTCCCTCCTCTGCTGCGTGTTACCCCCAGTACCTCCCAGAATCCCCTCAACGCCTCCGATCGAGTACACGATGCCGTTGAGACCAGCAACGTTTCCTGTTTTCAAGATGGGAGGGGAAACCCAGTCATCTTCAAGTCAAAACTTCCCAGAACACAGGGAGGTCGCTGTTTCAGCCGATTAGTTCTCGTTCGGTTCTGTGGAAATCCGTTTTATTTACAGTAATGCGACGTGGCGTCAACTCGCTGACTCGGGTTCCTCGGCCTCCTGGCGCCTCCCGGCGTTAACGGTACAGACGGGTTGGGTCCTCCTTCACATTTACACCTAAAATGAGACAGTCATTTTAAAAAGGCTGTTTATGATTTTTTTTTCAACTCAGAGCAGAAACGGCTCCAAATACAGATGAAAACACAGAAACTGTCATTATGGTTTCAACAAACCAAACACGTTGGCTTCATTTGTCTTAGTTTTGTTGAGTGACAGGCGCTGAGGGCCTCGCAGCCCCCTCACGCTCTACTGATGTGTCCACAGACTTTGAGTGCTGATGGTCGGCGTGACACAAGGTGCTGGATGTGCTGCGTTGAGCGTGGTGGCGGTGGCAGGCATCAGCGTGAATGAGGCGGAGTATTTACTTTTCTTTTTCTTAATGTCCTTGGTGAAAGAACTTGAAGTGGAAAACCCGAACACACTTACCAGAAGTCCCTCACGTAACTCTAAAAGATAAATTCCCAAACCAAAGCTTTCCTTGGACTTGTTTTAGGCGAAAGGATCAACTATACCAATGTGCAAAAGTAATGCCTTAGTTTTTTATTTTTTTTAATTTTTGTAAATAGATCATCTTAACTATCAGATTGTCGTGCGTATTAAACTACTAAAAGATAAGTGCAATTGCCAAAAAAAAAATCAGCATTTAAATTGCTTCACTGTGCCATTATTTGTTTAACAAATATAAAGCAGAATAGAGAAATGAAATTATATGGCTAAAATTAAGCATGATTCAAAAGCTTGTTGATCCACCTTCAGCAGCTCCAGACCTGAAGTTGATACCTGTGTGACTTCATCAGTTCAGTTTCATTTACTCTAAGTGTTAAAGACGATATTATTCAGTCCAGTTTAGTCCACTTTAACCCAACTCACTAAAAGCCCTTGATTACCAGAGCTCCCTCTACAGGCGGCTCATGTCATTTGAGCGCAGAAGCCTGAGAACAGGCTGGTATGCAGTTCCAGTTCTCCAAAATAATATAATTCAAATAATAATAGGAATAAGAATAAAGTACAATAGTCAGTATGGAGGAGAACACCTAACGTCACGGCAGTTTCTCACAGCACAGGAGCCTGACAACAGAAGACTCCACCTCAAAGCAGGACCTCACAGAAATGAGGTTCAGGAACTTGGGGAGTGGCGTTTGGCCCGAACATCACATAATCCATCAGTGGTGAATGTGTGGAGAGGGCTACGTTTTTCAAGTTCCTTGGCGTCCACATCTCTGCAACACCACAGCGCTGGTCAAGAAGGCCAAGCAGTGGCTACACCTCCTGAGGGTGCTGAGGAAGGAACATCTGGACCCACGGATGCTGGTGACCTTCTGTCAGTCGAGAGACTACTGACCTACGCTGTGTCGGTTCTCCAGCTGCACTGAGGCTGACAGGAAGAGGCTGCAGAGGGTTGTGAACACAGCACAGAAGAGTACTGGCTGCCCTCCTCCCTCCTTAGCTGACCTCTACAACTCCCGCTGCCTCAGCAGAGCCAGGAACATCGTGAAGGACAACACCCACCCTGAATCCCTCCTCTTCAACCTGTTTCCTTCTGGCAAGTGCCACAGGGCAGTGCGCACCAGGACAAGCAGATTCAGAAACAGCTTTTCCTGAAAGCTGCCCCTAACCTCAACTCCAACGTGCACGAAGCCCAGCCTGCACTGCGACTACTGCAGTCACTGTGGACGCAGACTCCTGTGCAGTATCCACTTATCTGTGCAGTGCTCACCTGCTGCTCTGGCATGTATGCTGACTTGTACGTACATGTTGTGTTTTATTTTTGTACTTTATGTCTTCTAAGTCTGTACACTTTAAGGAGCTGCCCTCTAAATTTCATTGCATCTATAATGGCAATAATTGCTGTCTGTTCTATTCTGTTCTATATCTTAAATTGTACTTGTGGATATTCGAAGGAACCAGAAATAAACCTGCCATCTGACAGCGAAGGACTCTGCTTAGATAATAACGATAAGTTCTTTAAGCTAAGAAGGAGCTACTTCTTAAGGGTTTTTTTTATGTAAGAAGAGTAATTTTAAATTCTATCCTGGATTTAACAGGAAGCCAGTGATGGAAACCTTAGATTGGAGAAATATGATAATTTTCATTAAGACTCTTGCTGGAGCATTTTTGTTCAGTTGAAGGTTATTCAGAATCATTTTAGGACATTTTACTGACAAGGAATTAAAAAAGTCCAATTATGTAGAAACAAATACAGAGACTAATATGTCTGCTACTGTGTGAAAGAACTTCTCTTATCTTTTTAATGTTACAAAGGTGGAAGAAGGCAATTCTAAAAAGCTGTTTTATGTGTGTCTCAAAGGACAAATCCTGGTCAAATCCTAACCTCAAGACTCACAGTAGAGCTGAAAGGAGAAGTAATGGCATTCAGAGTGACTCAACACCAGAACAATCGACATCTGAAATCCTCAGAACCTAAAAGAAGCATGTGTGTTAGTTCTTCTAACTAACTAAGCTGCAGCTGACTAATTCAACTAAGTTAGTGCAGCTCTATTATTAATGATGGGGCTCAGGTCTGTGTAATAAAATATTGTGATATCAAGTCCACTACCGATGTCTAACAGGACACATGTACAAGTCCACCGTTCTGCCCTCAGTGAAACGTGTCTAAGTAAAACGTGTTTGATAAAAGGTTAAAAAAGTTCATAATAATTTTGTGATAAATGTTTCACAATTCATCGGTTGTACCTCATGTTAAAAGTATAAGCTAAGAACTATTATTGAGCCAGCATTAGTTCACCTGCATTTTATTGTAACAGCATAGTCTGTGGTTGCAATGTGTTCTGGGTAACAGGAGCTCCGCCTCCAGCCGCCGCTGTCAGTAAGCCTGTCGACTCCGGTCCAGGTCGCTCCTGTGTCTTACATCTCGCCCAAACCTCCGAAAGCGACGGCTGTAAGTTTAATAAGTGTTTAATAGCTAATGCACTAAGACTGTATCACGTTTATACGTTTATTGACAGGAAACGGGAATGCATGCTGTGTCTTTTGGTTAAGTTTAATGCATTATTTTAGTGTTTTTTCCTGATGCTGATGTATATATATATATATATATATATTTCTTCTCTTCTGTGTTATGTATTTCAGTTTTACTCAACCTTTTCAACCCACAATGTTAAACTGTAAGTTGTCTCAAGAAGGATAGATAGATAGATAGATAGATAGATAGATAGATAGATAGATAGATAGATAGATAGATAGATAGATAGATAGATAGATAGATAGATAGATAGATAGATAGATAGATAGATAGATAGATAGATAGATAGATAGATAGATAGATAGATAGATAGATAGATAGATAGATAGATAGATAGATAGATAGATAGATAGATAGATAGATAGATAGATAGATAGATAGATAGATCACGGATGTTGAAATGTCGAAATTCCAAAACACTGACAGATAAAAACTCAAGATAAAAGTACAGAAAGGTCAAAACACTGTACAAAAAACAATAACTACAAAAATAATGATCAAGATAAATATTTACAAATAAAGTTGGGGATTTGCACACACACTATATTGTTGCCAAGCCTTTACTGACAGTTTCTATTTAATTGTCTTATGGCAGTTGGGTAAAAGCTGTCCTTGAATCTTCCGGTTTTGCACCGTCGCCCTGAAGGCAGGAGACAAAACAGTTTGTTAGAGGGGTGTGAGATGTGTCGTATCATCCTGTTTGCCCTGGACTGGCGACGTTGTTCTGCCAGGTCACTATGGGTAGTAGAGTGACACCAATTACTTTCTCTGCAGTCCTCACCACCCCCCCGGTGCCTTCCTGTCCGAGATGCTGCTGCTTTCATGACATAAAGAGATGCTGCTGGTTTGTACACTACCCGTTGTTCCTCTGTAGAAGATGGTGAGGACAGCTGGGCTCAGATGGGCTCTCTTTAACCTGCGGAGGAAGTGCATGTGCTGCTTGGCTTTTTCCCCACAGAGGATGTGTTCAGAGTCCAGGTCAGGTTATCAGTGACATGGACCCCAAGGAATTTTGCTTGCTGCAACGTCTCCACGGCAGTGTCTTTTATATGAATGGATGTTCCCTCCTGAAGTCAGTGACCAATTCCTTGGTTTTCTCCACATTCAGGGTCAGATTGTTTTTGCTGCACCAGTCAGTGAAGAGTCTTACTTCCTCTCTGTAGCTCTTGTTATCCTGCTTTTGTATTAATGCCACTAAGGTCGTGTCATCAGCATATTTTCAACGTGGTTTGAGCTGGCCTGTGCACAACAGTCATGGGTCATGAGGGGGAAAACAAGGGGACTCAGCACACACCCTCGTGGGGAACCTGTGCTTAGTGTGATTATTTCCGACCTGTTGTTGCCAAGGTTGGATAAACTTATTGGATCAACTTAGCTCTGTAAATTTGGCTCCAGTGGACTTCAAAGTGAAGATTCCCAGTCATGGTGTTGACTGCTTGTTTCACTCATTAGATCTCTTTTAGCAAATAAAAATTGTTACATAAACATGTTAAAAGGATAAAATATGGATTTCCACCAAGGGGGGTCTTTGATGAAATTCAGCCTGATTTCTTTGTATTGTGTTTTTTTTTTTTTTTTTGATTAATGACACTAAACTTCGTACAGTCACGCTTTAAAAAGGAAAAAAAACCACAAACCTCTCCTGAGATGTGGTCATGATGATTCTGAGTGAAACTGCATTCATGTGCACCCGGTGTAAATGCAAGTGGATTAATAAAGTGCACATGATCCAATAAATAAACGAGCTTTTGTGGCCCAAACTCACCTCATTTCTTTTTATTCCTTCTCCACAATGGCCAGTCAGAGGGAATACTTCAACCAAGCAGAGAGATTATTACACTGATTAATAGACTGGCTGAGAGGGTAGTGATTAACCGCCTCAACCCCGCAATTTATACTCCAGCCCTTTTGTGAACGGTACAATGCGCATAAACCACTGAACTGCCACCCTCTCATTTTTTTCATAAATTGGTTTTGACTGTGCGACTCTTTGCAGAGTCACTCTGCTATGAAGTCGGTACGTTTTGTGTTTGCAGTGGTACGTGCTGAGTTGTATCCACAAATGTTGGTCCCTCTTGCCAAATAGATAAAGAAAACACTCAAAAAGAGAAAAAAATTAAATGTGAAACGACAGCTGTGAATTTGCAGGCCTGTGCACAAATAATGTGTCCGGTCCATTTAATAAGATGGATGTAGGGTAACAACTGTCTGTGCAGCTGTGGAATGAAGTCTTTTAATATGAAAAACATCAGCATAAAGTATCCCCTTGTTTCCCCTTAAAGCTCCATTGTCCACACCTCATTTTCCTGCTGTTATTGCAGACATGTCTAGACTTGCAGCGGCACCTCTCACCACTTATGGACTGGCCTTTTCTGCCTGAAACAAATTTAGAAAATGAATGTGTCAGTCCTCATCCACACAGCTTTCAAACTGAAGCATCATAAAATGCAGCTTTAAAGTTGTTCCCCACAATCCTCAGAAACCATTAGCTTTCATCAGTGGCTTCCAAGTGACCGTAAGATCACCTGTCAGTCCTTCGTGTGCAATCGGAGCGTGTTCTCAAGTTTTATTCCCGCGGCTGCTTTTAGCCCCTTGCTGACTAATAAAATGGCCTTCATGTCAGAGTCTAGTCTGTGAAAAGCAAATATGTAGGAACATTTAGTTTAAAATTGCAGACTTGCAAATAACTGAGAGCAGGCTTGCTCGAAAAGGAGTGACTGATGGGAAGTTCATTCAGTATTACAAAAGAAACAACTGCGACTGACTTCAATAAGCTATCACTTCGCCTCAGCTCCCAGACTTATTGATGGCAGAACACAACTACTTGTTATTACCACGAGCTGTTATCAAAGCTGTGTGAGTTTTTATGAGGAAATACTTGATAAAGATCTGAATTAAAAAGTGGATTAACTTGAAAAAGGAGCCACAGTGAGCAAAATATGTGGCTGCGAGCTGAAGTCTACCAGCTGCGACCGGTAAGTTGATCTTCTTAAAGTTTCAAAGTCTCATTTCCGGCTCCCAGCGATCTGTATGAAATATGGAGCACGCCCCCTGCTGTTCAACGCGGTGATGTGCAGGTCCTACAGATGGGGTGGACTGACGCTAACAACGCCAGCTCGCTGCTGTCATGGCGCAGAATGAGTGCCTTTAATAATACTGTGGAATAAAGGGATGAATTGAAATTGGCCTGCCAGGTGTGTGGCCCATTTAATAGAACATTTTCATCAATCTTTTGAAGTTGTTCACGTGAACAGCTGCTGTCTCCAAAGACCTGGATCAGTATAACCGCTCTGTGGAAGCAGAGGCCATGAACTCTGTTTCTCATTTTGCATCGACTGATATTTGTTATTTGTTTGATTGGTAGAGGTATCACCTGATACGTCGGATGGTGGCAACCTGGAGGCGATGATGCATCACTAAAAATAATTTTCACAAATGAAGAAACTGTCTCTACAGTTCATCTCAAGGAAATGTCCATCTTTCCTTGTCCATTTGTAAATACTTTTAATAAGGAGACGGTGCTGCTGCAGAAGACTTGTTTGGAAGCCATTTCTATGGTTTATTGGTTTGTTCTGGCTACACCTGCTGTTATACCTTAATGCAAAATGACACATTGAAGGTTTTGGTTGGTTGAAGCAGTCAGACTCCTGTGCATGCAGTCAAAATAAAAATCTGTCAGAAATATGTCACAACTGTTTCAACCCTCAGGTTCTCAACCATTAAGCTTAAGGATCACTACACTGCAATCATATTTTTGTTGTGTTTGTTGAACCTCAGTGAAGGTGTTGGAGCCATGATGTGCAGAGTGTCTCTAGTTTTGATGCCAGAGGCAAACGCTGTCTTCTGAAGCAGCAAGACAGTCCATGATTGCAGGTGGTGGAGTTTGAAAAGATGACGAGTGCCACGGAAACAACACATCCAAAATAAATATAAAATCAAATAATCAGGGGAATGCCAAGAGAAATAAACAAAGAATAAATACGTAAACCCAATGTAGGAAATAAATAGAGGAACAATGAAATGTAAAGATAAATAAAACAGGAATGAATTCATTTACTTTCTGTTGTTTTTATTTGTTGCAGCTTCTGATGTTTTTGCACGTTTAACACAGCTGACAGTTATTTTCTCTCCTTGGAAAATCTCCTTCTAATATACACTATACTGCCAAAAGTATTAACTGACCCATTCAAATAACGGGAATCAGCTGTTCCAGACACTTCCACGGCCACAGGTGTATAAAATCCAGCACCTCGGCTTGCAGACTGTTTTTACAACTACTTGTGAAAGAATGAGTGGCTCTCAGCAGCTCAGTGACGTCCAGCGTGGAGCTGTGATAAGATGTCACCTGTGCCACAAATCCAGTGATGAAATTTCCTGGCTCCTAAATATTCCAGTCAACTGTCAGCTGTATTATAGACCTCCAACCTCCATGTGGCCTTCAGATTAGCTGAAGAACAGTGCTCAGATATCTTCATGGACGGGTTTCCATGGCCGAGCACCTGCATCCAAGACAAACATCACCAAGTACAATACAAAGCATCAGATGCAGTGGTGTAAATCACGCCGCCACTGGACTTTAGAGCAGTGGAGACCTGTTCTCTGGAGGGACAAATCACGCTTCTCCATCTGGCAATATGATGGACCAGTCTAGGTTTGGCGGTTGCCAGGACAATAGTACTTGTCTGACTGCATTGTTCCAAGTGTAAAGTTTGGTGGAGGGGGGATTATGGTGTGGGGTTGTTTTTCAGGAGCTGGGCTTGGCCCCTTAGTTCCCGTGAAAGGAACTCTGAATGCTTCAGCAGACCAAGAACTTTTGGACAATTCCAGCTCCCAACTTTGTGGGAACAGTTTGGAGCTGGACCCTTCCTCTTCCAACATGACTGTGCACCAGTGCACAAAGCAGGTCCATAAAGACCTGGATGACACAGAGTCCTGACCTCAACCTGATAGAACACTTTTGGGATAGATTAGAGCGGAGACTGAGAGCCAGACCTTCTGGTCCAATGTCAGTGTGAACTCACAAATGTGCTTCTGGAAGACTGGTCAAGGCAGGAGAGCAAATACTTTTGGCCATATAGTGTATACCAGATAAATAAGAATTAAACTAAGCTATCCATCCATCCGCCCGTCTGTCCGTCCGTCCAACAACTTCCACTTATCCAAGGTTGGGTTGTGGAGGCAACACCTTGAGCAGAGATGCACAAGCCTCCCTCTTCTCAGAACCTCCTCCAGCTCTTCTGGGGAATACTGCGGTGTTCTCGATCCAGCTGAGAGCTATGATGTCTCCAGCATGTCCTAGATTTGTCCTCCAAGTTGGACATGCTTGAAACACCTCTTCATGGAGGTGTCCAGGGGGCATCCTCACCAGATGGCCAGACTACCTCAGCTGGCTCCTCTTGATATGAGCAGCGACACTGTTCCGGGTCTTTCCCGGATGCTTGAACTTCTCCTCCTATGTCTGAGGGAGGGTCCAGCCACCCGACTCCACCAAACTCATTTCAGCCACTTGTATCTTTTTCCTTCAGTCACTGCCTACAGTTCGTGACCAGGTGAGGGTAGGAACGTAGATGGAAGGGTAAACAGAAAGCCTTTTAGCTCACCACAACAGACCGGTACAGGGTCCGCATTACTGCAGACGAAGCAGGAATCCACCTTTCCATTTCCCATTCCATTCTCCCCTCACTCGTGAACAAGACTCCAAGCCACTCCTCCACTTGACGCAGCACCTCTTCACCGACCCGGAGAAGGCATTCCACTCTTTTCCAACTGACAACCATGGTCTCAGATTTGGAGGTGCTGATCCTCATCCCTGCCTTTTCACTCTGCTGTGTTTTACTTTTTCTATAACGTGCTCCCACTGTTCCAACTGTGTTGGAAGATGTAGTTTTCCTAAAGCATCAACTACCTTAAACTGTGACTTTAATACAAATCATGTAATAAAGTACAAATCATGTACAAACCATGTCTTCATTATCAATAAGAGAAACGTCTTCCACAACCCAGCACTCATTTCACTGTAATGTTCCTTCATCTGTGCATGTAAAGTTAAACTCTACTGTGCCAGGCTGATTTATTGGTCAGCAGTGATTTGTGATGGATTTGAAAGGATCCAACAGTAGATGGATTTCTGTCTTTGGGTTAAACAAACAAGTAAACAATCTCTCCTCGCTTGGTGTTTGTGCAGCTTTCAGCTTTCCTCGTCAGCAGAAAGAGTTCCATCGATTCTCATCCTGCATCATTTGCTTACAATCGACCAGCGCTCTGTATTTATTCAGCCCAAACTAGCAGAGAGCGAATCTGCACGTTCGCTGTGCAGCAGCCTCACCGAGCATGTCCATGCACCTTCAGCTCAAACGCCAATCCTTTATTCTCCACCCCTCCTTTCTATTGTCTGCACATTTGTTTGGCAGTCATAAACCTGCATGAAGCTTTGAACAGCTGGAGATGAAAAATGTCAATTTTATATAAAAGAGGGTAAAATTTGCTTGATCCATACAGCTTTTGAAGTGTAATTATTTGCCTACACCATCTATGCAGGAGAATGTCTTAATTAATGTATTATGTGCGCCCTTACTGTGAGGTGAGTGTTAGCTGTGTTCCTTATTAATTTTTAATTTTAATGTTAGATGGGAATTAAGTTTGTTTAGGAGCTCTCCCAGAAACCCGATCTCAAACCTCCTGAAATCCTGTGGAGATACTTCAAGTTAATGTCTGTGGTCGCATGGTTGGAAACCGACAACTTAGCTGAACTCTTACAGTCTGTCGTGGAGACATGCGCCAAACTTTATCAACTGCTTCTAACTGCTCCTTGTAAGTGACTTCTGAATAATCCACGTACATGTGGTGATCTTCCATTCTGACTAGTTTTGTAGCTTCTGTCAACATCCACTCAGTAATCTATTTTCTTTACCTGCTTAGTCCAGTGCAGGGTCACAGGGCTCTGCTGGAGCCTATCCAAGCTCTCTTTGGGCGAAAGGCAGGGGTTCACCCTGGACAGGTTGCCAGGACCTTCTGTCTACAAAATGTGGCCGATCCAAATTACAATCTCAATTCCAAAAGAGTCGGGAAGAAGCAGAATGCAATGATCTACACGTCTCATAGATCCATATTTCATTTCCAAAAAACATAAACAAGATTCAGATGTTAAAACTGAGACATATTGCCATCATGTGGAAAATTCATTTTAAATTTGATGGCAGTAACACAATGAAAATATTTTGGAACAGGGGCAACAAAATGCTGGAAAAGTAATTGGCACAAACGAAAAACAACTGGAGCAGATTCGACAACTGATTAGGTGGCTTGGCTACATGACTCGGTGTAAACGGAGCTTTTCAGAGAGACAGAACCGCTCAGATGTAAAGATGGACAGAAGTTCACCAATCTGCGACCAGCTGTGTCTCGAGTTGTGGAACAATTGCAGAGATTTTGAAGACCACCTACAGTTTATAACATCAATTGACTCAAGCAATTAGGCGGAATCTCTGTGCACATGAGAAAAGGTTGAAAGTCAAAGCTGGATGCTCCTGATCTTCCGGCCCTGAGGCAGCGCCGCATTAAAAACAGACATGATTCTGAACTAGAAATCACTGCTCAGACTCAGGACCCCTCCAGAGATCACTGCCTGTGAACACAGTTCACCTTGTAATCTACAAAGCAGCGTAGGGGTCTATCATGCAAAGAAGGAGACATATGTGAACAGCACCCAGAAACACTGCTGTCTCCTCTGGACCAAAGCTCGTTTAAAATGGTCTGAAGCAAGATGGAAAACTGTTCTGTGGTCAGAGGAATCAAAATCGGACTTTTTACATAATGGGCGTTGTATCCTGTGGACTACAGAGGAGATGGACCATCCAACTTGTTATGAGCACTTATTTCAAAAGCATCTCTGATGGTATCTGGTTGTATTTGAGGCAGCTTAAACATGTAGAGAAGCTCCATCAATGTTGAAACAAACAAAGACATTTTACTCATTCACGTCTCTTTCAGAGAAGTCTTTGCATATTTCAGCATGACAATGCTAAACCGCGTACCACATCCACCACAACAGCACCCAGACCCTTCAGGAGAAGAGTCTGGGTGCTGAACTGGTCTGCCTGCAGTCCAGACCTTTCACCAAAAGAAAACACTTGGAGCCGATCGGATCCTGCATCAGACAAGAATGGGACACATTCTTCTCCTAAACCTCCAGCAATAGGTCACCTCACTCCACAGATGTTTACAGACAGTTTTTAAAAGATGAGCAGATGCCACATAATGGTAAAAACAAATCGCCATGTTCCAGCTTGTTTGAGATGCGTTGCTGCCATTTAATTCAAAATGAGCAAATTTGTTCCATAAAATGGGAAAATGTCTCAGTTTCATCATCTGATATGTTGCTTATGTTCTATTAAAATATGTATGATTGCACACAGCTCTATTATATCTGGTATCCCGCCACTTTGTCTGAACCCCAACCATTCGGATGTAGATTTGCAGGTGTGTTTGGGATGATTGTCCAGAAACTACCGGTCAAAAGTTTAAAAACGCCCCACTTTTGACAGTTTTTGACTGAAATTCAAGGTCCAACTGTCAACCATGGAGGAGAGAGCGTGATGGTCTGGGACTGTTTTGCTGGATCCAGGGTTCAGAGTGAGAGGCACCCTAACGTAAAGCCCATCGAGCTGGTTTGGGATGAACTGGACAGAAAAGTTAAAGAAAAGGAAACTACAAGTGTCACATTACTGGGAACTTCTGCAGCAGAGGTGGGAAGAACGTTTGTGTACAAAAAAGCCAAAGAATGCGTGTGTTCAGCTGTTGTCTCTGCTGAAGGCGCCTACGTGTCAAAACGGTTAGAAAAAACGGTTTGGTTGATAAATTGATTCCATGATTTCTTTTTTAAAGTCAATTGTTTACGCTCTATTCTTTCATTTTAGAAGACAATCACACAAAGCAAACATTTCAACAGCTAACTGGAAGAACCGACGTCTCTGGTTGAGGCGATGCGAGGCTCCCAGGTCCTGTGGTTGCACCACAAACCCACATCTTCACTCCTCCACCTCCTCACAGGTGAAGGACACTGTTCCAACGTTTTTTGGCATGTTGAGATGTTTTACTGATTTCTTGAACCTGCCTAGTAGCGTTATCCTGAAAAGCTTTTGAAAATTCACCAAGGCGCCTTGAAATACATGAAATACCTTCATAATGACACACAATTAGAAAGCAGATTACTAATATACTGACTTTTATTATTAAATTATACATCTATACAATAGATCCTTAATAAAACTGCAGCTATACAAATCATTTAGAAGTGACCACGTTACCCATTGCAATACAACCTAAAACACTCAAGAGGTATGTATTCATTCACTGTTACAGGAACTCTGCACACTATCACGTCTCGAGGCATACTTGCAGGACATGCACCTGGGGGGCCCGTTGGCTGCAGACCCTTCATCTCCCATCATCATGCTCTTCTCCCGCTTAGCTCCCAGTCACTTCATCTTCACGTTGGCAGCGGAGCTCCAGCGTGTCCAGAGCACTGGTTCAAAAACATCATTCAGAAATGTCTTGACAGCCACCTGCACAGATGTTTCCCCAGAAGATGAACCACAGTAGAGAAAAAGATGCTGGAAAACAGAAATCACTACTTTCCTGTCAGCTACTGATTTAACTTAAACTTTATTTAGTCTGAAGAGTTGAGGCTGACGTTGACAGAGAGAGAAATCCCGCCAGAGGCAGCTCAAGCTGCTGACTTTCTTATCGGTCACCTGACGTGATGGTGACGCCGCCTTCAGGTCGGAACCTTCTTCTAACCATCACAAGCAAAGATGGACAAAAAGCTAAGAAGTGTCATCCATGCTTTAATGTTTCTAATGTGAGATGTGCGTTCCAGGCCTCGCAGGACCTGATGCCCTTTTTTTTCTTTTTTTTTTGTGCACGTATGCATTTTCTCTACTAGTGTAAGATTTATAAAAAAGGATTCTGCTTGAGTAACATAGAAAACATCACTTCACTCCAATGAAGGATAAAGAAACCCAAGCAGCAGGTCTGTCTTTTTTCTAGTTTGCAGAAAGCTCAGAGCTGCTGGTTTGCACTCTGATTTACAGACAAATAAAACTTCTGTACAGCTGGATACTCACGGAAAGGCCCACCTTCTGCTGCAGTGGCTCAAAACATTCGCTGCTGCTTACTTTCCACTCATTTGTTGCAAACAAAACTTCTTGTAAACTGCTGTTTTCCTAATGAACAACAAAGATGCTGCAGCACTTCCAGATGATGTATAAAGCATTGGTACCATTGCTGACTGCCTGTAGAGTTCAGTTTGTTCCGGATTTGTTTGATTACAACATTCCTCCCCATTAATTTGTTATTTTTGCAACCCTCATCACATAATAAACAATTATTTTAGAGTTTTACTTCCCGCAGTTGTTGCAGATGAGCGTTAAAAACCTGCAGAGTAAGAGAGCCTCATTTATCAAATGCCCCCGCACTCACCGTGCAGACGATGTTCGACTGTTTCCAAGCATAGATTGGAATTTATCTTTGTTTTTATGCACGCGTGTGTCAATGCAGAAGCACTACAATGTATGAAACACACATACACACAGGATAAACAGTTAACACAAATGCAAATGAATCACTTTAGAAACAGTTTACGATAACTGAACTGGAGTTAAAGCATATAAAAGCACAAAGTGAGCACCAGAACATACACTCGGGCCAATGCACGCTCACGTCCAGGACTCTGGCTCAGGGGCCACCAAAATGACCTGTATTTGATTTCATGTTTAGATCGTAACCACAATCCATCACTCTTATTTTCCAAGGAGACACTCACCATCACTCTGTTTCAAAAATGTGATGTGTGTGCACGGATGTACATGATTGACAGGTCGCAGCCTGTGCAGACGTGCACATGATAAACATCATCATAAACATGATCACTGATGTGTGAATGCCATTTAGATCAATATTAAATCAATAACTGTGCGCTGAACACACCCTCAACTAGAAGAATCGGTATGCAGATACTGATTCTATTTAATTTTGATTATAAAACACACCTGTCCTGATGTATAATTCCAATTAAAAAACACTGTATTTTATATTTTACAACAAATATAAATAAAAACAGAATGCGATTATTTGCAAATATTGCAAATCCATATTTTATTTGAAATAAAACATCAAAAATATATCAAATGTTGAAAGTGAGACTTTTTACTGTTTCAACAAAATGATACGATATGTTTTATTTGTCCTCGTTTTAAATTTGACTGTTGCAAACATGTCTCCAAAAAAGTTGAGAAATCGACAACAAAAGGCTGGAAAAGTAAGAAAACCTGAAGGAACATCTGAAAATAATTAGGTTGATTATCAACAGGTCAGTGTCATGATTCAGTGTAAAAAGAACTTCTTCGACAGGTTGAGTCTCTTAAAGAGAAAAGATGGGAGGAGGTTGACTAATCTGCAAAAAAACGAAAGAAAATCCGACTCGTGTTCCTCAGTGTGCTGTATACTTTATGTAAGACATTAAAAACTGCATCATCTACAGGTAATTATTAAAAATTCTTAGAATCTGGAGAAATCTCGGTGGGCATTGGACTGGACCTATAATCAGCATCAAGTGACTCTAAAAACATGAATGAACTGAAAACAGACGTGAATGTCAAATAGAAACTGCTAGTTGGAACACTTCTAGAAATCGCGGGAACGCTGTTCCTTGTACAGCCCAGAACTGCAGCTTCGAGCTCTGTTCTTGGGAAGAAGTCATATGTCAACATTAACCAGAAACTCTGCTCTGGACCTAATTTAAAACGGACTCAGGCAAAGTGGAAAACTGTCCTGTGGTCCTGTGAAGTCAAATTCCATTCAGAAGCCATGGATGCTGCGTCTTCAGGACTAAAGGGGAGAGGGTCCATCCAGGTTGTTATCAGGACTCAGTTCAAACGCCGCCTCCGTCTCTGATGGTATGGAGGTGCATCGGTGTCTTTGGCATGGGCAGCTTCCACATCTGGAAAGGCTCATCAGAGGTTTTAGAGCAACATCTGCTGCCATCCAGACGTCTCTTCCGGGGAAGGCCTTCCATATTTCAGCGAGATGATGCTTAACTACATAGTGCATCCATCACAAGTGCAGGGCTTCATAAGAAAAGAGCCCTGGTGATGAACTGGCGCCCCTGCAGTCCAGACTTTTTACCGATTGAAAACATTTGGAGCATCAAGGAACAAAAAAATCTTTTGATAAAGGTCCAGGACCGCTGAGCACCTGGAATCCTGAACAGGACGGACAACATTCCTCTCCTAAACTTCGGCAACTGGTCTCCTCACCTCCCAGATGTCCCAGGTGATAAAGGAAGAGGCTACACAACAGAAACCATCACCCTCTTCTGAATCGTTTCGTTGTGTTGCTGCCATTGAATTCAAAATGAGCCAACACTTTCCATGAAATGGCAAAATGTCAAAAATGTTCAAAATGTTTTTTATATTTTATTAGCAATAAAAAAATTACTGCATTCTATTGTGCTGTATATACAGGTTTAATGGACATCTGTTCCCATCCAGACAAGGTCTGTTTGCATATTTCAGCAAGACGACGCTTAACTGCACACTGCATCCATCACGACAGCATGACTTCTCCGGAAGAGTTCTGGTGCTGAACTGACCTGCCTGCAGTCCAGACCTTTCCCCAGTAGAAAACATTTGCAGCGCCACGAAAGGAAAACTAGAGAGAGAAGACCCGGGACAGCTGAGAAGCTCCAACCCTACATCAGACGCAGAGGACAACATTCCTCGCCGTCTCCTCTGTTGTTGATCGGAGATCGGAGGATGCTGCAACGTTTTCAGAGACATGCGGCTGTTGTCAAATTTAAAAAGACCCCTTGACATGCATCATTTCCTTTGTTTCAACATTTGATATATTTTCTAAATTCTACTGTAAATAAATATGGGTTATGAGGTTTTAAAAAATCACTGCATTCTTTAATGTTTTTTACATTTTTATACAGTATCCCAACGCGTGTTTGGAATTGTGGTTGTAAATATTGTAAAGTTAATGTAAGCAGTGTTTTCCCAAAGAAAAACATGTTTTTACTGAACTGCGTGAATTCATCTGTCAGTTTATTTTTCATCTATTTTTGTACACCAACCTCATTAACCTAGACATGACTTTGGCCCACGGTCCCGTGTATTTGTGTCAGGACCGGTTCTCCTGGTTATTTTTCTTGAACTTTGACTGAAACTGCGTCCCACAGAGCAGAACCTGTTCTCTGTTTTGTTGCTCAGATTTACAGTTCTCACCATGTTTGATAAATGAGGCTCCAGCTCTTCATCCGCTTCCAGTGTTGGGACTTTTTCAGCCTCCAATGCTGAAGTTGTAAAACAGCTGTGCAACGGGAACGCTCTCCCCTAAACTCCGGATCAGATGTCGGAGCAGATGTCGAGCCCGACTAGAACAGAACCACACTCGGCTCCTGTTCACTTAAATGCGGGTGCCTCGGTGCGTACCACGTAAATAACTTCTAAAATGTTCAAATAAAAGGAAAAGAAATGCATATTTAAATTAGGCACTCATACAGTACAGGCAGTATCGTCCCTATTTCTCTGTAACATTCACCAGCACTGGAAAGACAAATACAGCAGCGAATGTGCGCTTATCTTACAGGCCTGACCTACATCTGCTGAGCTGCACCGACACTTTCATGAGTCCCACCGCTCTGCGGGAAAATATTCAGCTTTTGACGCTTTCAAACAAAACAGTGCGAGTTGTGTGTGTTCAGGATGGACGGCAGCGGCGCTCCCTGCGCTCTCGTCTTTCTGTCCGCCCCTGCAGGACCTTCATCTTATGCTTTAGCCTACACATTTTGCAATGACAGAAACCACAGCAGCTTGATTCTGACAATTTCACCAACACCGATTACACTAACAGCTGCAAAGATTCAGCCACTAGCTTGTAGAGGAACGTTGAAAGAGTCTGGAGTGTCCCTGAATCGTCTTCGGGGCACCGACGTGGAGGTCCTGCACCACCGGGTCCACCTGCCAGTCAATTACAAGAGAGAGGTACGGCGGTGGCACAGGCTGCACGCCGCTTTCAGATGTAGTACTCCTTCACGCTTTCCCTGATGGAGTTGTGGAGGTGCAGCTCAGTCCTGTAGTCCGTGTATGTGCTGTGTCTGTGCTCCTCCTTCATGGCGCTGCCGCTGCTCCTCTGGGACCGCCGCTGCTGGTAGAGGAGGCGGCTGATCACGGCCAGGGCGCACACAGCGATGAAGACCACCGCCGTGACCACACCTGAGAACACAGCAGGAAGAGGAGGTCATGGAGGGAGGAACTCTGCCGACGATCACATTCACAGCGAGCCACTTCTCTAATTCGAGTGACAGCTCATTTCCCAGAAACGCGTTTGTTTTTGTTTTCGGTTTGATTACAAGAGATTCTAAATTAAACTCACATCTCTGCTAATTACGCAGTACGTATAATTAACTGCATTTATTTAAACTGAAGCGGCTGCTGCTCATCGTCAGCCTTAAGACAGAGTTAAAAATATAATCATCTGAAAAATCACTCTTTTACTCTGCTTATTTCCACAGAGACACATAAAGATGAAGATGGAGATGAGTTATGTCTAAACATCAGCTGGTGTGCAGATCCTACGAATGCTCCAGCGATAAACAGAGAAAGGAGTCATTCGCAACACATTTTTATAAAGACAAAAACAGATTTGTGGTCAAACAGTAAGAAATGATTGAATATCCATCTTCATCTGCTTATTTCAGGTTGGGCTGCAGGGACACTTCGTCCACCTCCTCATGCCAGCCGATAAACATAGTGTCCTACCAGTGGGAATACCAATTTCCATACCAATGGAAACCCCACACAGAAAGACTCCCGCCCGGGAATCGAACCAGGACTGTGAGGCAACAGTACTGACCACCAAGCCGCTGTGCTGCCTAATTGGAAATTCTTTATTTCCAAATGTGGAAACCTCTGACATGCTGCCTGTAATATGTTTTTAATCTTCTGCAGTTAAAAACAAACAAAACAAAACTGCCATTAATGTCAATTTGATTTCAAGGAATATTTGATAATGTTTAGAAAGTTTTGCTGAGCTCTTGTGGTCCCTTGTCCCTTGTTTCGGCAAAACCACCAACCGTTGACTGATTCGGTTTACAGAGTTTACCGCCATCCTCTCGCCCCTCTGCTTTCACAAATCTCTGCTTCCTCAGTTCACACAGCTCTCGTTTCACAGCCCCATTACGCCTCCATCACTACCTCACCACCGTTCCACCTCCTCCGCCATTCACAGAGTGCAGCAGGACAGAAAAAAAGACGCCACAGAGATGGAACGACCTGGGCGAATGACACCAGCTCAGAGCTACTGTGGACATGACGACAGAGACGAAAAGAAGAGACTAGAAACTAATCAGAGAAGACAAAATGAGAGACCAACAATAGTAAATACAAGCCAGAAATGTTTGGGACGGGCATACAGTAACCTCACAGCGAGGGACTGTTTTACTGGAAAACCTCTGATCAGAACTACAAATCAGAGCCACATTCACAAATCCCACTAAAGACTTAACTGTGCACTAAAAGTCTCATGTTAACCTTGTCCAGAGGTGGCATCCACATCTCTGGGCTCGGAGGCATCTGGGATGGAGGTGTGTCCTGTGGTCAGTCAAATCAGTGTTTTGTGTTTATTTTAAAGGAAGTGAGCACCATGTGGTCTGGACCACAGGACCTGGACCTGGTATCAGCAAAAGATGGTCTGGAACTGAACCAGTCCCCTGACAAAGCTCATTTCCACTTCTGTGACGGCAGCATTGATGAACAGACGTACAGACATTTCAGAGCAACTTCGAGTTCACATCGTATCCACAGATGTCCACACATTTTCATCTGTAAAACCAGGTCCTGCACACATTACAAAGGAAAAGCTGAAGAAGGAGAGGGCACGAGAACTTGACGCACACCTTAACGCATGTTTGTAGGAGGAGTGGGACAAAAAAACACCTGAAACTTCATCGTTTGGGATCCTCCATTTCCAGCAAATTTCTGGTAACGTAAAAAACATCATTGCATCTTTCACGACGCGAATAAGAACATGACCTGTGATCAGGAATACAGTGGATCAAATCACTTTCGGATAACAGAACGCTTCGGAGATTTGATTTTAAGACCCTTTGGATCAATAAGGCTTCAGAGCCTCGATTCCGTCTTTTGTCGACTCCACTTCCAAACCGCCAACATTTTCAGCACAAGGAAAGTTTGACATTTTCATACAAATATTGCGTAAAAATCTTCTTTAGGAATAAAATGAACTTTTCAAAAGCAGACTGAAAGGAAAAGCATCGAATGCAACACGGAGCTGAAGTGAAACACGCTTCATGCTGATTTAGATGACTGTAATTTTGCCTTCATTTACTCCTACGGTTAAACGGAATAATTTTTAGGGGAAGTTAGATTTCTTGCTATGAGTTGGATGGAACCTGTCTTTGTGGTTAACAGTAACTTGGACTCGGCTGGTTGCCTGGAAACTGATATGGAGGAGCAGCGCTACACTTAAACAGGAAATTACTATTATTTTACCAATAAAGTTGATATCCACTCTGAACACTGCTGGTTTTAGTCGTTTTAGGTGTTTGTCTGGTGGGTGGGCGTGGCCTGTAGCCCATGATGATACCCCATGTTGGGGTATGATTATCTCTCTGGTGGCATCTTACTGTGTTTTATCAAACATATTTTTTCTCTTTGACAGCACACGTCCTTGTTTTCAGGTGTTCCTGCTCTTGATCTGATCTCCACTCTGATTCACTGCTGTGCAAATGTCCTGCTCTCAGGTTTTGTCTCCGTCACGAGGACTTTTTCTACCCACTCGTGACACTTTTTCTCTTATTGCAGTCAGATTTCTGTGAAACTGCTCTGTAAAAGCCTGCAGTCATATGATGATGACGCTCGCCGCTGTGCTCACTTCATTTAAAAGCATCTCCTCCTGATTGAGATGTTTAGACTTCAGTATCGTCCATTTAAAGCCGTCTACACGCTGCAGTTTTCACATTTAGAATTAAGATCTGGGCGTTTTTAAGAAAAGTCGAATTACGTTTTAAGCTGCTGTTCTTGGTGCTTGTAGCGTGTGTTTGGGTTTGATCCCGTTGGAGGATCTAGGGTCACCGTCCTGACGCAGGGCAGAGCGTTTCTGCCCAGGATGCCTTTAAAGTTTTGAGACCCTTTTGTCCCCATACAGACTCAAAGTCCCTTCTGTTGCATTCAGTAAAGACGTCTCGAAACACAAGTGAGTCCATGTTTCACATCAGGCTGTTATTATCCCTGAAAGCTCCATTTTTCCATCTGCGACCACTGAGCTGACGTGATTTGCCAAAAAGCTCCAGTTTTGTCTATTTAGTCCAAATGACATTCTTTCAGAAACTTTGTGAATTGTGAACCTTCATTTTAAAAAGACTGCAGTGTAGGGTGGGGAATGAATTTATAGCTGAATCATTTCCTTAAATGTACGTTGTTTGAAGTCTTTTTTGCGGCTCTGTAGAAGAAACAATTAGATCGTGCTTTTTTTGTTCTTGTAAAACAATACTGTTTCAGCAGGCTCATGCTCCTTCACGTGCTACACAGGAACTATGCAAAATCCCCTTAAATTAAGGGATCAACCTGTTTAAAGCACAGGTCTGGTCTGTTTTAAAAGTGTCAGCATATTGTAAAAATGAAAGCCGTATTAGGCTTTATCGCTGTAGACTGATAAGGGAAAGCCATATTCACAGGCATTCCTTATTTGCACAGGCTCTCTGCAGGACTGGAGGCAGAAGAATATTTTAGTTTGTAGTTTGGAAGATCTAACATTTTCTCAAATGCCAAAACGCATAAATTTCACTCTGGAAACAGTTTAGTCACAATCTCGTTCTGCTCGGGTTTAGTGAAGGAGGCTCAATGATATCAAACTACACAGTGGAGGGTTTTTCACTCATTAAATGCGCTGATAAAATATTCAGGACATCTGTGGCACTAATAAAGGTTAAACCACTAGTGGGGGGGGTTGACGATTAAAGTCCGAGGCCACCGGCTCGCTCTCCAACTCTCGCATCAACAAATCAACCTCAACAGATCTGTCCAGGTTGGTTTAGGAGATCCTTTTACCTGCACGAGAAACTGGACGTTATTTTAACGAGATGTAAGGAGCCTAACGCATTTGTTTTTTCTGATAAATGTTCATGTTTTAGGTGCTTTGGCGCTGTGGATCGCGTCAGTCTATTCTTTTACTAAATACTGGCATGAGCCCTGAAGAAACCGTCTACCTCAAAGCTTTGGCGTGATATGTTGATGAGCGGCTTGTAAAGACGCTGCAGGGCTGAGCTTATTTCATTTTCCAGCTGCTAGTCTCTGCGTCAAGCTTTAATAACTATTTTCATGTTTACCTCATAGATATGAAAGCTTATTCAATCTTCCCGTTTAACTTTGGGCAGATGACAACGGTGGCTTTAATCTAAAACAGGCACGCTCCCTCTCGAGGTGTCTGATCCGTGGATGAAGCTCGAGTTGTGTTTCGGTTTACAAATGATGACAGCGAGTGTTGATGAGTCTTTTTCCAGGTTGCCGTTAATTAGTTGAAAGAGAGCCTTCTGTCTAACTGTGTCGTTACACTTAGATCTAAAGTTTATTTTGATCGGTTTCAAGTGTGCACAGATGAGAAATGCAAAGATTCCCTGCAGAGAAAGCACATATTACACTGAAGGGGAAGTGTGCGAGCGGCATTAATGAAGGTGAGCTGAAACATTGAGACGGAGCTAAAGTGGGGAGAATGACAAACAAACAGCTGGCGATCGTTTTCAATTAAGCACCAGATGAAAAGCAGCACGGAGGAGGGAAAACAGACCTGCTATTACAGCCAAATCCTTCTGGGTGCTGCCGCCGTTCTGCTCCTTATCTTCGTTCGCAGCTTGATCTGAAGACGCACAAACAGATTCATTAATTACTGTCATACAGGAGGCAGAACAATGAGCAGACCTCTGGAAGCTGCACCAGAAGTCCGGTTTGTACTTCTCTGCTTCTTTACACGAACATTAAAGGTCAGTTTGTCACTTCAGAGTCGTTATTTTAGTTCCCGTGGGCAGTAAAGGTGACCAACGGTAAACCTCTGTAAGTCAAACAGCCGTTTTTATCATCTACAACATTTGGCAAAAGTATTTCTATCTCCCACATTCTCTTACATCACATCTTGTGATTGTAATAACCATGTGTGGCATTTTAATGGCACTTAATAAGCTTCAAAACTCCTGCGAGGGCAAACTAAGATCAGACACAGACGACATCAAGGGTGTAAATATGATATGAGCACGCAGACACCCGGTACCTGGGAGGAGAACGATATCACAGTGAGGGAGCTTTCCTGCCCCGCCACTGCACAAAACACTTAAAGTGTGCTCGAGTGGGCGTACACCTTCACGGCGTTCCCAAGTGCAGCTGGAGTACAGAGCTGTGATTACCGCGTGCTTGACTTTCCTGCACGCCTGCTCTAAATCTGGACATTTCAGGCTCTGGAGGCGGGGCCAGTGTCTGATTGGTCCTTGGTGTCAGGCCTACAGTGGGGATTGGAAGTTTGGGCACCCCAGGAATTGTTAATACCTTGTTGCGCCCCCTCTGGCAAGTATCACAACTTGTAAAAACTTTTTGTAGCCAGCCAAGAGTCTTTCAGTTCTACGGACAGGTCGCCAGTCTATCAGAGGGCGGTTGAAGATACCTCAACCGCGCTGTGATAGACTGGCGACCTGTCCAGGGGGACCCCCGCCTCTCGCCTATTATAAGCTGGGATAGGCTCCAGCAGAACCCCGTGACCCTGTGCAGAATTAAAACGGGTTTAGAAAACGATGGATGGAATCTTCAAACATTCTTCTTTACAAAAGTTATCCAGTTCCAGTTTAGCGTCCAGAATTGATTGAAATCCATTCTTCCTTCCACCTGTGAAACGTTCCCTGTACCACTGGCAGCGATACAACCCCAAAGCATCATCGATCCACCTCCATGTTTAACAGTTAGTCAGATGTTCTTTTCATGAAATTCTGACTAGCTTTTCTTACAATCTCACAAGTTCCGAAATGTTCCCTCGATTCTCCTTGGTCTTCCAGATCTGGCTTTGACCTCCTCTGTTCCTGTTGGCTGCTGTTTGTTAATTATGAAGAAATTGACACCTAAAACCGCTTTGATATCATCTTTTAGAAGTTGTCTGCTTTGTGAGCATCAGTTATTTTCAGTTTCAGGGTTCTAGTCAACTGCTTAGAGGAACCCATGGTGCTGATTGTTGGGGCCATGTCAGATCTCAGAGTCGGATGAGTCTGAGTTTTTAAAAACCTTTGAAATTTGCATCACTTGGTCTTTCCTACCAATGATTGAGAACAAGCCAAGACCCCATCAGGTTCATTCAGGTCTCAGCTTTCCGCGGGGGCGGTACAAGGTATCAACCAAACCACAAAAGCTGGGCCTTTTTTCCTTTTTTAATTTTTTTTCAGAGTGTAAATGATGCAAATAAGATCTGACTATTTTTGACATGTTATAGCCTCATTGGTGATTTAATGCCTTTTTGGAGATTTTTTTCTTCAGCTTTCCTTCGCTTTAATATTCACATTTATGCAAATTTTGACCCGGGGTGCCCAAACTTCCAATCCCCACTGTATTGGATCATTAAAGTATCAAAGACTTCATCAATGAATCTGCATTTCCTTGAGTTTAATGTTTCCATGAGAAGTGATATGACTGTAATTAGATCACCAACAGAATCACGTTTTTGGACCGGTACCCGAGTGTGGCGCGTCAGCAAGCAGAGAGTGTGTTTCACCTTGCAGAGTGTGTGACGTGGACTCAGCCAAAGCGCCGCAATTGGACTGGACCAGCGGACCGCGGATGGTCACCAGCGAGCTTCCACGATTGGTCAACGCTGCCTTCAGCGGAGCGACGTGGTTGAACTGGACGGAGGAGAGGCAGCCGATGAAACCTTTAGAAGCGGCTTTCTTCACCTCCTCTCCCAAATTCTCCATCACTGCAGAGACACAGTGGAAATGACATCTGACTGACTTCTGTGAGATCTAAAGAACAAAGGAAAAGTCTGAACAGATGCGTCACTACTTGCGGTTCCTCAGCACTTTTCTTCAGATCATTAAAGGACTTACTGATGACTTTGCCCAACGTCAAGGACCTGATTAAGATCAGCTCTGCATCGGATGACAGCGTGTACTTTCTGTGAATGTCCTGGTCGATCTGGTTGAGTGGAGAGAAATCAAATAACAAGGCAATTACACGAAATGTAAACCAAGGTAACGGCGGCAGCAGCATCAGCAGCTCAGGGTAATTCTTTATGGATTGATATTTGTGTTCTCTGCAGCTCACATGAAACCGTCTCTGCCCACAGTTGGCTGCTGAAGTGAGTTTGACCTCTGTTCTCTGTTCTTCCGTGCTGACTCAGATACAACACTTAACAATGATGTGCAATGAAACAGGATTTTATGTCCAGTGCCTTCGCCACACCAAGGTTTCATTACAGGGAAACACATTTTCTCTCACACTAAAACCGCTGCGTGTTTAAGTCACCAGCAGATTCACTTCTAGTTTATTTGTTTATGATGCGCATTACACATTATATACACCCTTTTTTCCTTGTTGCAGCAGTTACGATCATGTGGAAAAAGGTACGCCTTCTTTCTAAGGTTTTATTCATCTAGTCCTTACCGGGTCATAAAATGATGTAAAACGACAAAGTCAGGCGAACAACACAAGACACTCTGTTGGTATTTATTTAACAAAAACGAACCTAAGATGCAGAAGCAATGTGTAAAAACTACGAAGACCGTTTATGCTCCCGTAGGAATTAATCCTGCTGCTAATCAATGAACTGATAAGCAGCAGGGTGTGGTGCATTCAGGTGTGTGGCCGTGTCAGTTAACACAGTGCCACGAAGGAAAAACATAAGCAAGGACTTGAACGAAGCAACTGTTTCAGGCCATCAGTCTGGGAAGGATGAGAAGGGTTGTCAAAAGATTCTTCTCACTAAAAAGAAGAATGATGAGGTTTGAGTTGCATCTAAACAAACAAGACTTCTGGAGCAAGGATCTATGGACGGATGAGAACCTGGTAGACATGTTTGGTAAAATAAACAAACATTTTACATCGATATTAACCATCCAACCTTCCGTTTTCATTTTTTAGTCGACAGAAAAATAAACGGTACATCCTGCTGGAAACGTCTCACGCCAGCTCTGCAGATATTTCGGCGGGGTTCAGCTGACGGAGCTGGGAGCAAAGCTAAATTTGACATGAGGTGGGCGTGCATCATGGCTGCGCCCCATAAGTGCAAACACAGGCTTCAAAGCTGTTCTCCGGAAACCACTGGGTCACATGACCGAAGGTTTTATACAGTCTATGGTGGAACCTCAGGGGAGCTGTGTATAAGTGAAGATCTTGTTTTCACAATGGCGCCGCTCTAGTGGCAGCCTGTTGCCGTGCCTTGTAGCCATGACAACGGGAAAGTCATTTTAAAGACTATGGGCTGATTGAAACTTGAAATGATCCACCGATGCCTGGAATAAAACCCTAAATCCCACTGAGTTGTGGAGGAGAGGTCAAGGAGAGAAAAATGGAGCTCGAGAAGGAAGAGGTGTACATATTTTTCTCCGTTGATCCCCAACAGCAGTGAGAGATGATCATGGTGTAAAATGGACGAGCCTCCGCTGACGTGGAGAGCGGGAGGATCGGGGAGGCAGTGCTGTGATCTTCACCCAGACATGGTGCAGAAGCATGTCCCAGACCCCAGTGAGGGCTTTAAACAGTCTGAGCAGAAGACAGCTTCGGGTGGAGCAGAGCTGGGTTGGCTGGCGGAGCCACTCTCTGATGGGCTACACTTTAACAACCTAATTAATAAACTATAATTTAGTTCAGATCCGATCTGTTGACTTCAATAAACTGAACCAAAACTGTTCATGGGCCAGAATTCCTCCAGAACAACGTGAGACAGCTGACGTGATACAGAAAAGGATTTTACATTTGCTGCTACAGATGGATCCACAAGCTGTTGGATCCTGAGGTGTAGACACACGTCTTCTGCATTCGGGCTTAGTTTTTAATTGAAGAAATAATCACGTAATGTAACACAATGTGTTGATGTTTACCTTTAGTTCTACGAAGGTAAATTTACATTTTATTGATTAGTATGCTCAAAACAGGTATGTGATTGAACTTGAGGTCATGTTTAGAGGATGGTCGGGTCTGAACGGGTCTTGATTTTAACTGATGGCCTTGAATCGCATCATTATATCACACACATGGTTCATACCTGGGTTAAGGTTGGTTAAAATCAAACTTCTGTCAAAATCAAAGGGAAGCACAACATTTTTTTAATGCGAGAAAAGTTCTCAGTCTCCCTTTCTGATACAACTGATGCTGCAGCAGCATCCACGAACAGGCGCCGTCATTCATCCTCCAAGGAGAGACCTGAGGGGCATGTCGTGGTTTGTTTGTGTCAGAATTTATGAAAGTTTTACTTTATAAAAGTTTGCAGCGTATGAGCTAGAAGCAGCCATTACACTTTGATAAAGATCAGGATCTTTTTGCTTAAATTTCTGAAAAACAGCGTTGGCCTTGGTTCAGTTCACTTCATTTGTATCGCATAAATTCACAACAAAAGTCACCTCGAGGCTCTTCACACAAAAAGCTAACTAGGTTGATGGAGTCCAGTCAAACACAGTCCAACAAAGATATCCCAGGTCAGCCCAGTTTGTTGTAATTTAACAAACTTTACTTTGTTGAGATGCTTGACCTTCTTCTCACCTAAAACCTTCTGGTGATGGATGCTTATTGATGAGCTGCATGTTGGACGGAGACAAACAGCTTTGAAGCCTGATAAGATGGATTCTGTTGGGAAGGTGATGCTTGGTTAAAGCTGGACCAAACAAGGAAACTGTGTAGACGTTCGGCTCACTGCTTATCTAATTTAGTTCTTGTGCCAGATTCCCTGGACGGTTCAGATCGGATCACGGATTTGACCTACAGGTCGTTATTTCTTGAGGAATAAAATGCTTAAAGCACAGAACTTCCTGCTGTGGTTTTATATGAAAACAACTTTCAAGGTGTCAGAGATTTAAAAAAAACAACCTTTAAAGAAACTATTAAATATTAAATTGTTTCATTAAGTTCAGTACAAAGTATTATGATGTTAGCAGCAATAAACATGTCAAAAACGTCAGGACCAGCTTAAGCCCGGTTCGACTCAAAAAGCTGTTCTAATACTGCAGTGAGAAGTTGCTTTTGGGTTTTGCTCCCCAGGACTTCTGCTAACACACCTGGGTGATGTTTCTTCAGGCATGTGGCCATGCTAGAGGTTATACACGTAGTCGAGATGCAGATGGGAGGAACGGTGATGAGAGCTGGGAAACTGGGTGGGAATCTCATGAAATCCATCCAAGCATCCTGAATTCAAGTTTCGCTGCTGAAACAACATCTGAAACCAGTGCTATCGCAGCTGAAAGGGGAACTTGTGGAGCCCCGCTGCAGTCGGGCGTCATGGGACGACTGATGGCAGGTTCCAGCAGGGAAGACTTCCCTTACATGGGAGGGTCCTGAGATGATCTTCCACGGCTCCTGGCCCCTTCACACAATCCTCACCAGAGGAGCAGCAGGGCGGCCAACATTTGCATCAGAAGCTCCCATTTCAAACGTCGTTTCAGCAGCAACATCAGACGTGAACGCTGCATGTAGCTGAAGATCATTCGGCAGACGATGCCTGCTGTTTGCTGATCCAATATTGGCTATCAAAAGTCAAAGCGACCAGTTAAACAGAGTCTTGAATCTTATCTTGGACAAGCCAAGTGGATTGACAGGATCTGTGACGGTTTTCATCCCTTTTTTGTTCATAGGATAAATCATTTAATTATTAGGATTAATAAGATTAATTGAAAGTAAAGGTTGTTTTTCTCACATACATATTTTTTTTAACGTACAAACAACAAACTCCATAATGAACAAGAAGTTCATAGATGATTTTTCAGTGGAGGACTTCTGGGGTCAACAGATACATTTTGGGAACAAATTGAATGAATGAATGAATGAATGAATGAATGAATGAATGAATGAATGAATGAACGAATGAACAAATGAATGACAGAATATCATTTTTCTGTTTTCTTTAACAACAGTATGTTGTATGTTGGGATAAATAAAGGTCTGTCCTTGTAGCAGACAGAGAGGCAGACGATGAGGATGATTAGTAGTCTGTTGCAAGTGGTAAAACTCCTGTAATAATGATTTTTTAAGCTGAAATGCAGCCTTTTAGATACTGTAAGCATTAAATAATCAAACTGTTTGAGACCTGGAGGTGTCTCTGACAGCATATCGGGTATGTTTCATGGACTGGCTGACTCAAAACTGTCTGATACTTTAAACTAGAAAAAAGGTCATCTTGGAGAAAACATATTACAGGCTACATGAAGTTTTTCTTCAACAAAGTTAAAAGCATCAGCGAAATGTCAGACAGCGTTCCCACATTTGGTATTCTTACAACATTTGGGCATCAGACCACTAAAACCACTTAGAAAAGGTCACAGGAAAATGTGGTTACAAAGCAACCTGACACCAGCTGAAAGCCTTTAGCTGACCTTCAGTGGCTTATCTTGTCATCCTGCTGTAGTGTACGCTTCGAGGGACCCGGGAGGTAAAACAATAGAAGAAGAAAATTCCCTCAACAATCAATGGTAAACTGAGAATGAATAATTTAGCCTGAACGTGTTTGTCCTGTCTGGCTCTGCCATTATCCCAACCATCGGTCTGTCCTGGGCCATGTATGCGCAGGGAAGGGCAGAACGCTCCTGGAACTGAGCCACGCTGCCACATTTTGACTAAAATAATCATCTTGTAGGTTTTGGAGGTGGTTACAGGTATCGTTCTGCCAGAAGCCGATGCTGGACTGAATGTGTGGGTGGGAAGGTCCACGGTGACTGGTTGCTTGTGGGGGACAGCTATCAGCGCTTCAAAGTAAAACCACAAGTTACTGCTCCTATAACGGTTTCTTATTGACCTGTTCTGACAGGCAGGCGATTAATGGATCACTTAACTTTTTCCTGAGTCATGGGTAGATCGTATGCCCCATTAACGCTGGACTAAAGTGATCCTGGGACCTGTGGTCATTTGTAGTAATTACTGAGGACGTCTGTGATGTTCAGGTGGGACATCTCACCTTCTCTGGCGTTAATGGCAAGTGCATAATGTGACATTATATAATGAATTTAGCCAGCACCCACCATATATAATATGGTGTAAAGAAACTAATCAATCAACGAATCAATCAACGAATCAATCAACAAATCAATCAATCAATCAATCAATCAATCAATCAATCAATCAATCAATCAATCAATCAATCAATCAATCAACCAACCAACCAACCAACCAACCAACCAACCAACCAACCAACCAACCAACCAACCAACCAACCAACCAACCAACCAATCAATCAATCAATCAATCAATCAATCAATCAATCAATCAATCAATCAATCAATCAATCAATCAATCAATCAATCAATCAATCAATCAATCAATCAATCAATCAATCAATAAACCAACCAACCAACCAACCAACCAACCAATCAATCAATCAAGACGTTTTACTCAACAAGTGTTTCATAAATAAAATCAAATGAAAACATGGACTATAAATGAATCATAAGAAATATAACAACATATCAATGACAACTAATAGAAATAAAAGATTAAACAAAAAAGAAGTGACAGTGCTGGTTTGTGAACAAGTGGGTCTTTAGTTTGGGTTTGAACAGAGTCAGGTCGTTGAGGGTTCGTAACTTCTTAACAAGAAGTCCTAAAAACAAACCACAAGACGACGGTGAGACGACAGTAAGAACCTTTTTATCTTTCATCAAGCACAAAGTTTCTCTGACAGCACGAAACATTTAAGGCTTTAACAAAAACTGTGGTTATATCTACTGCCGTTACCATGGCAACTTAAACACATAGGCCAATGCACCATTAGGTAACCGTTTAATAAAAGCAAGGCCTCGACGTCACTTCTTGGGACAAAAGTCTGTAATTTAAAGTAAAACACAGATTTTGCTTTTCCAGCGCGAATATGCTGGACTAAATACAAAAGTCGGGCGGTAATCGTTGAATTACTGCAGGTCCAGAGGTCATTTTCATCCAGTGTCAATAGCACTTTAGTCTATCAAATCATGTGCCTAGACTTGAACTTGTAGCTTTCTCAACACTACAGCAATGGAGAAATTCCTGACTGTAGTCCCAAAGCATCCCCACACAGAGGAATAAAACTGGCGTGTTCAGGACCATTAAACCCCAGATGAAGCGATGGTGTCCCTACTGGATGGGACTTGTTAACTGAGGTGTTGGCATATCTGTAGACTTCTGAAACTTATGAAAGCAATTCATGACGGAAGTCTGTATGAAATCCGGACACTGCAGGAGCGCACGTAGCACTGGGAAGGTCTATGTTGGTGTTTACACAGTCGAGGGCACTGGGATTTAAATGTTTGCATGTCCTTCGCTCACCTGCACATAGAGGTTTTTGCCCACGCGGTGGATTCTGATTCGATGAAGACGCCCGTCTGCCAGGTTGTTGAGAGCAGGACTGAACACATCGGGACTCCTGTCCGTCTGAAGGTGATACCAGATCTGCAGACTCCCTAGACAGCAAGCATGAGAAGACATGAAGCGACGCAGCACACCACCACAACAGCCGAGCCGTCACCGTGCTCCCTGCAAAGCCAAGAGCCACATATTCCAATCTCTGAACGTGAACTGTATTTTACACATTCCATAACAAGGCTGGTCTCAGGACCACAGTCCAGTTTACTGAAAACACTCCTGGACTAACCATTTAATTGACAAAAGTCAAAGTTCCTGTTTCGTTGCTTTTCTCGTGGCTTGAATTCTCTCAGACATGAACTTCATTCATAGAAAAACATTTTTTTTAGTCCGGTTGCAGAGTTCTTGTACAACAGTTCAGCTTTGAGAAGGGACCTTTTTCATTTTTCCCCAATTTTGCTATAAATATTTAGTTGGATTCAGATCCAGCTTGTGTCGTTGCTGCAACATCAATATTTTATTTATAAAAAAAAGTTTGAATGTTGTGGTAGGAATGAGAAAATGAATGAGAAAATATAAGAAAATATCGACTGAGAAAATATCCAAAATGTCAATGTTTTATTTGGTTTTTGTGCTAATGTTTTTATTTGGATTTGATTGAAATCCCATTTCCATCAAGGTCCAGCCAAAAAACATGCACACTACATGACTAGTGTGTACACATTTTGCCAGAAATGTAGAAGGAATATGAAGAACTAAGTATGTAGTTTGATGCTTTTATATCCTCCCTGGTCTATCTGTAGGTTACCCTTTCACAAACCTCAGAAAAACTGAGACACAGCTGACGGACAGTTCAGGTGTGTGTCAACGCAATGCTAGAAGGAAAGACATAAGCAATGTTTTTGGAGGAGTGGGGTGGGGCAGCCGTTCCCAGGTTTGGTCTGGAACTTACCATCGATTCATCTACCAAGGAGTAGCTGAATCCTGCCACCGTTTTTTAAATGATACTGTCTAGTAAGACGATGATTTTTATTGTTTTTACACTCATGGTAACACTTGCACATGACTGTATGCTTATCAAAGCCAGAATCTTTAAGTAGTTACAGTTACACACTGTATTTTCTTCTACCAGACCTAAACAGATACACGAAGATCCTCCAAGAGCTGCGATTTTTCACAGTTTTTGCAAACAGTTTTAGAAGAGTATCTGAGCTTCTTCACATATCTTTTGAGAGTCCACAAATATTTGTCTCATAGCTCATCACTTCAAAACTGAAAAAGTCAATACGTGCTCAGTGTTCTTCTCTCTTAGACACACACACACACACACACACACACACACACACACACACACACACACACACACACACACACACACCACCAGATCAAAGAGTCAGAAGCTATGCATCGTCAAGTGGAGCTGGGTCAATATTACAATTCCCAGTGTGCAAGCGAGGAGCTTTGTGTTGTGATTCATTTCAGACAGTGAGAGTGCTCCACCAGATGAAGGTCACTGTGGATAAAGTGTCTCCTGTGCCCTTCACTGTTGACAGAGACCTGAGGAACACGGGTGTTCAGCTTTAACACAAGAGTGGATTAGCTAAAACTGCACATAGGTGCTGCACGTGTCACTCAGTATCATGGCCTCCAGAGTATGTACAGCTCAAACCCTGGCAGCTTAATGCTTGGAGGCCTGTCATGTGTCAGAGGCTGAAGATGCAGAGACGCCGCGTTGACAGCCGTCGCAAATACGACAATGTTCCCCGGAAATTTTGTCCAAGGCGTGACACTTCAGTCCAAGCACAGTTGAGCCTTTTTATTTTTACTCTTTTGCTGCTTTGTTAAAAGATGTGAGCAGCGTGAGAAATCCAGTGAAGGCAGAGATGCAGAGGAGGAGCAGAAGCGCAGAGGTTAAAGCTTTTCATTTGCCCGTCAGCACAGAAAGTTGTGGGGGAGGCTTCAGCTTTACATTCATGCCAGCTGCTGGAAGATCTGCTGTCGCTTCTCCTCCGCTGTGAGCTGCTGCTCTCTCATCTCTCATCATGCTTGATGGGTTGAATTCTCATTTTTTTGTGTTTGCATATTTCAAGTAACGTTTAAAAGAAAGTTTGTATGGAAAACCATTTAAATTAATATTAAACCAATGTGCATAATACAGAACTTTGTGTCATTAGAAAACAAAAATATCCAGCAGGATATGCAAATCCAGATCGAGTCGTCTGTAAATTTACATCACGTGCTCATTTCAGGAAACTTCATAGTTTTAGTGGTTTCTGTATTTGTTTCGTATCGAGTCTGCTCTCACTGGTGGTGACTGGAGTTCCCGGCATTTCGACCGTGTCCTTCAGCTTTGAGAGGCTTCTATTTTGCCATGAACCCTGAACGCCTCCAAGTGAACTCTGAGCGTGAAGTGGACCAATTCACAGTTGAGGAAGCAATCTCCTGAGTAATTATGCAAGATCATTTGGTAACCATGGCAACACATAAGCCTCAGACTGAGAGTGCAGGTATTTTCCCTTTATAGTCGGAGAGCAGAAAACAAAAAGGGGGGCGTTAATACCGCTTCCCCATCCAGGAAAATTGCCCTAAAATGGCCTTCCATGACAAACTCAATGTAAACTGAGAGCTTTTCTGGAACAATTTGAAGTAAACGCTCGGTTTTGTTTGCTTAAAAGCCAAAGCGCAAAGCACATTTTCTCAAACAGAGTTACTTTAGATGTTACAACAACTGAATTACAGAGGGCTGAATACTGAAAATAAATGTTTTTTTCTGAATAGAAGCCTCTACTTGTAGCCTTGACAACACAAAAAATTGGCCTAATTTTTCAATTTTTTAGTTAAAATTTAATAACAGCACAAAAGATAAATGTTTTGCAGGATTTGTTAGGTTTAGAGGTATAGAGACTGTCCATCTGAAGTTACAGAAAGGACCTCTGGTAACCAGCAGTAAAGCAGTCTGACCAGAAGTGTCTTTGGCGAAACTCACCGGGCGGCGTTCGTTTCTGACTTTTCCCATAATTCCTTTGTTTGTAGACTTTGAGTGCCAGTTTGAGCCTGCGCCTTCAGGTTTAACAGATGTACTGAGGATGCTGAGAAGTTGCTGCCCCTTCTTTCAAATGCAGGATGTGTTCTGCTGAAGTGGTGCGTTTTGAATTGGCCTTAATCTCAGTTATATTTGACAAAACCGTCATTACTCTCAAGAACATTGTTCCATGTTGTTTTCAAACAAAAGAGGTTTATCCTGGAACGCATCCAAAACACCTGTACTGAATCGCACCGACATGAATTCAACGTTGAATACGTTCGATCGGCTATGTAGCGTACTGGTATGTACTTTTTGTTCTTTTAGGACCTTCGGGTTAATTTGCTGGGACGTCCACTTCTGGGAAGCTTGGCAGCTGTTTGAAATCTCAATCTTTCTCCAAGTTGTTTGTAAATGGTTTCCGTACTTCTTTCCAGATGAATGTGTACCACCAACTGCTTCTCTAGGATCACTGCTTATGTTTCCTCCCTTAAGACTGGGCTGACACACACCAGCAGACTGCTCTTGTAGAGGTCTGCAACCAGCTGACGCTTAGTTCCTCCAGGTCCGATGAGGCAGCACTTGCTGGTAAAGCAGTAACTGAGTAAATACTGTCGCCCAAATGATGTATTTATTTTCTATTTGGCTTCATTTTTATAAAATAATGGCACAGTGAAAAAGTAATATGTTGTCGTTTCCTTGAGGTTTTATTTGAATAAGACCAACTATGATCTGATGACTTTTATCTTGTTTTTACACACAAAAAAATGCACACGTGAACGTGAATTTGTTTCAGGAAACGTCGTAACTGCTCAGCTGCTGACCTCCCATCTGGGCACTGACCAGCAGTGCAGAAACCTTTACTGAGGACGAAAAGTCCAAAGTTACCAGTAATGTGAAAGTGCCAGGTCAGCTTATATGACGGAGGAGGGGTAACAACATTTGGGGTCCACACTTGTGAACGTTGGTTTGGTGGTTGTATTTTTCTCTGAGTCTATTTCATACAGAGGGATGCTATGTAATTCCTCTTCAGATGGATTTTATTTGTGCAAATACACCTGTGCAATAACTAGCTGAACTCTATCTCTAGATTTCCGTGGACAGAGAAGAAAGAGCCTGTAACTGCAAATGTAATATTCTGTTTTATTAGGAGGGCATTTTAATTTTCAGTTAGACAAAGATTAGAGAAAATGAATTATTATATGATCTGTCCAGCTGACCCCCACCTCTCACCCAGTGAGAGCCACGATTGACTCCAACCCCCCACAATCATGGAGAAGATGAAGACCTGCTTCATCCTGGCCATGATTATAAAATGGATGAATGGATTTAATATGCTGTCAGTTACAGCAGCATAAAACCCTTAACTGGTTTTCAGAATTTATTTGTCATAAAATGTTATCTGATCTTCATCCCAGTCGCAATGATGGAAAAAAGAAAACTGTGTGCTTAAGCTACAAAAATATATAAAAATTAATATAAGTTATATATTAATGTGGAAAATTGGTCAATTCCAGGGGCTTCGCATGCTTTTTGGTGCATCTCTGCTTGTTTTACTTCCTAGATTTGAGGAAATCTTCAAATTATGGAAAGATTTGAAGTGTCATGGTTTAAAGGTATTCTAAATAATTTAGCATTCAACATACAGTGCTGCTGATTCTGCGTGTCAGCCTTTAACATAAAACAACTGAGATCCAAGGATGTAAGACAGGATGTTCCTGTTTTCTGCCAAATAAATTCAAATGACTTCATGCACTTTTATGTGGTTTCAAACGTCTAATGGGAACTAATGTTTCCGAGTGAGAGCAGGACATAAACATTAGGCAGCCTTTCCTTATACTGGAGGAATCACCATGTGACCGTAATCCAGAACAAAAGCACTGACGACTGAGCAGTTCTGCAGGAAAATCTCTAAACATTTACCTAAGACAGAGACGCTGCAGCTCACTTCAGCAATCACCAAAACAATCAGTCGTAAACAAGCAGATCTGTGGTTAAAAAGGGGATTTAGCAACAACAGGGACGCAGCTCCTTTCCGCACAAACATAACAAACCACACAACCATAACGGTTGTTAAGAATATTGGATCAATAAAGACTGTTCATCTACAGACAACACAAAATAAACTACTTTTACAGCAACGTCATATTTCAGTGTTCGTTTGAAATATCTGAAAACAGAGGACGTGCTTTTATCTCGGGGACAACTACAGACGCATCCATGAGCAGGTCGATTAACTCTCAGCAGCAGAAATGACTGCGTGGTTGAGTGAGCGTCTTCCCTCCTTAAGTTTTGAGCTTCGGAGGTGAAACTGAAACACGAGAACATAACAACCAGGTGCAAAAGCAAAGAGGCAGTTGGACCCATGACCTCTGGATGTATTTGGAGCCAAGAGCCAAGAGTGAAAAGCCACATAGAGTTCACGGGGCTACATGTTAGTCTGACTCAGTCCAGGAAGTGAAGAGAACCGCACTTCCTCCCCTGACCACTAGAGGCTGGATAAAAAAACAACATAAAAAGATGTCCAACTTCAAAGAACAATTTTAGTCCCCACTACTGGATTACACATCCACGATTACAGTACTGGGGTGAATTTTTATGTATCTCATCAGGTCCAGACATGTGGGCATGGATCTTGGATTGTCTACGCTATAATTTTATTATGATTTACCAGGGTCAGAAACAACGAGAGCTAAAACAAAAGTCATTGGGTCTCATTAGAATATGTATATATATATATATATATATATATATATATATATATATATATATATATATATATATATATATATATATATATATATATATATCAAAACAATAACTGCAGCTATGACATTGCTATGAAAGATTTATAGAGACATTTAATCAGAATAAATGTAAAGGAACATTTGTCAGCATCATAGGTAAGCATGGGCTAAGCCAGCTGTAGTGTAAAATAGCTGTCTTGCAGTGACTAAGCCATGGTGGGCTTGTCCCAGCCATTTTTGATTGGCAATTTCAATAGCGCCGTGGAGAGAAATGAAAAAGAAATTTTAAAAGCACCCTTCAGAAAGCCTGTGGGTCTATGATAAAAATAAAGAATGTGGAGAATGAAGCAGAAAACATGATCAACACATACTCTCTTTCAGTCCTCTGGAGAGTTGTGTGTTCTGTTAACACATCTGTTGATGTGGACGTCATCTGGACACTAAAGCAGAGTTTGGTCTATGTGGCTGTTTGTTTACTGACACATATCATTACTATGAAAAGATTGCTATTATTCATCTTTTATTCTATTTTATTCAAGCTTTTATTCAGTGTCTTGCTGCGGCAGCTGGGATGGGCTCAAGCCCCTTGAATGACCCTGAACAGGATGAAGTGGGTGTAAAACTAATGTAAAATCCTGGGTTACCATTCCTGGCGAGAATGATGGCAATGTACTGCTGGCTGAAGGTGCTGACGGTCAGCAACATGGCCGGCCTCTGGGAGGTGACGAAGCTGAAGGCTACGTCCTCTCTGGCTCTGCTGTCCGTGGAAACGCTGGAGGCCTTAAAGCTCCGGTTCTGCATCACTGAGAAGGGCTCCTGGAAGGTGTAGGTCACTGAGGACTCTCTGTCAAAGGATACCGACACCTCTGCAGGGACACACAGGGAGGGAAAAAAGACCTCTTTTAGGCCACTAAATGCTATCAGCAGGAAGAACAGAAGTGCACTTTATTCCATGGAAAGCCATAGGGCCACTTAAACAGCAATAATGGATATTATTGACAGAACATTCGACAAAACCACTGGGTTTCAAAGAAATCTGACCAAACCAAGGCCTTTCCTCAGAGATATGCTGCTGTATATACACTGATGACTGTGCAGTGGGTTTCTCCACCTTCCTAAAATAGCCAGCATTAGTGTCCATCTTGCAGAGCCTGAAAATAAAACATGTTGCAGCATTTTATGTCTCATCACTCGGGATATTTTATCTGTCGGCTCCCTGTGGAGCCAAAAAACCTTCACACAATGTGTACACATGTGTATATATATATATATATATATATATATATATATATATATATATATATACACACACACATATATATATATATATATATATATATATATATATATATTATATATATATATATATATATATATATATATATATATATATATATATATATATATATACACACACATATATATACATATATATATATATATATATATATATATATATATATATATATGTATATATATATATATATATACACACACATATATATATATTTATATGTGTGTGTGTGTGAGTGTACAGCTTCAGTTAAGAGCGGAGCCACGATATCTCTACCTGCCACCACACCATCTCCCTCCATGCCACTGCTGCAACACATTTGCATCAAGAGTGGCTCCGCAGGGCCACAGTTTCTGCTTTTGACTCACACCACTGAAGCAGATCATCTCCAAGCAGCTGCTGTTGGTGGCTGCCAAAAGATTAAACACTAAACAAAAGAAAATGAAACAGGCTTGGCTTTATTCTGCCATTAAGAAACGTGCACATAAAAAGAGCACAAACTGGCACGACAGAAAACACACTCTGCAAAACAAACGGCATGTGAATGAAATACTGAAATTTCCATGAATAACATATCGATTGGCAGAGTTTATTCTTTTCTCAATCACACCACCTCTTTGACTAGCGTTCCTTGAGTCTCTTGAGACAATCTGAAATAAATGAAAATAAAAAAAAAAAAAAAAAAAAAAAAAATAAATATATTTAAATTTATTTAAATATATATATATATATATATATATATATATATATGAACAGTCACACACAAACACACACACACACACACACACACACACACACATACACACACACACACACACTGTCTGAATGCCACTACGCAGGCAACTACAGTGAAAGAGGTTTTATGAAGAAGATGTGTGACCTGGGTATGCTTTGAAACCTAGCATCTAAGTTAGCCAAGAAACACCTGGTGGCTCAGTGTTCCAACATCTTGAAGCACAAATGAAAAACTGACAAAGATGCTACAGAAAGAGGAAGACAGGATGAGTAGTAAGGGGGAATATATCATTTCCACCCTTGTAGAGTGGGTACCAAGCCCTGTTAGTGTGCCCTGATGACCTAAAAAAACAAGAGCAGCTCACCTGGGAAACATGATGAGTTCATGTGACCCCTTACTCCCCTTAGACTAAGAGATAAAGTACATTGTGAAGGTTTGCAAGAACAATACCTACTGCAACTATCACTGAGACCAATCAGCTGGTTCACAGCACAGCAGCAGCGATCCTAGAGATGATTGGCTACAAGGACACAGCCGACCATGGCAGAGAAGGCTTGAAACCAAGGTCAAGGCTGCATGGAAAGAGGTAAGCCAGTTGTCTGCACGGCTGAAAGGCACGATGAGGAAAACAATTCAATTCAGTTCAAATCAATTTTATATATATATATATATATATATATATATATATATATATATATATATATATATATATATATATATATATATATATATATATATATATATATATATATATATATATATATATATATAGCGTCTATTACAACATAAGTTGTCCCTAGGATCTTTCCAGAGACTTAGAACATGACCCCCGACCAATTATTACATAAACAACGGCAGGTAAAAATTCCCCTAGTGGGAAAAAAAACTTAAGCCAAACAGTGACAGGAAAAACTCCCCTTTAAGAGGGAAGAAACCTGGATCAGGACCTGGATCATAAGGGAGGACCCTCCTGCTGAAGACCAGCCGGGTATAGCAGAAAAAACAGAGAGAGGAGAGACACAGACACACTGTCAAAGGTAAAAAAGACAAGATACATTAGTATAACTATCCGTTAGCAGCAGAACTAAGACTTCCATGTATATATGGGTGATACATGGTTAGTTGGTGGACTACAGAGACGACTATATAAACAGGTGTAGACAGCAGACACTGAGGTGGTCAGAGGTGGGACTGCAGGGCAGGATGTCAGTAGGTATCCAACAGACGTCTATACAGACAGGTGGAGGTAACCCTGGGGTGGTCAGAGGTGGGACTGCAGGGCAGCAAGCCGATCCTAAGGCTCTGGTGTGCAAACATGTACGGAAGAGAAAACGCAGTCCCTGAAGCTAAAGAAATGCTCATGGTTGCTGCAGGCTGTCTCAGGTTGATTTCCTCTCTAATTCTGACAATTTTATTGCTAAAGAAGCTCATAAAGTCTTCACTACTGAGAGCTGCAGGGATGCACGGCTCAACAGAGTTGTGACTCTTTGTTGGCTTGGCTACAGTGCTGAACAGAAAATGTGAGTTATTTTTATTATCTATTAAGAATGAATAATAAGCTCTTCTAGCTTTGCAAAGCGCTTTTTAAATAAACTATTAAACTATCTTTCCATGCACGATAAGAATCTACAGACCTACAAGAGTACCACTTCCTGTCCATTTTGCGCACTTTTCGTTTCAGCAAACGGATATGTAAATTATACCAGGGAGTTAAGCTCCTACGGTTAGAGACCCCCTTTCTCAAAAGAGCTACTGCCTATAAAGCTGAGTGCAGCAACTCTGCAAGGAAATCAACGTCTGCAGAGGTAGAACCGAGGTCACAGCCCTCAACTGATCACTATGTTCCTCTGTATGAAGATGAAGAGCAATGGCCTCCTTAAATTTAGTAATAGCTTTATCGGATAGACATCTGCTAAAGTAATTCCTCCTATTATGCGTAACGTTGACAATGTTAAATTAGAAGATTATTAAATAGTGGTCGGATAGGAGGGAGTTTACATGTGACACTAGCAGTTTATCAGGTTCTACACCGTAGACGAGGACCAGATCGAGGGTATGATTAAAGCAATGAGTCAGTTTGTTAACTTTTTTGTGAAATGCCTATTGATTCTAGAAAAGAATTAAAAGCTATTTTAACACTTAAAGTCACCCACTATGATAACTACAGGATCTCAGTAATTAGATCGTTTACTAATAAAGACTTGGAGTTTAAAGATCGTATATTTAGTATCTAACTTTTTGGTCTTTTATTTTATTTATTTCTTTATTTTACAAGGTTATTTTGATTAACGCCTCTATCACATTGCGCTTGCTGAACTTTTGGAGGATGGGGAATCTACACCAATTCTATTTTTCTTGGCACCTCGTTAGAATCTCCAATTACATGATTTATTACTATTTTTTTATTGGCAGGTGGAAGTCCTGGAGAAGCAGCAGAGAAGCGTGTAAGACTGCAGCTCTCTATCCTGTCCTGGACTCTGGATTGTCAGGGGGAGGGTCTAATAATATCAGCCAGATTTCTAGAAATCAGAGCTGCACCACCGTCTCTTCTAATCAGACCAGGTTTTCCCCAAGTAGTCTTCCAATTGTCAATAAAGGCCACGTCGTTTTCTGAGCACCAACGAGGCAACCAGCGACGGAGTGATGACATGTAGTTAAACATATCACTGGTCAGATCTGGAAGGGGACCAGAGAAAACCATTTCTAAAACACTGCCTTATTCAGCCAGTTCGTTCTGCCTCCGTAGCACCTTTAGTCCAGACCCACTCTACTGTGTGAATGGCCTTGTGGTGGGGGTGGAGGTGGAAGGACCAGATGGATGGTAAGGCATTCTAAAAAAGGCATCCAGACCTGCCGTAAGACCACCAAGCTGTATGACAAGCAAGAGAAGGACAAACTGAACGGGGTTTTCAACTATAGTAGTCAGAGAGACCAGCTACCTGGCTGTATTAGGAACCACTCAGCAATCCCTGTTGTCATAACTAACAGTCTGGGGGTTCCCCCTCCATCTGAAGCCAGGCCTTTGTCTTCATCGTGCCAAAGCTGGCCCAGCGTCTCCCTGTTCTAGCTGCACTAGGAGAAACAGTCACCACCAAGAATTACACATCTTAGAACTAAATGATCATATTAGATGTTTGAACCTCTTTCAAATCTGAGTTGTTTCCAAATGTGTTTCCTTTAATATGTTTAGAGTCTTCCAACACAGCCAGGAGGGGGCGGATGGCATCAATCTCACAACACTTTGAATGATCAGACACTAGCTTGAGACAAGGAGAAAAAACACATCATGCACAACATCACTTGGTTTGGGATAAAAAAGCATTTTCTTGGGCACCAAGGTGGCGCATCACCAGAAAATGTTATTATGACACCATTAAAGCCATTTAACCCCTTGTTTAAGGTCCATTGATGGACTTATTTCAGAAGTAAACATAGATTGCATTTCTTCATGATGATGGGAAATGCTGAGCTAATCCAGAAAGGTTTAGTACCTACATCCAACTGTGACCCTCGACCACAACAACATAACCAAGGGTGCTAAGAGGTAAAAGACAGTGATGTTATTGAAGTGAAGTCATGTTGCAGTGTCTGACTGAAAGCGGTGCAACTTGGATGTCTGGCATCATGGTTGGGATGAAACGCTGTAAGTGGTGAGCCACATTTGGAGCCAGTTTTCATATTTGTTCCCACAGAATGTGTGTCAGTTTCTTCGTTTTGTTTCACGTTTGTGTGGCTGCTCCTCCTGGCTGCAGGCTGATGATGCTCTCCTCGGTGCTCACACACTGCAGTAGATAGATTTGCTCTAACGCAGTCTACACATCATCAGCCTCTGCAGTCAGGACAAGTATTAATTATCTCCTGCATTGCTCATATTCGTATTGGTTCTCTGTAATGGAATAACCTTGACAGTGATCAAGTTTCTGTTTGCTATAATCAGCATTTACTGATGAAAAGAATTACGCGGTGTAGGTATTGTGTACAAGCACACACAGTGGGCAGGACTCACCTTGGTTGCAGGTGGTCCCTCCATAGGCGGACTGCGAGCAGTCGCAGACGTAACCGTTGTTCTTCTCAATGCACCTCCCTCGGTTGTGGCACAGGCTGCTGGAGCCGCTGCAGTAGCCCGGACAGCCGGAGCTCACTCCTGGCGTCATCTTGGCCCTCTCCTCCAGGTCGAAGCTCACGCCGTTAACCATGAGAGACCGGATGCAACCCAAGAAGCCTCTCTGCTGTGATGCCGTTCCTCCTAAGATCAGGAAAGCAATCAGTCAAACACGATGTGGTAGCAACTTCACAATGATCAACTGTATCAGGACTGAAGCATGGAAACCTCACAAAAAATCTAATGCACTACGTGGGTTTTCACAGCACACAAGAAAGAAAGATGGTCCCATTTGTAAATCTTTACCTTCCAGAGGAGGAAGACTGATGACTTCAGATAGAAAATGAATCATGCTGTTGTGCTAGTAATTTATCTGAGGGAAAATATAAACCTGTGGGTATAATCTCCGTTCATGATCCCTTAAGGCTGATAAATGATGCTTGTTAAATCTGTATTGTTTCAGATGAAGAGAGGCTTGGCTTATGTATGCTGCATGCATTTGTAATGAGGTCCCTCATTTGAAATCTGGTTACTTCAAATGAAATCATACGGGCTTCTGTTACTACACGTAACATGGTATGTGAATGCTATTTTTCTTGCTATTAACCCTTCCCACCACTCAGGTCATTGGAGCAGGAGTCTTATTACAACAGGATCCAACACTATCTTTCACAGGCTGAATGAATGAAGGGACTACAGAGGCTATTTACACCGAAATGGACGTTGTGCGTCATCTCTGACATCAAACCTGGCAGAGTTGTGATTGAAAAATATTATAAGATGATGCTCAGTAATGTTAGGGAATGCCTCTCTCTTGAACTACGCTTAATTGTTGCTGAATATTTTCATCGTTCCATTTGGTGTGCTGATAGGAACAGCAACATCTACTAAAGTGTATCGTATCGTGTGTATTTAGGCTCACAGATGTTCTCCATGCCACGTAGTGGTCCTGTGGGATACACAGAGCAACATAAACGTCACTGAACTACTTTGTGTTTATTGTAAGTCACCGGCACATCTGTCTTCTGTCATCCACTGTTTGCCTTTTGAACATCTTGATTCAAGTAAAACAGTCTGAAGTCCTGGCTGTGGACATTCAAGACACTGCTAAACCTCACCTCTACATTATAGCTGACGTTTTTTCCTTTTGCAGTAATTCCTTAATGTCTTTAAATGTTTTAAATGTAACTCCACACCCTTTCCACAATTAACACTCTGGGATTTGAACTACAAGGACAAGCTTTTAGTGGCCATATTATGTGTTTTCTGACTTAGCTACAGCTTTACTGTGCCTAGATGTGACATAATACTTGATTTTCAGGGGGCTGAGAACACTTCTTGGTGCAGAGTTTTTTAGAGAGCGGGATGAGCTTATGTGGTTATAGCCTCTGCAATAGCGGTTAACGATCAGATCCACAACAAGTAATTCATTAGAAGGTTCATGTCCTGTGGTTTTTACCTGAGAAAGTTAACATTTAATTATCAAGCTTTATTTAACCAGGGAAAGAAACTCTTGAGATTTAAAATGTCTTTCCCAACAGTTCCCTGGCCACAACAGAAAGCAGCTAAGAACGCAAGAATCACAAAACACATATAATAACAAGAATACATGAAAATGAACATAGGAACCACAAAACACCAACACCATCCAAGAACGCCAACATCAAGGTGTAGATTCACTGCTTATTTTAGATATTTAAGGGTTTTAAAGGTTACAGTAATAAGGTTGATGGTGATAACATCTAGAAGTGGAGACATTTAGACCCATACATGTAGACTTTCAAATTATGTTCAAGTCAAGTGATGAGACCAGATGGTTGACATTATTACAAGATTCAAGTCTCGTAAAAAAGCCCTGGAAGGGCTTCCCTTCGCTCTAAACAATCTAAGTCTGTGGATGGGATGTGAAAATCCCAAGACTAACTTTGTCTCTAAGTATATATCAGTGTCTACGTCTACGGGCGGACAAAGGAAACCATCCAACCCGAGTGTACCAAGGACAGTGGTGCGTAAAGAGATCAGTGAAGAACCTCAGCGCTCCATGAGAGACCGAACGTGAACACTGTGAGGAGGCATGCATGTAAAAAACTTCATCATAGTCCAGCACGCACACCTTTAGGCTTAAAAAAAAGAAAAGACTTGATTCTGAAGGAAAAACCTAATTTCAACTTCAGTTTTCAATTTCAATTTGAGATTTGTTGGAGACTCCCTATCAAGTAAGGAAGCAAAGATCCACCTTCTTTTGGTTATTTTATCTCACTTACACCACTGTTAAATAAATTACTCTGACACACAACCCCACAGCGGTAACATCACTGGAATCACACAAACAAGCACTTAAAATGCTGTTTATATAAATGAGAAGCAATTTAGAGCTACATTTTAAAGAAATATTCTCTGCTTGGTTGGGGGGATGTTTAATTTAGAAGATTTGGCATGGTTAAGACTCCTCCGTCTGTGGATGGCTTTATCAATTTCAAATCTACGGCAAAAAGAGATTTGAGAGGAGCAAATGGAAGAGACTATACGATTCCATAATGGAAGAATTAGTCAAGCTGATTTTTCCTTCAGTGCAACTCCAAACCTCAGTTATTCACATGACATTACTTCTATCAATTATCCCAACACCAACTAAAGACTAAAAATCAGCAGTGTCAACATGAACAGATTTTTTTAAAACAATTTTTAGCTGGCTACTGGCCAAATTGTGAACATTTATCCTGTTTAGATGTTGACTCATGAAAACTGTCCCTTTTCTTAGGTGAAAAGCAGAGATGCAGCAATTATAAATGTGTTGACCAATCCCACTTACTGATTATGTTAAAGGTCCGATATACTTATTTCAAATTTGAGCTATTTACAGCAATAATCAGCTGCATAATAAAGCTGCAAACTGGCCGATCCCAATTACCAGCTGATCAACTGGTGCACTTCTGACAAAGATGCTGCAATTATGCAAACATGTTTAGGTTGATCAAAGCTGCCTGGACTTTTCTGAGACCTGGAAGGAGACCGAGAGAGCTGGTTGGCTCACCTTCATAATGACGATAACCAAATGTACAGCATTTGCATATTAACTTTGTTTCCTGTGAGAAAAATGAAACACTGCCTTAATGTCCTCTGGAAATGAAAGGTTTTCCTGAAACCCACAGGGGATTGTCATTTCAATTTGTGCCCCTACACGTCTTATAAATTATTTTAAGGTAAATGATCCATTAGCTTCACGAACTGTGGCCGAACATGTTATCTCTCAAGGTATATATCATTAAGGGGACACATTTAAATGTCAGAGTGGAGATGGCCACAGCAGGAATGTGACAGCGGCCATGCACCTTCACCAGGGCAGTAATGAAACAACAATAAAATAAATTAGTTTTTTTTTTTTAATGGTTTCTTAGTAAGAGAACCTTGCATACATTAGCGCAACACTGTGATGATATATGTGCATTTAAAGAGCTTTAATCTTCGCTGGTCTGCACACTGACTGTGGGGAAATAAATCTGTCTGATGTGATCGAGAGGGAACAGGAAATAACCGGGACGTTCCATGAGAAGTCAACCAGAGGTTCTCGCCACTATTCTTCATTTCCCTGATGAAACGCTTAAACATATGGTGAAATCCCAAATATTAGAGTCTCCAGACACGATTTATCAGTTTTATAGCCTCTGCTACAAAGAAGGAGAGCAGGGCTGAATCATGTGGCACGTTTAGGAGTCTCATAAAACTACTTATCCGAGATACCGGATCCTGATAAGCCGAAGACTTGATTTGACATGTGCAGCTTAAACATGCTGTGTTCATGAAGGTACGAATATATCAGATTAAGTCCACAGACGTTATTTGCTTTAACTTACAACTTAATTTTAAAAGTCAATAAATATTACTTTTAACATTTTAGGCCTGTGACACATTTAAATAAAATGGTTTGGAGGAATTTAAGCTTGTAACAGATGATGTCAACACATGATTACAAAGTGGTACAGAACCAGTATCCATGAGAAGCTGAACCTTCAAGGAACAAAGATGGGCAGTTGATGTCCATGTGTGATGTGTTCAAGGAAAGACCAGCGGAGATTGTTTTATTCATCCCTCTATAGTGCATAATATTATTAAACATATTAAGGAATCTGAAGGACAAGAGAACAACTCTAAACTGGACTCCTGTGATCTCAGATCCCACAGAGATGCATCAAGAACCGTCATTTATCAGTCAAAACATATGGACACCATGACCTGAAGCCAGGCTCTGTGAAGGGACGGGGTCGAGACAGGGTCCTTGTCCAAGCTCAGGTACAGCTTTTACATAGCAGCATCACAACCAAAAACTACACTGAGAGTAGGGAGCAGACAGTTGTTCCTCCATGACAACGTTGTACACAGGGACATCCAGGCATTTTTCAAAAAAGACATGCAAAACCCAAACGAAGGCTTGTTGAGGGAAAAAGCGGTTCTGATACTGGACTGGCCTGCCTGCAGTCCAGACCCGTTCCCAACAGGGACTGTAAGAAGCATTTCTGTAGCAACTCCACACGGTTACAGACCTTGAGACACCTTAGTCTGCTAGTCAGAAAGACTGTGGTCGTCATTAGTGTGATAGTGTACCTGATGGAAAGAGCAGCGCACTGACTCTGTAGAACAAACTCTGCATGGATTGTTGTATGGAGTGCAGAAAATGCCCGTATGGATGGATAAATATGACTTTAATTCACAGGCAGTCTGACTGGTCAACAGAGACTGCAAAAGTGCTACATAAACATACTTCATTTATGTGTTCGCAAGAAAAAAAAAGGGAAACGTTTTCACTCGCTATCATCAGTGCCAGAATACCTTTTAAGAGTTGTGAGAAGAAATGGAAACATTACAAAGTGGTAAAAGCTTTACTGCCCTCACTTTTTTCTTTTTTGGGGAGGGCGGTTTGTATCTGAACTAATGAAATAAAACAGAAAAAAAGTGTAATATTGACACAATATTAAACGTGAGAGTCCTTTTTTTCTTTTTTATGCAAATACTCCCAAATTTCTTCATCTCAGGTTGTATATTTACTTACACTTTAGGTACTGAATTACTTTTACTTGCCAACTGCCAGTCAATATTTAATCATTTAAAGGATGGGTAAGAAATTCTTCACAAAGCCAGAACACTTTTTTTTCTTTTTTGTCAGTTTCAGTTCACCTCCTCAATGTCCAGTAGCTGCCCGTTCTGCATACGATCTTGTAAGCATGAGCTTCATGTACAACGCTGGCTCCGTAAACTGGTAATATAGTGGTGAAAAACCATCACAAATATTCCTCCAGCCAATCACAAACAGGGGGAGGGTTTATGCTCGTACAGAGGCCTGTAGAAAGGGGAGGGGCGGAGCTAAAGCTCAGTGTCGCATTCATGTTTTATGTAAATGTCAATAGATGAGAGTTCATCCAGAAATTGCTTTCACGGCCTGTAAAAAGGGTTAAAAAGGGTTTTTTTTTTCTTGACCTTTATACTGTGTTCTGTTCTTTACAAGAACCAGATTAAAATACACAGAAACACACAGACAAATACCTAAATGAATACTTAAATTCATAGAATTACTGTAAAACATCCATGACATTGATTGTTCTTTCTTTTGTCTTGTGTTATAAAAATGGCACTGCTGAAAGTTTTCTTCAAATTGTGTCAAAGTTCAGTGTTGAAAAATATTGCTGAGTCATTCTGCACTTACCGGCTATCATCTAACTATCATCCTCTTTTTTTTAAATGTCACTATGACTGTACTTTGAAATAACAACAAAAAAGCTCGGTAGTAGGCGGAGTCTGTGACCAGTGAACCTGACCTGCCAATTGGGCTTTTGGGGGAGGGGTTATCACAGAGGTCACATCACATTGTTTTTTAAAAAGTTGTTTTTATAATACATTTCTCACAAAGTAAACGTGAAGTATGTTACATGACATATCCAAGTAGGTTCCTTTTTAAATTTTACTCATTCAATAAGTCAGAGGAAAACTGTGAAGCGGTAAACTGATGAATATTTCCCTCATGGCTCGGATTATCTGGGATTTTGCTTAGATATAGATTTACCTTTTATCAGATAAGATCAAAGAGCAGGAAAATCTGAGTTCAGCACATTTTAATGATTAAACTGAGGAAAACTGGCTGCTGAAGTGTCACGTTCACCTCAGCTGGCATGCAGAATAATGTCTAGCACGAAAAAAAAATGAGCTGCAAAGGTTCACATAGTGAATCAGACAATGCAAAACGCAGACAGGGACAGAGCTCGAGCTTTGCTTTAAAGCTGCTCTGATCAATATGTCTGGTTTATAATTAAAATGGCTGGTTTATGTGAGAGGTGGCACTTTTTCGCCAGTCTTCTCTAAAAACCCTTTATCCTCATTTCCAACAGCTGCTGTTATAAAAACTAAATATCTCTGTTGTTCATCACCTGCAAGACACAGCAGATGGACAAAGTCAGCGACTGGCTGCTGAACATGCTGGATTACCGTCAGTTACAGAGCCAGATACAGGCGCCGCCCTCATCAGAGCCTCTGGGACTTTTAGGATGAAATTTGTGGGAAGATTCAGCAGCTGTAAAGCTTGGTCCCTATTTTTTCTTCATTCTGAAGTTCCTTTGACCTGCATCCCGACTGTTGATTGTGCTCCTACTAAAGTGTCTGCTGAGTTTGTTTCTTTGAAAAGCAGAAGCAGCATTGCAAACAACAAGTGCTGAACCCTGGCGTTCAAGACTTCCAGGAGCTCAACCTGACATCTGAATCCTGAGGACAGTTTTAACCATCCAGTCCTTGCAAGAGAATGAGAGGAATGCATCAACACAGTGTGTTTCATCCAGTGGCGAACGTACCGACGAACAGCTGGCTGCTGAGCCGTAGGCGGAGATATCCTTCAGCCGGAGCCTCCAGGAAGCGAAGGGGCAGCTGGTCGACCTGCAGGGATGCCTCCTTCACATTGCGCTCTGCCCTCACGTAGTGCCACTGCCTGTCGTTCAGGGGGAGGTGGGACTTGACGGAGAGGACAGCCGGACCGTTCCCCACATCAAAGGAGAATGTCACCACTGAGGGAGCTGGGAGTCACACACACACACACACACACACACACACACACACACACACACACACACACACACACACACACACACACACACACACACACACACACACACACACAGCAGTCAGATCAGACTGAATGTGATATGAGCTTTTATATGTGCCTCTCTGTCCTGCCTTTCTGATGCAACACAATACTGATGAAAACTTGATGAGCTCCGTGGATTTAAGAGCAAGCTCCACTGACAGTTTGTCAATATTTCACCGTGAGTCGGATGTGAAAGTAACACATGAAGTCCACTCTCAGGTTTGTGCACCTAACAACAACTCCACATGACTTCAAACAGGAGTGACAGTGCAGTGTGTTTCTCTGTGCTTATCAAAAGGGCCGTCTTCAGAAAAGTCATGTCTCTTCTGTAAATATGGATGTGGTTTTTTATATGGCAGCAGTAAATATGAGAGGTATTTTCATTTTCTTGTCATCTGGTGGCTTCATTTAGCTTTGTATGCCTATGACAGCATGTTATTGCCGTTGACGGTGCCGCTGGGATTACATCATGCTGTGCAGACCTGACAGGCTGCTTCTTTGGGAAATTGAACTGTCAACAGCGGCACAGCTAGAGAAAAGCAAAGCACATCGCTGATGGCTTTTGTTGACATTCTTATAGATGGACATGCTCTCTAGTAGTTTATGGTCTCATCATGCAGTGCATTTCTATTATTGTGGCGTGAACATTCACTCACAGCTGAGCTCTACTCGGATGAAGTCCTCGAGGCCCTGGTTTTCCAAAAATACTCCCGATGGGGCGCTGGTCTTAAAGTAAAAAGAGATATCCGAGGCGAGCTCTGCCTGCAGGCTGGGAAAGTAGAGGTACGACGACTCCTGGTAGAAGGAGGCCGCATTCCATATCGACCCTGGGAGGAAAGAGGAGAGAAGAGTGAGGAGAGGAAACATGCATCTTCTGGCATGTGCAGGGGTGAAACAAAGACAGGAAAAACTGGGATTCTGGATTTCATCTTCCTCCTGGGACAGGTTTCAGAAACGTTCAGCAATATTTATGATGACTGGAAAGACTGGAATCACAGCCAACTGTGGAGTAGCCATGAAAAATATAGAAAAAAAGTTTTTTGTTTGAGTTTTTGCAGTGTAAAAGTTTTTTTACACAGCAAAAACTCATTTCCAAGAAAGTAAAAACAAATGCCTTGTTTCAGGAAAATCAGCCTTACTTTTTATTCTCATCGAGAAAATGTTTTTTTATCTTATTGGCATTGTGTTAGTTTTGCTAAACACACTACATTTGGCTTATTTCTAGTTTTTGCAGTGTATCTGTGCTGATGAGGAAAAAGATTATTTTTTTTTACTTTAACTTTAAACTGATGAATGTTAGATGGATCTTCAGTTTGTGTGTCCAATAATCCATAAGAGTTTGGACTCAACAGGTAATCTGGGAGATGCTTGAGTTATTACAGTGGTTCATTATCATAAATAAATAAATAAATAAATAAATAATAAATAAATAAATAAATAAATAAATAAATAAATAAATGAAAATGAAAATGAAAAGCTGTTTTAGCAGGACACCATGGTAATGTGAAAAATGTAAGCTTTCAGCAACTAAATATGTTCTTTGGTGTATTTTAGCAACTACGTTTAGTGTTTGCCTAATCCTAACCAAGCAGATTTGGTGTTGTAACAATAAAAAAGTAGCAGAAAAATAAAGGAAGTAAAAAACAATGACCTCAAAGTAGGTCCTGAACATGATTTTAGCCTGCAGGTGGGAATTTTTGCTCAGCGATCTAAAGGTATTACAATGCCATTAAAACCTCTGTTTTAACAAATGCCATGATATTTTCCTGAACCTAAACAAACAGATTTTAACACACCTTTAAGTGAGCAGATTTGAAAGTGTAGAAATAGACCCAATAAAGCGACTTCTGCCCTAACATGAGTTATCAAAGTTTGCATTGAAACGTGCTGGTGGAGTCCTGCTGTTTTCTTCCAGCCGGTTCAGACCAGCAAATCTCCACCTGTTTGGGAGCGCGACATGTCGGTTTTCAATGCAATGGTTCCCCAGAGCTTCACAGTGCACAAAATGTTGTTGATCAAATGTGTTATCAGCAATTCTTCTCAGTTGTTTTGAAAAGTGACTCTTGCTCATGCATGATTCATCACATAAAGGCCACTCCCACATTTTCTGTTCTACTGGAAATGGATGCTAATGGGAGGAGAAACACCAGTTTCACGAGGAAGAAAGTTTTTCCAGGTAAATGTGTCTGTCTGATCCCACAGGTGTGGGTCAGACCGGGGTTGTCGTGTAAAACTCCACAAACTAAACTTAGCACAAAACGTAAGGAAATTTGTGTTTGGTAGATTATTTCTTTGTTGTAACAACCCTGTCAATAATAATATTTAATAATAATAATAATAATGATGCCACATTTGTAAGAAACACGTATTTGTGGATGAGCAGCAGAGCTGAGTATGTGGGTTACGCCTGGGAGAAATTTGCCAACTCTTCTCTGCCAGAGCCAAAGTTGTTTGGCATTTGGCAGATTGGATGGTTGAAGTTTAAAGAAACAACACATATTCCATCCATTTAACCATTTCCATTCAACAAACCAGAGCCTCAGTAACGTGTGAAAGAACCATACACAGCCAAAGGTTTTGTGTACACATTTTACTCCTTAACAATGTTGTACTGTGGCAGAGTTGAATCAGTGAATGAGTCCTGAGCTCCAGAGCCAGGTGTTCCTGTTGTCCCTTCCAACCTCCTCACATCATCTGTGTTTGCTGTTAAAAGAGTGACATTTACTGTTGGTGCAGCTGGTGTGCCAGTTACCACTGCCAAAGGATAACTGGAACTATGCAGCTGGGGACCAGATCCTTCTGTGTTTAAAACTGACAACAAAGAGGACTTTTGGGCGAGTGTGGACATGGGGACTCATCCAGCGTCCCCATGTCGACTTTGTCTCCTCCTGAATGTGACCCAACAGAGCTTTAGTGAAACACTTTGGATCCACTCGCTTAGAAATGAGAAGAATGCTCTTGTGGAAATGAATCAATAGATTGAACTTGGGTTTTTTTCTACATATTTTACTGTGCGACAAAACTTAAAATAGAATATTTAAATATTCAAACCAAAAGCCAGCCTTCTGGAGCTACAGAAGTTTTAATTATATCCCAAAATGTTATGAGGTGTGGTTGTTCCCACTGGATTTTCTGTGTTTTTGCATTAACTGAGGTTCTGTGGGGGTGGAGTCTATTCCAGCTGTCATTGGTTGGGAGGCGGGGCTCACCTGGAGAGGTCACCAGTCATGTCATCCTGTGCATGCTCACACTCACTCTAATAGACAGTTTAGAACCACTAATTAAGCTAACATGCATGGTTTTGGACTGTGGGAGGAAGACGAAGAAGCGAATCACACCCAGAACAATCCTGACGCGTGGACACACCAGCATAAATATAGTCCAAATATTTTTCAAAGCACTTGAGTTCTGTTTTTCTGTCCAAATTACAAGAACTATGTGGCAAAACGTTGCAAAGTCATGGAAAATGATTTCTGGTGGCACAGCTGCCTGGCATCAGCCACTACATTCTGCCCGTTGTGAGCTTTGTACGAGAGCAGAAGGAGTTTAAAATCTAACCGTTTTCAAACACACAGGCTTGAGTCAAAAAGACATTGTCTGAACATTGTTTGTCTCTAATCCGCCTCCACCTGCAACCAAATCTAGCAGAGCAGCTGCATCGAGGTGATCACCTACTGTCTCCATAACAACGCAGTGGGCCGATGTAGTAGACAGCCTGCGAGCCCGTCCTGTTGGTGTCTCCAATCACTATCTCGCTCACGGGTAGGTGGTCTTTATACGAGAGGATTCCCGAATCATTTGCCCTGCGAGAGACAAAAATAGTGAAAAAAAAAACATAACAAAACAAAACAAAAAAAACCCAAAAAACTGATGCATTAATGGTGATGCGTGGCCCTCGGGGGCCCGGTTCCTTCATAAGGATCCAAGTAAAGTCATCGTTTCTTCTCCATTAGCGAAGACATGCTCAGTAAAACAGTCTGAACAGAGAGCCATCTATCACAGTGCTGACAAGTGCCTGTGGAAATGCGCTGAGCGTGGGGAAGCTGCGGAGTGGATCAACGTGCCGTAAACATGCAGAACTCTCGATGCACCACCACTCTCAAGTGTTCCTTCGCCCATTATGATAAGGCTGAACATAATCAAGATCTAATGAATGAGCAGTAATTAATCACTTTTAGAGGAAATGCTGGAATAGAAAATGCTGAGGAAATTTTCAGGCACCATAACAAGGTATGAGGTGATTAAAGAGACGACACAAAGCAACAGGAGAGATTAATTAACTTTCATTCAGTGGAAAAAGAGAAACCAGCTACAGCCTGAGCTGTTTTTGTCGTTAGTGAGAGATTTTTGTTGAACACCTCATCAGAGAGATGACTAATTAGTGAAAAGGTGGAAGATCTGTCTTATAAATATTAATTATTTCAGCGCAAGCAGTTTGTGGCTATGCACTGAACCACCAAGCAGTGACATCATTTATATTCTTTCATTCTCTTATTCATGTTTATTCATTCAACATCAACATGGGGAGCCTTACAGGAAGTCTGGCTAAAAAGGTTTTCCAGGAATGTTGGTTGAGACTTTTTAACGCCCTCTCACCAGGTTTGCCGGCTTTAATATCCTCAAATCATATTATTTCTCATATTGTACATTGCTCCTGCGCCACTTGTCACATTCTGTTTGCAACACTCCATTTAGCAGCGGTTCACTTGAAGGTGGCCATTCCTGTGTTTTCCTTCTTATCTACAGTGTTATTATGATACCTTATCATCTTAGACATGTCTAGAGGCTCAAAATAGTGGGATAACCCTATGTTGGAGTATTACTACGAACAAAATACTCCGTTTTCAGGTGACTGAAAAACATTTTTCTCATATTCTGGATGTGATTGTGGTATCAATCACGTATGGAAGCATTTGAAGTGTAAAGTTCATTCCCAGGAAATGTTGCAAAACAGCAATAACAACATGTTGGTATGGTGAAAATGTTTGTGTCTGACCAGGAACAGGAGATGTGTGCATTCATGAGCCATTGCTCTGGCCCGTCGGCAAGCCTCCAGGAGCTCAATAAATCAGAAAACACTTAAACTAAACGTGCTTGTTTTCAGGAAGAGCCTTTCTTTGTGATTCTTGGTGCTTGTTGTTCATGAGGATAAAATGGCTGCTTTAAGAGCTGCCTTCAACAATCCGACAAAGTCTGGGGTGTGAGGTGGCTGCTTGTTGTTTTGACTGAACGGCGCCAACCCGCTCACTGAGCAGGTATTGTATAAATGAAGAAATACCTGGACCACATGCAAAGATGTTCAGCATCAAGGGTCTTCTCTTAGAGGGATCACCTTTACTTTAAGTCCAGTTTACTACGGCTGAGAAAGTCATAACAAAGAGAAGAAAAAGGAAGGAATGCATGAAGCATAGCCTCCAAAAGAAGAGCTGACATTACGGATGATGTCTGTGGTACAGCTAAACTGTTTTACCCAGAGGTGTTTGTAATGACAGGAAAAATCACATTCCATAAGAACATGGATGACAACAAAAAGAAAAAACCTCCTGGATTCATGAATTATTCACTCTATGGGTTTTCCTTTTCAGAAGAAAATTGGGAAAAAAAAAACGAATGTTCTTTTTTTCATTTTACCACTGTAAAACAAACAGAATAACAGAAGAAGGAGAAAGCAAACAAACAAATGAATGAATGCTGCTCCTCTTTTTTCAAAACAAGGTGGCAAGGTGGAAAATGAGGCAACACTCAGACACAAATTCAGTGTGCTGCAAGTGGTAAGCTGTAAGGAAAAACATGTGCTGTAAAAAAAACAGAATTGTTGTCCACGTTTTTGAATAGAAAAATAGCCATTTCCAATTCCTTGTTACAAACATGATTCCTATTTTAAAGGTTGTGCAGAACCGTCTAGCAGTCATCAGTGGAACTCTCCAGGGTGCTGAAGAGTTTTACTGCTTTGTTTAGTTGTAGTTTACTGAGTATGTTTTCCAACATTCAAAGAGGGTTTGTGAATAAATTATTGCTTTTAAGCATTGATACATAGTATTATTTTTATTTTGTGTGCTTCTGCCTTTTTTAAAAGCGTGTTCTTGTTCTGTCGGCTGCTTTCCTCAACGTTTAGTGGCATTCATGGACCTTTTTTGTAGCTTTTTGGTTTTCTGTTTCTGTGTTTTTAATGTAAAATTATAAGAAACAGGTGAATACAATTTTTCATCTAGGTTTTCTCTTTGTTTTTTTAATGGTCAAATTCCTTTAAATTAGTTCTATAACAGAAAAACCAAAAGACCTACAATACATATATTTCCTTAGCCTGTAAGTATCACTAACGATGTGTCTGTGCTGCGTACCATGTGTCTATATCAGCATCGCAGTTGCAGAAGTGGTTCATGTCCATGCAGCTGTCCTCCAGGCTGCAGGAGCACTGCTGAACTCCAGGCAGGAATCCTCCCAGTAACCTCCTCCTCTCTCTCCTTCGCGGTCCAGCCACCATGACAGCGGGCTGCCATCTGTAACACAAGCCCGCTGCAAAGTTAGTGAGGCACCAGCCAGAATGAGCTTGAATGTGACAAATAAAATCTGATGTAAAGCCATGTGGAAAATTAGCACTTGCCTCATTTACTCTTATGCTTTTATGAGTAAAACATAATAAAAAGCATCTTATCATACTGGGAATTAGTATTATGCAAATACAGCTTTAGACATACAACATATAACTGTTTTCAATGAACAAATATTTATTTAACAAAAAACAAAACAAAAGAGAGTGTTGTCAATCCTAAGAACCATCTCACAACTTGATGGGATTCAAGAGCGTAAAATGCAGTCAGATGCTGCTAACCATCAGCCCATATTGAACTGATCACTAGGAAGAGTTCTGGACCATTCGAGAGAGTGTTAATACAATGCCAAGAGGGAAAGGCATAAGCAATATTCTTAGAGAAGCAAGTTTTTATTGCAAATGAATCTAGAAAGGGTTGTAAAATATTTTCTAAGTGGAATGCTTACAAAAGTGATGCCAATCAGACCTTGCAATACTCTAAGAAATACTGACCCCCCCCCCCCCCCACACCACACACACACACACAACCCCAAAACAAAAAAAAAAAAACAAAGCAAGCCATAACAATAAAAACCTCTGAGAGCTACATCTCAAGCTCGAGACAACCCACAGAGCATGTACAAAGTTTCATGACAGCACAAAGGACAAGATTGTGCAAGCATGATAGGGGTTTCCAGGAAAAAGCCTCTGCAGGCTGAAACAAATATAAAAGCACAACTGAGGTTTGGACAGATGAGACCAAAGAGAAGTTGTTTGGTGTTACAGCCAAGCACCATGTTTGACAAATCAATCTATCTATCTATCTATCTATCTATCTATCTATCTATCTATCTATCTATCTATCTATCTATCTATCTATCTATCTATCTATCTATCTATCTATCTATCTATCTATCTATCTATCTATCTATCTATCTATCTATCTATCTATCTATCTATCTATCTATCTATCTATCTATCTATCTATCTATCTATCTATCTATCTATCTATCTATCTATCTATCTATCTACTATCTATCTATCTATCTATCTATCTATCTATCTATCTATCTATCTATCTATCTCTCTATCTATCTATCTATCTATCTATCTATCTATCTATCTATCTATCTATCTATCTATCTATCTATCTATCTATCTATCTATCTATCTATCTATCTATCTATCTATCCGGGTCAGGTAGTGGGACCAGTAGCCTGAGCAGGGTAGCCCAGACTTCCCCATCTGGTGGTATCCCAAGGCATTTCAGGGCCAGCCAAAACACAGTTACTTCAGTGTGTTCTGGGTCTTCCCAGGGTCTCCTTCCAGTGGGACATGCTCGAAAACCTTACCAGGGAGGCATCCAGGAAGCATCCCACCAGATGCCCGAGCCACCTGGCTCCTCTCCATGAAGAGGGGCAGCAGTTTTACTCTGAGCCTCTCCCGAAGACTGAGCTTCTCACTCTGATTCTAAAGTAGGGTTCAGACATCCTGCTAAGGACGGTAATTGATGCTGCTTGTATCTGCATGCCCGTTATTTCAGTCTGTACCCAAAGCTTGAGACTGTGGGTAAGGGTAGGAACGTAGATCTACAGGCAAATTGAGGCTTTGCCGTTCGGCTCAGCGCCTTCTTCACTACGACGGACCGATGCGTAAGACCATGAAGCTTTCTATATATTTTAGAGGGCTTTAGGGGCTTTACAAATATAAAACAGAACCATAAAAAGCATGTACCAAGAGAAAAAGGTCATTTCTAGCACACCTAATAGTTATTTTTCAACATACACAGAATTAGTCACATTTTTTCATTTCATAGCCAACTGACAGGAATGCCTTTTCTGAGCTATAAAAGTCATAACTCATCACACCCAGTAAGGCATAGGTGGTCGTCCTCCAATAATCTATCACACAACAGGAGCCTGTAATGCAAAGAGGCCCACTAGCAGAGAAAAGCCCATTAAGCTACATGTCACAATACATAATCAGGTGTCACCACTTTCTGAGCTCTCCTCCTCCTGCAGACATTATAGCTCCATTAAGCAAAGCTTTTTGTATTGATACACATGTCATGCCAAGGTCTGAAGATACAAAGAATTATCTGTGTCTGCTTGTATGTGAATGACCAGTTTTGTTAGTCATCCAGCTAAAAATTGGAAGACAAATGTGTGTGCAGCGGTGGAGCTACAACAGCTACAATAACAGCCAGGCAGCATTTGCATTACAAAGGCTGTGTCCCTGTCCTTGCATGCATATTCCTTTTACACTTCTGCTTTGCTTTCAAACAGCATTCAGCCAGCAAACAGGTCCACAAATAAGAAAAGGCAACAATCAATAGTTCCTGTTGGGGAGGTCACCCTCTCCCTCAAATTGGCTCATATTGACACAACTTATTCTCGTCAAGAAAGCAAGTGCATCTTCCTGTTCCAGTGAAGCGTGACGGCCCACAAGCAGCCGCTACACAACAGAGGTGAGAATACAAAACAAGGACTGCAGGAGTGATGCTCTCGTTTTCAAATAGCAATAAAAATAAATAGCTTTTTCCTACATGCACGTTACAATTACGCACATTTAACCTCCAGAGGAGCTGCTTCTCCTCGGAAATTGGAACTGCATCAAAACACTTGCACGCTCAGGGTAATTCTTTATTTCAGATAAACACACGATGGGAGCGGCTGTTTGGACAGGCCAACATCATCCTGCGGCTGTGTGACCCCATTTTACTAAACTCAGTACAATATACGGCTGTCATGTCATATGAACTAGCACACCAGACCTGAAATAGCAAGCAGCAAAGTTTTCCTTTTTTTGAAAAGACATTCAAGGATGCACCAATACAGAAAAAAACGATTCCTGGAAACAAATAAAAATTTGAAAACAACAAGCAAGAGTGAAGGAGGACTGCAAGAGGGGTTGCAATTATCCTGCTGTTGTTTCTTTTTCACTGTCAAGTTAAAAGCCACAGTTACCTCGAAGCAAACTCGCCTCGTTACAGCTGTTAAATAAGGAAAAGAGAACAGTGAACTTGAAACAGGCGACATTTGAGCACAACTAAAAGGAAACAACATCCTCAGCTACTGTGTTTGAAGTGAACAGCAGACAGGTAAGACATGTTTTACAGATAAACTCCAACAACTGGAGGTGAACTTCAGACGTTTGTGGCACACGTCTGCATCTGTAATCCCAGAGGGCTTCTTTGAACATCTGCGGTTCATTTTATTTCCCTGTAAATTAGCACAATGACTGCCATTTTGTCAAGAATCTTAGAATACGCTGCAGACTCTGGTTGACGTCAAAGGGGACACTGTTTGTAGCACTAACTCAGAAAAAGTGAAGTACAAAGAGATGTTTCACTTTTTTCCACCAGAGATGTTCCAACAACAAAGACGACCATTAAAAAAATTCAGGCTGGGTCTGAAAGTGTTCATGCAGCTGCAAAATATGCTGTTTTTTAGCCCGTCTTTGATGTCTGAAGCGATAATGAACTTGTTTATTTGCACATACGTGGCGCAGAGGGAGATGCAAAATCTGGGACTTCATGAATGTTTCATGATTTAAGAGCAAATGTTTAGATGTTTTGGGACCAAAGGTGCCGGAGCGGTTCCGGATGACTGCGTACAAAAGCGACCGCAGATAGTCTCACTAGTTATTGTTGCAAAGTAAGATGCGCGACAAGGGTTGAGGAAGGTTGGTGAAGGAAAGGAAGCTCCACGCTGTGACAAACTGCAAAAAAACCTGAATGTAAAACCTCTACTTAAAAGTCATGTTCATATTGACTTTGAACGTGCGCTTTCTGGGCCACTGTAGAATAAAACAGAATTCAACATTTTATAATGCATGACAGTAGGTATGGAGTGTGTATGCAACATTTCTTCAGCAGTGGCAGCAGTTTTATAGTTCTACTCTAAACCCGTCCTTTGTCAAGTCCTCACTATTACGGTAAGAGTTGCATATGAGGGTATGTGGGATTGTTTTATTGTGACTCCAAAGCAGGTTTCTTTTGTTTCCCGATTCAAAGTCTCTGCTTGTGTCCAAATCTGCTCTGCTCCACTTTATAAGTCCGTTTCTGCTAAAGTTGTTGTCTCCAATTTGAGTCCTCCTCGTAGTTTCACTCTCAAACCGCTTTGAAAAGACCCCGCAATAAATCCCAGCCAGCCGTGTCAGATTTGATGCCCACGCCACTTTCACTTAACCAAGTAACCTTCTGGATGTGACACCATTACTCGGCTTTATATTGGCTGGGATTTTTGACAAGGTTGTTTTACATTTCATTTTAAAACATCTGTATGCCACTCACGTAAGCCATGCACCCATCAATAAATCTGGTTTGAACTACTGAACCATGTCACAGGGGCAGCAGTCCGACGTCCAAGTTTCCTTGCTGGTGCGGTACGCTTGAACACGTGTGAATGCTGCCACCTGAACCTTGGTGCATACCAAACCAACCAACTGAGACCACTTAGAAAAGTGGGTCTCGCTTCCAAATGGACCAAACCATGTGTCTAATCAGGCTATGATCTATCTATGTTGCGTCTCTTTGTCCTTCAAATGTTCAAAGACCAACTTGAATGCCAACTTTCACCCAGGACTTTCTGTATTACCTTCTGCTTTGGTCGAAGACCAAAAACCCAAGAAACTTATCTAGGATCTGCATGCAGGAGCTTTGCACTGGAGCCAGGCTGTGAAGAAGTTCTGTTTGTACTTGGTGGGTCTAGCTGGGCTCAGCTTGAGAGGTCAGTGTGAGAACTTTTCTGGACTCCAGCACATTGCGCACAAAGCCTGAATGGTAAAAACCTCCATCTGCTGAACCTGCAGACTTAGACTAGTGTTCAAGTAGGACTTTGGGGCAGGACTCTGGAGAGACATTTCCTCCCAGCTGGTTTAAGAATGCCACACTGTCTGCCCATGTGGAGCTGAAGGAGGTGGCTGGGATGGAGGAGGTCAGGTGAACTTTCATCAGACTGTTGCCCCCCCCACGGCCCCAAATAATGAACTGATGGATAAAATGCAGCTAATAAATGTTGCATTTCACTGAGAGCTTCACATTCAGAGAAAATAACTCACCCTTTGTATTAAAGAGACGCGACTTCCTGCAGTTGTAGACCACCTCCTGCTGACACTGTTCTGACCCAGACACGATGGCCCGGAGCTGTTTGGTGGATGCGTTGTAGTCGAACTTCATGATGTGAGGTTTCTGAGGAGAGGAGCTCTGGACTTTGACCGGAGCCGTGCTGTTGTGGGATAACACGGTCCACACCTTCTTCTCTACAAGAAAAATGTCGATTGGTTACCACAAAGCAACCTAAACATCTTCTTTAAGCAAATGTTAAACTGCCAGAACGATCTCATTCACAGCTCCTGTCCAGGGAAAATAAAACAAAAAAGCACTAAGGATGCATCGTCCCAGTGTTTGATTCTGTGTGTTAGCCAGTTCATACTTTTAGGTGTTTTTAAGTCAATATTTAGATTTTTTTTAATGAGCTATAGATATATTAAACTATATTAACCTTAAAGTTTTTCTTTAAAACTTCAAAGACTGTAGTGCAACAGAAACTTTCACCGCTCCAGTAAATAGTCAGAAACTCAGACTCGATTTGGTTTCAGTTTTATATTACAGGTAACAATAGAGTTGGGTGGACGAATAAAATCTGGGCTGATCGGTAAATTAATCTTTGACAGCGATCTGAAAGAAAACCAATTTGTATTCATTCTAAATAAGAAGCATCTTCCTTCCTGAACCACTCAAACACTCACAGGTTTATCATAAGATGAATATCAATAGTCATTTCACATTCGGGCTCCACTACTTACACAAGGCAGCACACACGAAGGTTAAAACACACAATAATCATACTACTTGAATTATTTGCAATTTCCAAGTGTGTACAAGCTGTTTACAAATGAGTAGTGTGTTCAGGTAAATTTGAACTGTTACAGGAAGCCTACCCAGGAGTGTTTCGTGTATGGACATGTTAAATATTCATTGAGCTACTTAATTACTATTTTATTCTAATTTTAAAATGTACCTGCTATTTATTTAATTATTCACTTAGGGTTGTTTTTGAATGTATTTTCATTGTTTTTCTTTTGCGTTTTCTCAGAAGACTGGAGATAGTGTTTCCTCCATTATTGCTCTAATCCTTTTATTATTGGCGTGGGTCCACATGTATGTCGTAATAATGTGTTGTTGGTCAACTGGGAAGTTTTTAAAATATTATTTTTAATTTATTTAAATTGTGCCTTTTGTTTATGTAAAGCACTTTGTGTTGCACAGGTTGTATGATAAGTGCTATACAAATGAAGTTTGATTAATTGATATATATTATACCTCGCCTTGTTTCAAAGTTTCAAAATTGTCTTATTTAAAAAATAAAAGTTGTGAACCTCCTATTAATTGCAGACTAGTCCTCTAAACTCCACGTGCAGATCAATCCAGACCTCCATCCATCTCCACGTGGGGTCGGGGTCACCCCCCCCCTTCTCCACGTTGAATGCTTGAAGCCATCTGATAGTAAGTATTAAAGCAGATCCAGCATGTTCATTTAGAACAATGAAGCAAGTGATTAAAAACAACTTGACCGTGGTATAAACCAGTCGTAAAGCTGTGGGTCGATGCCATTAGAAACCCACTGCCAAATGTTCGCTCAGTCTGTATTCAGGCCAGTAAGCGTGACGAGTTTAAGTTGCATTTTCTTCAAGCAACAGATGAATCTCCTTAGGTGTGAATGCTCAGATGTGCATGATGGATGACTCCCAGACTCCATCAAGTAATTAAATCTCACATCTGCTACATCACCTTCATCATAGAATATGTTTTGTATCCATCAGTTTGGGACCATTTTGCTCCATATTAGCTGGACTTTTACATCTTTTTCAAAGAAATTTCCCCAAATTCAGCTGTAACAATCATAGGTGCAATGGAAGATATCACTAAAGTTTCAAAAAAGCTAAGATCAAAGATGGGAACTGGGAGGCCTGAATGAGGGTGACTCGCACTGATTTTAAAAGCTTAAACTAGTAATATTGATGTATTTGTAATGAGCCATTTTGTCTCTTAATTAGTGGGCAGCTCAGGATTTGGCATCAGCAAGGCACTGTGTGCTAGTGATGACATTTCACCAATGTCAGTCGTTTTAAATCTGTGAATACCAAATGAACATCTTGTTTCCAAGCAGCACGAGCTTCACGCCACACAACCTTCTCTGTTTCCAAGCTGTGGACATCTCAGGACCTGAAAATAACCTTTAAAGTACAGTTTTCCTCAGACACTTAAGAAACTAAGCACACATGAGGAACCCGTGACACAGCTGGTGTTCATGCTTGTTTGTTGTTTGTGTTGTTCTGTAATTACACCATCAGGCTCTAGGTGGCAGTGGGGGTCCCGCTTGCAGCCCTCTTGCTTTTCGTTACTACATTAATGCAGCTCAGACGTGACAACAGAGCAAATAAAGCAAGTTACGTGAGTCGAACCTTATAAATGTTGAACAACAGTGACTTTTACGCAATCTATCTGACATTGGCATCGACGTAGTGGTGGGGACACGGTCCCAGCAAGCGGACAAATGACTTTAGGCTATGTTGTGACGGCGCAGAGCCCCCGTCAACGGTGCAAGTGTTGTTGGTTCAACATGGACGGATACTGTTTAAATGGATCTATTCAATTTAATTCAGCTTTATTTAAATCAAGAGACATGTCATCTAAAGTACTTCAACAATAGTTGAGCTCATTCCAATTTAGTCCATTAAAATGCCATTAAGTAACATTAATAATTATTGTTTCAATAAGGAAATCAACAGATCGCATCAAAACATTCCTTCGATACGATCCCCAGTCCTAAACAAGCACCAGGCGACTGCGGAAAATAAACCAAACTCCCCTTTAACAGAAAGAAAGGACGAGCATTGTCCGGTCGGGGGTTGAGAGGACAGGAAGGACGAGAGAACAGCAACAACATGATCTGCACATGAACACAGAGCTTTTGTCACGGTCCTGTTTTCCACCCTCACTCTCCTCATTAGACGGAGTTGATGTTTGTCTCGCCGAATAGAAAACCTCTCTACTGGGTGATTATTCTCATCAGGTTGTCTGGCTCCAAGTTATTTATATGTCTAATTGATTTATTAACAGATATCAAGTTGAGACCTATCTGCTACTGAACGACTGAGATTTATAAACACAGCAACACCTTCCTCTGTAATGAAATCATCGCTACATTAACCTTGAGAGGAACAAAGCATCTGGGAAAGTTGTGACAGCTAAGTGATGAATACTGTCTCCAGACTGTCAAAACTTAACTCAGCCTGTTCTGTCCTATATGTCACAGAGACAGGTTGTGTGTCCCCGTCTGTCAAATGTCACATTTTAGGTGACAGGAAGCACACTATGTCCTGGCCATAAAAGGCTCCAACGGAGGAGGGGGGGAGTGAGTGTTTCCAAAGACATCCACATGATAACATAACGAGACAATCCCTGCCAAACAGCAGCAACTGTAAAATGTAAATACGTACAGGCTGAAATAATGTCATGACACGAATCTTTCCAAACGTCAATACCAGGTCATAAAATTGAATACAGCTGTTCGCGTTGCCTGGAAGAAAAATGGTATAGGTAATGATTTTGTGTGGCCTTGTATTCATCCATTTCTTAACAAGGTGACAAAACCTCCTGGGATCTTAATAAAATGTTTGTGACACGTTTTGGTCAAAGCGCCAGAGTTTTTACAGCTCTGTTTACAGCAGCTGGTTCCAGGGGACGGAGACAGATGCTCTTTTTTGATCCACCTCCTTCTTCACATGTTTAAGATCAGTGGTTCAATTTATTTTATGTGACAGTGGCAGAGATTTTAATTTGTTATTACCATGCAATCTTTGTCTCATTCTGTATTCTGGAATGTACAAGAATAAAAATCTGCACCACCTGATCCCCTCACGTGCCCCTCGCTGCCACCCCACCACGTCAACAAGGCAGCATGATGTCAGTCACTATGTCGGTTCGCAAATCAGAATGTAATGAAGATTACAGAGATGGTAAAACCTTCTACTGAGAGGTATACTATGAATTCAAATTTTTTACTTTATTATTCCCCAAAGGGAAATGACCTAGGGTTAAGGGTTAGGGGTATTTCATGAAGGTAGTTCCCTAAAGCCAGGCTTTCTTTGATATTCAGCTAGAGAAACACTAAAGCTATAATCAATAATAACTGACGACAACACTGATCACCAATTAATGTATTTATTTCACTACCAGGCTCCAATGCTTGCAGAATACAGAGATGCTTTTCCGACTAATTGCAGTTGATCTGGCTTATTCAAATGTTAACTTGTGATTTTTCTTCTCACTCTGTGCTGTGTTTGAATAACAAAACATCAGTCTTTTCTAATCGCCTTTTTTCTTCAATTTCAAAGACGTTTTTACAGATTATAACAAAATCCAATTCCAAACGTAACCTTAACATATTGGACCTTTTCAAAAGTTAATTATGAAGTAATTGGTATGCAGCAATACGGCATTTAAAAAGATGTCAGAACAGAACAAAAAGAACTTAAAAATCATCATCCAAAGTGCTTGATTTCATTTTCTATATTTTATAACATGCTGTATAAAAAATGAGGTGTAAATATTACTTGAAACAAACCTGATCAAAAGATTTAAGAGACAATTCAGAACCTAACTTGCCCTGGACCAGGTTCAGTTTGTAGTGTAAGTCACCATGGCGATCTGTCACGTTAAAAGATAACAATCTGTGTATCAATCGAAATCCTGGCTTCAGAATCAATCAGGCCTCGATAACCCACTTATCTAACTGCCTCGTTAACCTCTCTGCTTAACTCTTGTCGAGTGCAAAAACGAGGGGCTTTTGGTGCATTTAGAGTCATTTTCTTTTGTTGTATTTTATGATGCACACTTGCTGTGCTGTTTCACTTTGTGACTATATTTCGCCACGACATACCAAGCTGTGTTCCTGGACAACAACAACAACAAAAACAAAATGCTTTACTTCTGCAAAAAGCTCCATTTGTGCTGCAGAAGAAAGCTAACAGCTGACAGCTGCTGAAGGTGGATGGGATTGGTTTCTGAAGTCTTTTACATACGAACTGAAGTTTGAAATTTGAATCAATTATTTAGTTCGCCTTATTTCCCAGCTGGAAATGTGTGGTCATGGTGTTCACTGCTTCTTTCACTTATGAACAAGGTCAGAAACTTAATTTCCCTTCAAGCAACACATCCGTCATTCCTCCTTGGCCAACTGCATCAAGAAAATGCAATTTCAAAAGGTTCCAATCTGTGACACACGTAGATAATTCTGTTTGCTAAGACAAAATCAGTACCTGTGACCCAACAGATCAAAGCGCCAATCACGTTTAGAGCAAGATATACATTTCAGTTCAGAAGATGGAATAAGTTCAAATGTCAGCATTGTACACATATCAACACACGCAAGAACACAGACAGAAACGATGAGCAGACGAAGCCAGAGGGGATTAACCCTTTTGACTTTAACGACCTGAAGCGCTACAGAAAATTGCAGCCTCTAGAGGCCACCAGCGGAGTTTAGATCCATAAGCTTGTTAAGTTGTAATCTTTTACTACATGGTTGCTTTCAGTGACACTTGGCAGTGCACGATACCCTTTTAACAGAGGCAAGCTTGCATCATTTGATGCGCCACTGTGATAACTTGTTTAATTAATCGTCACGGCACAGTGCTCCACAAATATAACAACTTTCAGACCAAAGGTTTAGGCGGCGTCAGAGGATAAAATCACTGTGTACAATACATTAAATGTTTTTATGTAGAAATGTTTTCAACTCTCACATGGCTTTTTAGCCTGAGATTTTTAGCTTTTTTCAGAGTGGCTGTAAAGCAAACAAAACAGGGGCTACAGTGATCTCACCTGTCATGTTGCAGTACACCTGCGTGGACCCCAGGGGACCACTCCCATCTGGATCAATGAAGTAGAAGCCAGAGGAGCTGCCACTCAGCTTGTAGGCCTCGCAGGACGGCTCGTAAATGGCTGGAAGAAAGAGCAGCCACACAGACCAGTTATTCCTCCAGGACTCGCCCACGCTCCCACAGTTACCCACAGGCAGAGTCATGCCCTCTCCAAACATATCTTTATTTATGAACCATCTAGAAGTTATTGTTTTCATCAAAGCTGGTGACGCATGCGTTCGTGCATCCACTGAACAACCGTTTTTTTTTTTGTTTTTTTTTTGGGCAGAATTTATTCTGATGCACATTTTGGCAGCAGCCACTTCCAGTTACTGCAGTTACAAAACAGATTCCGATTCAGTTCATTTATCGTCAAAATAAGAATCCAGTCTTACGGACTTCCAATAGAAAAAACACCAAACAAAACACCAAAATTGAATGAATAAGCAAACAAAGGAAAGATGGCACTTTTGAGCAGTATGATGTTACTGCAGCTCAGCATCGTCCATATGAAGGTTAACGCCTAGGAGGTGATAATGACACCAAGCATGAGGTGTTACAACAGACACGTCTGAGTGGAGTTTATTCAGTCTGATTTCCTAAAGATGCCTTCATGAAATCTGTGAGTCTTTGGAGATGAAGATGTGACTTCCTCCTGACTTCCTAGTTCAGAGAACCACACTGATTATAAAACACTGAAAAATGTCAACACAAAAAACATTTTTCAAATAATGGGTCATTCAATGAAAAATAAATAAATGCATCTGGATATACAATACTGCGAAATCTGTTCATTTCCCCATTCAGTAAGCACTTCAGTGCGGAAGATTCAGGACATCTGGGACAACAAACTTTACAATGCATAATTTTTAAGCCCAATTTGCCGTTTGCGGAGCTCTCCATTCAGCACTCTTCGTGATACAACACATCAGAGAGCGCACAACACACAATACCACTGATCCTTATTTCTTCGGTCGCTTATCTTCTTTGCCTTGTTTTGTTTTTTGCTTGTTTTGTTTCTGAAGAAATAACTGTACAAGAGCTTGTTTTTGTTTTGGATGTCGTGTCATTCCCTATGTGACTTCTCACAAGTGTTGGCAAACAAAATATGTCCTGCAGACCAGATGGAGTCATTACTGTAGGTGACCGAGTTACTGTCAAGTCTTGTGCCTCTGGTGAGCTTCTGCGTTGATGTGAACCCTCCTCCGCAGAGCCTGTGTCACTCCGCGTGCACCTACAACATTTTATGCGTGGATGTGACGCTGACTACAAGGGCTGTGATTGGTCTGCTGCAGTGCATCTTTCTGGCACTTCACTTTTCTGCTTTGTCTCTTCTAGGGCACGCAGACCGCTTCTTGCACGACTTCTCTTTCAGTTAGGATGCATCTGCTGTTCCACGTCCATCATCTCCAACTCAAAAAATCCCTTCTAATAAAAAAGCAAAACAGGAAGCTAAAGATCAACCACCGAGTTTTGCAAGACTTCATGAAAGATTCCTCCGAGACTACACGATTCCTAGCGCTTACGTGGGGAATTGCTTTGTGGTATTAACAACGCCTAACTTCAAAAGGCTTGTGACGGCATCGAGGCACCATCGTTGCCTTCGCGTTGAGTTAACAGAGAAGCACGACTCAGGCTTTGTCGAGTGGGACTTCAGTCACCTATCTCTGCAGTGCTAACACGCAACAAATCCTGTAGTCTGAACAACGATCTGCAACAAAACACATCAGCTGAGATTGAAAGTCACGTGGTCTGAAGTTGCCCCCATTCAAACACTCAAAACCAGCAATATAATTACATAAATATGTCCGCATAAATGCTGTGCTATGACCTAGAGACTATGCTTCTTGTTGTCCAGTCACACATGAGCCAAAATCTGGTTATACTAAAGCTTGGCTTTGGCTGCTCATCGCTCAGTAAGAAGACGCTCACGACAGCTCGACCATACGGCCAACAACCTTTCCCTGAACTGATGAAACCGTTGCGACACTTTCAGCTGTTTTAGTGGCTTTACTTGTTTGAAAAGAGGTCAGTGAGATGAATGAAAGAAGGAAACAAAGGAATAATACACAAGCCCATTGTGGAGAAAATCAGAAGCCAGATTTTTATGAAGTTACCGGGGTTAGTGCATCAATCATGTAGAAGGGAAACAGCAAGGGTACCATCCCCTCTGAGCTTTAATCTGGACCCCGGAAAACCAGAAGGCGTTTGTATCAAAAGCACCACAGATGAGCTGTAAAACCCTCTGATGTAAAATACAAGTAGGATGGTGCTGAACCGCTGAGCTTAGTCACCGACGCTCCTCACAGTGTGAGATGGAGCCAGCCAGCGCGGAAGGCTTCCTGAAAAATGAGGTCTCTGGCGGAGTTATTCATTTTTCCCGCGAACCTCACCGATGCCACGGTGAACATGTCCCAGGAGAAATGTGTCTTTGTTCTGCAGTGGAGCCAGTTAGAGTCGGTGTCACAACATGTGGTAGAAAAATGGAAGATCACAGTCATAATTCATTAAACGTGCTCGGCTGCTCTAAACTTGCAGGACAGAATTTAGATTTATGGTTCGGCTGAATTAAGGCATCGCTGGTAGACTGGCCTTGTTTCTGTCATTTAATGCATCTTCTAGTGGTTTCGTTTGAGATTTTTAAAGATCATCCTCATTTGTGTTGATCTAATAAATCACAAAACCACGGTTTAAATAAAGTCAGCCTTGCAAATGTTTCATCAACGTAACTTTTGCTTGATAAAGTGGCTGGTATTCACATACGAGAAAAAAGCTAAAAACACCTTGAGTTTATTTATCATAAAGGGATATTTATATATATATATAGAGTTGATGTCAGAAACAAATATTTACAAGTTGGTAGAAAATCAAACCATCATGGGGGCAGAGAGCAGGAGTTGGATATCATCATTCCAACATGTAAATGCAAAAAGCCCTTCAATTCATTTCCTGTTTAATTTAACCTCGGAACAAATAAAACCCAGAGAGGGTCCGCATCCTCACTAAGCAGACCTCATAAGAGAACAAAAACCCCGAGCAGGCAGGGATGTGCACACGGCACGGCAGCATCGCTGACGCCTCGGAGGTTGATTGGCAGCAGCTTTCTAACAACCACTCCGAGGGCGAATCTGTGCAGCAGCGGCAGAAACGACACTTTGATTCTTGTCAAATGTTGGTGTGGATAAACCTCCAGACAGGAGATTCAGGTAGCTACCACAGAAATTATGTTTCTGGAAGGAGAAAAAAATAATGCATCAAGTATGTGAATTAGTTGTTCCGAAAGAAACAGGAACAGTGAAAAATGCTCGGAGTCAAATCTAAACCTGTCTTTAACTTTCCACACATTTAGTCTTTCTTAAAAAGAATAGATTTTTTTTAAATAAAAAGAAAACAGATTTGTTGGTTTTTTTTAAAGAACATATTCAGTTTGAACACAAAGTGGCACACAGCAAATCAGATCATTCTCCCTGAGTCACATGACGATGGTGCGCAACACGAACACCAACCGAGTTTTGATGGTCGACTTTTCGCCATCAAGTCTTTTTAAATTAGTCATTATTTACGCGCGCCTCCACCTGAAGCACTCTGCTTGCAGTGTTGGGCTTTCAGGTCTTTTGGGAAAACTAAAAAAAATAAAACATGAAAAATAGATTTGACTAATGAAATATTTACATTTCAGCATAAGAACTCAGACACTAAAGCTACACAAGATATCATTTGCATGTAAAAAAGAACAGAAAACCATCAAGATATGCTTGCACTGACTCCCATCACGGTGAAGTGCTTTGACAGGCTGGTAAAAGGCGAAATCTCCGCGGTGGCCCCTGGATTTGACCCTTATCAGTTTGCTCACCGGCCTAACAGTTCTACATCTCCTCTGCTCGTCACCTGAGCTAAGCACACCGGGAGGGGGGAATGTCGTTTACCGACTTCAGCTCAGCATTAAATACGATCATTCCCCAGCAGTTGGTGAGCAAACTGAGCCTGGGAATCAGCACTTCCATGTGCAACTGCCTGCTAGACCTCCTGACTGACAGCCCACGGTCAGTGAGAGTGGGAAACGGCATCTCCAGCCCTGACTCCTCTCCACTGGCTCCCCACAGGGCTGCGTACTGAGCCCACTGCTGTTTACGCTGCTGCCCCGCGACTGCTGCCACGCGACTGCTGCCCCGCGACTGCTGCCACGCGACTGCTGCCTCCAATCACTTCATAAAGTATACGGATGACACAACTGTGGTGGAACTCATCAGAGACAATGACAACCTGACCTACAGCGAGGAGGTGAAGCGACTGGTGGACAGGTGTGAAATAACACAACATGATCCTGAATGTCAACCAAACCAAGGAGATAATCATGGACTTCAGGAGCAATCAGCCAAGTTGTCATCAACCACGAAGCTGTGGAGATGGTCAGCAGCACCACATTCCTCACAAAACAAAATCTGGACTGGTAACGACACTCACCACCACTGGTCAGTCGGGCCCAGCAGGGTCTGCACTTCCTGCGCCGGATGACAAGAGCCCAGTGGTATATTGGTCAGGAACCTTGTAGACAGCAGAACTAATGTTTTGGGATTGGACACCTCAGACTCATTTTTGAGGTACACAAAAAAATAAACTCCCCCTCCACGGTCATTAGACAGAAGTAAAGCAAGAGAGAGTGAGACAAAAACACAAAGAGAAAGAAATGGAGGCGGAACATCGGGTCGTGGGTCAGAGGGCGGCGAGCGTTTTGCTTCTCTTCAGCAGCCTGTTTTTCAGCTTAAAGCAGGTTAATCGCAGCAAGTAATAATGATAAAACTCCTCCTAAACACCGGCAGTGTTTTGTTGCTCTCAATATCATCTATGTTACTGTTTGAAGTAAAGTATTAGTTATTACTCACAGCATTTGTATGTTGTGATGGTTTTGCAACGATGTGCAGTGGAAAACAGGGTGACTGCAGCCACTGATGCTGTCAGACAGACACTTGAATGTTTTGGCGTATTTCTTGCCAAATAGCAAACTATTTTTAGTTGATTATTTGAGCAATTATTTAAAAACAATTAATTGACTAATTTTTATAATAACTTTAAGCATTTTCTTCGGCTGTTAGGTTTTCAAATGTGTTTACTTTACTGACAGCGTGGAGACAGGACATGCAGGCAGAGCGGAGGAAGAGACGCGTCACCGTCTGGGAGTCAAACCTGGACCGCCTCACGAGGACTCACGTTCTGTTTATGAGCCACCTGCTTCTTGCGTTGAACGACGTCCAAAAACTAAACTATTCTTTATTTTTCTAAAAGGTGGTCAACAAAGTTGACTTTTTAAATGATAAGTGACTCCTTCCTGCAGAGGGGAACATGGCACAAACATCTGGAGGACTGCTCGCTCTCCACGCCGTGCTGCAGCCGTATCTACTGCAGGTTTCAGAGGTTAGAGTGAGAAAATACAACTTGGATGCTCTGAAGGCAGTGCTGGGTTGATTTAGAGTCACGTCAGCACTTTTAATTCATAGTTTTCACTTGCCTGTCATGGTTTCTCAGATTTCAGGTATTTATCTTTGTGGATACAGAAGCTGTGTCTGATGAAACCAACTATTTTGATTCCAGTAGATGCTCTTATCAGCCATGTTTCCTGCAACGGGCAAACACAACAGTGGCTGGCTGCATATAAACAAGACATCAGTATTCTGGGGCAGCAAGCTCTCACACACTCCAACAGAACTCCACTGCAGATATATGAGGCAACATCCAAAAATGACACCCGAGAGGAAAAACTCCTCCGTGTGGAGTCAGTCTGAAGTCCAGAGTTATTTAAGGAAGCATCAGAAACAAAAGAAAGAATCAGAGGAATGTGAGAAAAGGGCTCTGAGAGAGACGGCTACGTTAGATGTGATGCCGCTTGGCAGACTTGGAATAACAGGGAGGTGTAATGGCAGCCCCGAGACAGGGTGAAGGAGTGACAGTGCTCACAGTTGTGACAGGTAGCTCCGGAGTATCCCGTTCCCGAGCAGTCGCAGGTGAAGGAGCTCCACGTCTGAGAGCAGGTGGCGCCATGTTCACAGAGGTTCGGCAGGCATCTGCAGGAAACACAGCAGCTTAGCACAGAACACCAGAGTCTACATCTCACACAATAAAAACCTAATGAACCCTTGTTCTGTCTAATTAGCAGTGAAAACTGAAAGACATGTAAATTGAAACTCCATAAAAACAAAAGCGGGGCCAATTATCACATTTAAAAGCTGCATCTGAAAAATGTTGGCCTTTATTGCTTGTGATTACTTGTAATTACTTGATTATCAGAGTAGGTCCTAATTAATTTTCTTGTCAGGTGACTAATTGAAAAATCTTCAGCTCCCTCCTAATATGCCTTCTTCTTCATTAGCCAGACCTTTCCGTGTTTTGGGGCGATCGGCATCAGATGAGCATTTATTCAGGATTAACCTGCGACCGAGCAGAAACAGCAAACTGCTGATGCTTTGCAGCATCTCCCTGGCAACAGCAACCTTCCTTGGCTCCTCTTTGTTCTCGTCCTCATTACGGGGAGGTGTGCAGCTCATCCGCAGACTCGATTTGTTAGCTTATATTAAAAATCACAAACAAGCATGAAGAAGTCCTGCGCCCGTCGTCTCAGAATTAAAAAGCTGATTTGTTTTGAACACAAAAGCATCAGTGTCACCTTCAGAGGACGCCCGTTAATGGGATTTCACCACAAAAAATGTCAAATTGCACCCTTCTGATTAATAGTCCCTTCCTCAAGCCTCCTTGAGTTTCACATAATTGCCAACCTTTTGAGCATGCATCTATTATTTCATACACTTTATCTTTCACCTATTAACTGCAGCCGCAACACGGATAAGATTACAGCCGTTGCTTTAATTACCATCCAGCTATTTTCTGTTGTTATGTCGACGACTGCCCTTACAGGATGTGAAATTACAGTGGATGGCACACTTAAGTGCACACTCGCCATAAACTGAGGTGTAATTAGACTCAGAGAAAAGAAGATTATCTCTGATAAAAGTTAATTCTTTCATGTACTCTGGGGTCGTTAAGTAGACCACAGGAAGTGAGATGACAGTTAATATCAGAGCTGTAATCAGTCTCACATGTCACGTCTTAACAGCAGCACCGACTGCTGCCTAAAACAAAAGCAAGGCTGCTGAAGTGCTCGCATGTACCCATCAGGCTTCACTTGTAGGAACATTTGTGTGTAATAAGTTTTCTGACTGCTCCCTCTCCACCCTGGAGGTCTCTGTGCCGGGACCACCAGGCCGTGTCTGTTATTACAACACCACCCGCTGCCATCTTGAGAAGGTTGCTGAGTGCAGCACATTTGCTGAAGAGGCCTCCCGGCGCCGCTGCGATTAAAATGGATGCATCATTTCTGTTGTTCTGGATCGAGTGGAGCTGCAGCTGACACGTTTAACAGCATCAGTCCCGTTCAAGCCCCTTTCACACACAAGAGACATTAATGTCACCATGAACTTCTTAACGACCTGCATGCTGCTTACTTACGTTTACGTTAAACTGGCCATATCATTCTTTGCTGTTTTCTGACTTTTCTACTGTGTTATTATGCTCAATTTCCATCTTAGATGTGAGCGGAGCTTCAAAAAATGAGGTAAAAATATGTTGTAGTATTCTCATGCACAAAATACTTGGTTTTCAGGTTGTGAGAACGCTGCCCTCTGGAGAGTTTTTTTCTAGCATCGGCTCTTTATGATGTCATGGAGGACCAAAAATCCTTGTATGGACATATTCTCCAGGCAAACATTGTGGGTACAGGGATCGTTCCTGCAGAACTCACACTTTAATGCCCTGTTTCTTTGATGCTTGAAAGCCTCTCACACAGAAACTGATCAGTTCTACATATGATCACAGTGTGACGGAGTGTGGTTTTAGCTCAGCTGTAGGCGGAGCTATGCGGCAGCTGAGTGTGAACCAGCTGATTTCACTCTGGTCATTAACATCACTGACAATAAACCTGCCTGTCACTGAGTTTATTTTCACTTGTGTTACTGGAAGGACCTCAGTAGATGTATCCTGTTGCACGGCCTGAGCTGGAGGAAGTTCGGTGACAAAATTGTAAAGTTTTTTTATGTAACAGTTAACACTTGAGCCAAATCTGCTCGTTTTCAGGAAGAACTTTGTTTTCAGGAAGAGCCTCGTTTTCAGGAAGAGCCTCGCTTTCAGGAAGAGCCTCGCTTTCAGGAAGAGCCTCGCTTTCAGGAAGAGCCTCGCTTTCAGGAAGAACTTTGTTTTCAGGAAGAGCCTCATATTTAGGATATGACTCGTTTTCAGGAAGAGCCTCGTTTTTAGGATATGACTCGTTTTCAGGAAGAGCCTCGTTTTCAGGACGAGCCTCGTTTTTAGGATATGACTCGTTTTCAGGAAGAGCCTCGTTTTCAGGACGAGCCTCGTTTTTAGGATATGACTCGTTTTCAGGAAGAGCCTCGTTTTTAGGATATGACTCGTTTTCAAGAAGGCCCTCTCCTTGGGAGGCTCCGTCATTGCTTTTCAGAAATAATTACAGGCTTGCTGAATTATGCTGCTTGGAAAGTTACTTTAAATCTACCAGATAAAAATGTGATAACTGAAAATAAGCAGAGTATGACTACATTAAATTTTCTTCACAGCTTCATTTAAACACGCTTTCAGTTGTCATGGAAAAAGCTGCCGTGTTTGTCCTATTTGAAAACAAAACTACTTAAACAGTTTTATTTCTCTTAAAACAACAAAGTTGCGAACAGCTGGAAAAATCCTTTAGTTAATCCGGGAACGCTGTTGAGAGAATGGCCTGTCTGACTCCGAATAATGGATCTGTGTAGCTGTGTGACGGCAGCAGATGTTAACA
>CM026200.1:30230266-30250266 GCA_014839995.1 Xenentodon cancila
TGTATCTCTATGTCTCTCTTCTCTGTCTCTCTGTCTCTGTCTGTCTCTCTCTCTGTCTCTCTCTGTCTCTCTCTCTGTCTCTCTCTCTCTCTCTCGCTCTCTCTGTCTCTCTCTCTGTTCTCTCTCATCTCTCTCTCTCTCTCTCTCTCTCTCTCTGTCTCTCTCTCTGTCTCTCTCTGTCTCTCTCTGTCTCTGTCTGTCTCTCTCTGTCTCTCTCTCTCTGTCTCTCTCTGTCTCTCTCTCTGTCTCTCTCTCTCTCTCTCTCTCTCTCTCTCTGTCTCTCTCTCTCTCTCTCTCTCTCTCTCTCTCTCTCTGTCTCTCTCTGTCTCTCTCTCTGTCTCTCTGTCTCTGTCTCTGTCTGTCTCTCTCTCTGTCTCTCTCTGTCTCTCTCTGTCTCTGTCTGTCTCTCTCTCTGTCTCTCTCTCTCTGTCTCTCTCTCTGTCTCTCTCTCTGTCTCTCTCTCTGTCTCTCTCTCTCTGTCTCTGTCTGTCTCTCTCTCTCTGTCTCTCTCTGTCTCTCTCTCTGTCTCTCTCTGTCTCTCTCTCTGTCTCTCTCTGTCTCTCTCTCTGTCTCTCTCTCTCTGTCTCTCTCTGTCTCTCTCTCTGTCTCTCTCTCTGTCTCTCTCTGTCTCTCTCTGTCTCTCTCTGTCTCTCTCTGTCTCTGTCTGTCTCTCTCTCTGTCTCTCTCTCACTGTCTCTCTCTGTCTCTCTCTGTCTCTCTCTCTCTCTCTCTCTTTGCGGTTTCAGGATGTTGAGTCTTAAAAATGCTTTTTGCATTTTTGGAACTTTGTTAAATTGAACAAATATGTTGACAGCATCTTTGTTTTGTGGAGTAGATCAGGGGTCAGACCACGGCCCCGCCTTTTCTGCCTACACCTACAGGCAGGGCTCGGCGATACAGCCCCAACATCAAATCTCTGAGGATTAACAGCAGAACCAATTGTCCATTTTAACTGATTGTTTTCCTTGAAGTTAGACCGTCAACAACCTTTACAAGCGAACAGCAGTTAGTGTAAGACACACATCTTCCAGTCACCGGAGTGCCTCGTTTGAGATGCTAGGATAAACCAGGAATTACGGGAAACAAGTTCAAACTCAATACATTTTTAAATATCCCCAAAGATCATAAGTTTGAATCAAAATCGATACCCAGCCCTACCCAAAGGCACCGTAAGCCTCCAATATCAGTTCCCTTTTTTCACACAGATGACACACAGCTTTATTTCTCCACCAATAGCAAGTACAGAATCCTCTGGAGGGTGGGCTTTAGATGCAGCTGTCAGATCCTTCTCTCCAGCTGAGAGCAGTGAATCAGGAGTCATTATCAACTTATTTTAGAAGATGCCACATGGGATTCATTCCTGTCACTTTGGAGAATTATCTCCAATTCAATTAACCATGCAGCTTTGTTTTGAAGAAACATCCGATCCATTCTGTCATTCATCAGAACTTGTCAACAGCAGCGTAACGTACGCTGCACACAAGTCACAGAAAACTATACTGCTGACAGACTCCTCAAAGCTGAAATGAAACCCAGATTTTAGAGGTTTTACCCAGACCGTCTGTGAGCTTTACAATGTAAGATCTTAACTGTACCAGACTGTACCATCACTGATCACATCACATATCGTGATTCTTTCTACAGCTGGATATTTGACAGTAGATCATCACTGAGATTTAAAGATCAGGACCGAAAGCCTCCGCCCCCCCAGCCCCCCCCGGCACTTGATGTCACCGCCATGTCAATCTGGTGTAAGCATCAAAAAGATCTTCTTTTAAATAAATCAAACTAAAAGGTGGCTTTATTTCAGTTTCAGATTCAGTATATTCTACTCATCCATTAAATTTAGCTTTTGGGAGTGTAGGTCGCGGGAACAGCAGCAGAAGAAGAGAGGCCCAGCTCCTTCCTCTCCGTGCACACCTCCTCCAGCTCTGCCAGGACAATACCAAGGCATTTCCAAGTCAGCCTAAAGATGTTATCCGTCCACCTCGCCCTGGGTCTACTCCAGGGCCTCCTCCAGCTTGGACATGCCTAAAAACCACCTCCCCAGGGTGGCATCCAGGAGCTATTCTGCCAGCTCAACTACGTCCTTGATTTGGAGGAGCTGCTACTCTACTCTGAGTCCTTCTCGAGTAGCAGGACTTTGCAACCTATCTCTTAGGAAAAACGGGACTCAAACAACATGTCTGATGTTGAAACTAAGACAATTTGGTATTTCATGGTCGGCAGGACTCCAGCCGTTTAACAGTCCTGGACTGCCGTTGCTGGACTGTCATTACATGATGTTTCAAATGCTTTCTGCTGGTGAAAGGTCTGGACCCACCCGGACTCTTCTCCCATGAAGCCATGCTGTTGTGATGGTGCTGAAATATGCAGGACATTCCTTGAAACAGACGGATGTGAGTTGTTGCTCTAAAACATCTTTTTACTTTTCAGCCTTGATGTAGCCTTTCCAGATGTGGAAGCTACCCACAGACGCTCATGCAACCCATCAGAGATGCAGGCTTTTGATCTAAGCGCTGATAACGAGCTGGATGATTCCTCTCCTCTGCAGGTCTGCAGGATAAGGCATCGATGGGTTCCAAACTGAATTTTCCAATTTTGTTTGATCTGACCACAGAACAGTTTCCCATCTTGCCTCAGACCATTTTAAACGAGCTTTGGTCCAGAGGAGACAGCAGTGTTTCTGGGTGCTGTTCACATATGTCTCCTTCTTGGCATGTTAGACCCCTGCGCTGCGTTTGTGGATTACATGGTGAACTGTGTTCACCGACACTGATCTCTGGAGGGGTCCTGAGTCCGAGCAGTGATTTCCAGTGTAGAATCATGTCTGTTTTTAATGCAGCGCTGCCTCAGGGCCGGAAGATCAGGAGCATCCAGATTCGACCGTTGACCTTTTCCCAAGCACACAGAGATTCCTCCTGAGTCCTGCGTTGACGAACATTTTCCTGAAATAGTTGAAGTATTTTTGTCCCAGATTGGTGAATCTCTGCTTGTGTAAAAGGTGCTGCCTCCTTGAAATGCCCCGTTTATACTCATGTCACGTTACTAACCTGTTGTTAATTTACAAACCGTTGTACTCTGTCTTTGTTTACATTCAACCGAACATCCCACTTTTTGTGGGATTGGGTTGGACATTCAACTTGTTATTATTATTATTGCGATATCTTTCAATTCAGACTTGATAATTGTTTCTTTGACAACAGAAAAAAAACATCTGCCTTTCTTAATCTTTACTTTGCAGGAGGCTTGTTAGCAGCATGGAGCAGTATTTTTATTATTATTATTTCATGGAGCTGATTTGGCTCGATTTCACTTGCGAGCTCGCAGTGATGTCAGCAGCTGCTGTGCTCTCATTAGTTCCCCTCAGCTCAGTTTCTGACAGTCAGCCATTACCTTTGAGCTCCCAGACGGATGTGAGCTCTGCCAGGAGGTCTTGGTGAGAACTGAATTCATCTCCGGTTTGAGTTTCATTAGAGACTGCAGACAAACCCACTGCAAATCACTGCCAATCATCCCACACGTGAAGAAGAGTGGGGCGTGTCAGTGTAAACGCACATTTGATGCAGTGAGTGTGAAGGCTGGTCACGTCGGTTGTGCATTTGTGCATTTGTGCATTTGTGCAAGCCTGTAACGGCTTTGAATGGCTACGTGAGCGCAGTTTGAATCATTTGAAAGGAAGTCGCCATCTCTGATGGCGCCTGATAGCTGCAGGTCACATCGCTGATGTTTACACACATCGCCTCGTCTTGTCTCAGCAACTTCATTTCCTCTTTCAGAAATAATGATATGAGACATGACAGCACAAGGAGGAATCTGTGAGCCGTTCATCACAGTATTCCATCCAATATATCACCACCTAACACTAGCAACTTCACCGCCAGCATATTTCATATTACTTCTGAAGGACTGCAGTCTTCTTACTCTGTTTGGACATTGATTAACAGCTGACTTGTTCCATCTTGCTCTTGCTCTGATCAATAAATCCATCTGATGAGCCAAACGTCTGCCACAGTTTTGCTGTCAGTATCGGCACAGTCAGAAGCCGCGTAAAGTTCCCATATTACACCAACTATTTTCAGCAACTATCAGAATCAGAGTCCCACATGTCCCCAGGATGTATATTTTAGGTGTCAACACAAAAACGGCGCATAGATCGCATAGGCCACATGTAAGCGTCTGCAGCTTTAAATCTGAACAGGCCTCCGCTGGACACGCCCCTTTCATGACAAGCTCATTATTTTACATGTAAATAAAGCTGCGTTTTCATAATCAATCTGCCCTGTAACAGATTATCTTCTGATGAGCTTGTTTGTTGCTAGAGGTTTAACATATACACTGCCTTCCAAAACAGTCAAGTCTCACCAAAAAGGCTCACAATGAAACTCAAACATTGATATTTCGCCTTAAGTTTTGATTACCACACATTTGCTGGTGGCACCGTTCCAATAAGCTTCTGCAATCGCACAATATTTATTTCCGTCCAGAGTTGCAGTACTTTTTCACCAAGATCTTCTGTCGATGATGGGAGCGTCAGACCGCTGTGCAAAGTCTTCTCTGGCACATAGGGTTCTCAGTGGGGTTCAGGCCCGGCCTCTGGAGGCCAGCCCACCTGTGACAACGATGTCTGATGCTCCCGGAATAATTCGTTGGACAGTTCTTAACCCACTTTTAGTAGTTTTAACAATGTTCTCACTTTTCCTTGCTTGATGGTAATAATTTGACCCTGACACAGATTAACATCTCACAGATATGATGCATACAGAAATCCCTTACCCTACCTTTAATCCTGCAAAGGTACGCTTTGTGAGATCAAAGTGATCTTTGAAATTCAAATATTCTCTCTTATGTTTCTATTTTCCAGACTCCAAAGCTAAGATCTTGTCATTGTGGTACATTTTATGACCTTAAAGTCTTTTTCAGTTCAAATTTTCCTATTTCAATTTGACAGAAGACCGATCGTCTAGTTAAAAGGTATGAAGCTTTCATATTTACACATCACACATTTACACACACACACACATATATATATACTATTAGTAACATCCATCCATTATCTATACCCCCTTAATCTGTCTCTGGGTCACTGAGGTCTGAGCCTATCCCGACTCATAGTAGGCGGGACACCCTGGACAGGTCGCCAGTCCATCGCAGGGCCACATACAAACATGCACACTCACATTCAAACCTACGGGCAATTTAGTATGATCAGTTAACCTGCATGTTTTTGGACTGTGGGAGGAAGCCGGAGTACCCGGAGAGAACCCACGCAAACATGGGGAGAACATGCAAACACACAGAAAGACCCACTGGGCCGGGAATCGAACCGGGAACCGTCTTGCTGTGAGGCAACAGTGCTGACCACTAAACCACCGTGCTGCCTACTATTAGCAACATTAAAAAGGAAAATGACCAAGAACTAAGAATACAAATAAAAGCAATTTCGATGGTATTCTTAGTTGTATTTCAGTTACTTTTACATTTATCCAACAAACTTGATTCAAATGTTATTTTTCTGCAGAGCTGAACAGAATGGGGGCGGGGCCTTTTGGACCTCAGTGTTGCTTTTGACGTCATCATCCATGATGTCTTTTGTGATGTCATAGAACTGACAATAGTAAATTAGTAAAGCTACAGGCCTGTTTAAGATATATTACAATGTGTATGACTGGTAATTCTCTACTTTTTAGGTTAAAAAAAAGCTGACCTCAGAGATTCAATATCCAACGGCTAAATGACGTACTTGGAGTCAGCGTGGTTTACTTGGATCTGGGCTGTATTTTAAAAATAGGAAACTTGTGTTTTTAAAGGAGCAACATGCAACAAGTGACGCACACACTTGTAAAACTGAGGCAGGACTTCTGCCATGTTTCTTTGATGTGTTTATGTGCTATGAAACACTGACTATGAGCTTTTAAATCTCAGTTTAAGAGTGCCTTTTTAAGGAGTTTATAATTGATCCACTGATTTCAAACATTATTGTTTTGACATGCTCTTTCATATTTCTACTCTCAACCACTTGTTTTTATTTCTTGAATGTCTTTTAACTGTCTTGTCTCATTTTATTTTTCTTTTATTGCTGTCTTTATGTTTTGCTTTATTCTCTCGACCAATTTAAATCGCAGTTATGTTTAAAAGGTGCTAAATGAATAAAGCTGAGGTTGAAGAGTCAGAACAAATTGGACCTCCACGGAAACAAGACCCGCCTCACTTTGACTTTGCAGCCAAGTGTTAATTACGTGCGACCAGCTCGCGCTCTGATACGTGTTCGGAAGGAACTCTGGAATCCAGACTGCATTCACGTTCATGTTTTTCACTGACATGCCTTGCTCAAAGCCTGACAGACACTTGTTTGCAGTTCATGGTTGATTTAAAGAAGTATTTTTGTGAATATTTGCAAAGGTATTTAAAGGTTACACGTTCTCTTAACTCAGCCTGCATCCACCTGGAGTAAACTATCTTTGTTTATGATTAAATACCTCATAAAAACTTTGATTTTCAGCTAATGGAAGATGGTGAAAGGGTCCTGGTGAGACCGCTGGAGCTGACGAATCACAGCACACTGGGGTGAACATGTGCCCTAACTTCTGCTTTAACAGATGCATGTTGGTTGAAGCTTTTTTATGTATGTTAATGTTCTTTGTGCGGTTCCCGTGCAGCAGTCGGTCATTTCAAGTGGTCTTTTAGTGGCAGCCCTCCTCTCTTCTGGCTGTATGATCTCCATGCTGATGTTTTAACCTTTAACTTTGGTTCAGCTTTACCCTGCCACTGCTCCACCCTCAGCTGAGCCAGGACCAACCATAAACCTGAGCACGCCGTGTTACTTTGTCCCTGCGCTCGCAGAAGAGACTTTAGACTTCTCCCTGGCTCCGACTGAGAATATGCTTATTTTAGCCTCCTTCAGCTGATTCCTACATTCAAATGCATTTCAGATAATCCATTTTTAAATAGGTGAGGGAAGATAAATAATTGAAAATGGTGCAGAACTGCACACATTGTTCACCCTCACATCTCTGCTCTGTTTTAATTTCAACACAATGAAAGAAAAAGATCATTTTGCAGCAGTGACACGCCAATGGGCAACTGCATATTCTGCTAATTGGACTGCCAAGTAGAAAAACACTCTGAAATACAATTTAACATCTTGTTGGCAGTCTTTGACATAACTGGGGCAAACACAATAAAGAATTAATGACATGTGCCAACATGGGGCTATTTTCTTAGCCTCTGCATCCACGAGCAAGCTGCTGGGAGTTTACATGGAGGACAAAAAGAGGCAGCATAATAATTGTGTTGACACTAGACTCTTCCCACACCTTGAAAGGTGTTGGAGCCAGTGAGAGGATGTTATCTGACACCGACCGACCATGTCATCATTACTGCAGAGGGTTTACAGAGGATAAAAAAAAAGAGATGCTATGTCATGTGACCGAGGTCTGAATGACTTCTCAGTATCAGCGTTTTGAATGCGACTCTGATAATCAGACTCATAAAGAAGATGACGACTCCAGATTCACAGCCCACTGATATCATTTCCATCACTGTTTTGCATATCTGAGAGAATGATCCGACACTTTCTAAATGTGTGTATTTTCTCTCTCTACCATGAATTACACCTAGAATGAATTAGAATGCAGATATACTGAGGTTAACTGTAAAAGCGTGTTTTGTGGGTGTTCTGCTGTGTTTGGTATTCATCAATCATGGCTGTGCTCATTACGTCCAAACATCTCCACTTTGGACCCATCAGTCGTGAGGAAGTTCTTTGTCTTCTAAATAAAACATACTTGCATGAACTTTTTCTAACTGCACTGCCATGAATGTAAACATTTACCGTGTTAACTGAGCCCTGCAGAGTCTGAGATATAGTTAACATTATTTTATTACTGAGTACTGCACAGTCTGACCTTGAGATGAACTTCATTAGACTTCCACACTGGAGAAGGTCGGCAACTATCTCGAACAGAGGCGGTTTTCATTCATAAGGGTGACTGAGCGACTCAGGGTTACAAAGAAAATCATTCATTCATTCATTCATTCATTCATTCATTCATTCATTCATTCATTCATTCATTCATTCATTCATTCATTCATTCATTCATAAAGGCGACTGAGCGACTCGGGGTTACAAAGAAAATCATTCATTCCTTCATTCATTCATTCATAAGGGCGACTGAGCGACTCAGGGTTACAAGGAAAATCATTCATTCATTCATTCATTCATTCATTCATTCATTCATTCATTCATTCATTCATTCATTCATAAGGGCGACTGAGTGACTTGGGGTTACAAAGAAAATCATTCATTCATTCATTCATTCATAAGGGCGTCTGAGCGACTTGGGGTTACAAAGAAAATCATTCATTCATTCATTCATTCATTCATTCATTCATTCATTCAGTCATTCAGTCATTCATTCATTTATAAGGGCGACTGAGCGACTCGGGCTTACAAAGAAAATCATTCATTCATTCATTTAATGCTCTATTAGTCGCTATGAATGACTTGACAGTTTGAGCTACCACTGTGTGTTACTGTCCAGTCAACGTACAGCTATGCCACCAGTGGCCCCACCCCTTTTTGGATGATTTTAGCCAGGTTCAGATCTCTCCCACAGGTGCTTCAGTTTCAGGTGCTGTAAGGGTTCTGGGAGGGCTGGCACATACGTAACCCTGGACCAGTGACCAATGTCACTTTCAATGTGGACACTGTTCCCCGCGACTGAACTTCCCTTCAGTCGGCTCATAATGAAGAAAAATTTGCAGTGACTCGACTAGGCATCAAACAAGTCTCTGAAAAGGTGGGAAATGACAATTATGGATTTTCCCACAGCTGGTAAAATTGGAAAAACCCATTAAGGATTTCTTATTAGCCACAATGGTGCTGTTATTGCAAAGGTGACACCATAACGGTGGTAAAGAATGGTAAAGATTTTGTTTATGGGATTTTTACAGTTTTACTGGTTATTTTGTAACATTATAGCCACATTTTATCTAATTAATTAAATTAATTATTAATGGCAACTTACCACAGAAATTTATTAGAAAGACCAGTAAAACCACACTGTATGCATATAAAAACATTAGGGAAAAGGAGATACATCTATAATATTGCCACTATTGTAGATTTACATCACACCACACATTTATATATATATATTTATATATATATATATATAGGTATCAGGAGTTATATACTCCTAAAACATCCCGGTACATCAGAGTATCACAGTACTGCTGTAAAATACCCTCTTAACTCCTATCAAAAACAATTCAGCTGTTTTCACTCCAACTTTCAAGCGCAGTGGTGGAGGAGGGATGTTTTGGCCGTTTACATGCAGCTCGGTGGCGTCACTGAGTCTATGAACACCTTCGGATGCAGAAGACATCTGAAAGATTGTTTTACAAGCTATTCAGTCAAGAGGAGCATTTGTTTCTGGACCAAATACTCTGTTTTGTTTCAGTGTTTGTTTAATGAATAATGACAGACAGCACTGCGTCATATAGTATTGTTCATCTGAGGTCGTATCTCTACCTCACCGTAAGACCTTCTGAGAGCCTGATGATTCTTTTATAAGTCTTATGTAAAAACGCAGAACTGGCGATGTAACATCTTCTCATGCGACTGCGGTTCCAGCACTTTCGCTCTACAAAACCACAGCTTGACATTTCCACATTTCTGTTTCTATATGGATTACACAAACAGTTAGTGACCTTTCGAGCCTGGCTCCCAGGGTTTATGCTAATTTATTCTAATCAACTCCACACCTTGGCATCAAGTTCCCTCTCTAACCCTCAGTAAAAAAGGAGAGAGGTTTTAACCAAAACATACTTATTCCTTCAACCACAAAGAGCCAACAACCAGCCTGAGACTTTGTCCACCATCTGATTCTCCCACTCCTATCACAGCCACATTCCTTTCATGATGAAGTCTAAAAAACATTTATTACTGCTGCATTCTGCTCTAAACCCAATCTTCTGTGAGTCTGAACAGGCTCGGGGGGGCTGCAAAAGTGAAGTATGAGAGTGTGGACTCACCTCCACGCCGTCCTCTTGTCTGTACTGCTTCCAGATGCGACCGGTGTCACTGAAGAGCAGCAGGTAACTGCTGACCCAGTCCCAGCTGTCGTACCGTCCCTGTGTGGCCAAAGCCATCACCTCCATCTGGTCCCGCAGGTCCACCTGGAGCCAGGGATTGTGGTCTGTCACCATGGGTGACCAGCCTCCTGCTCCTGGAGGACGGCGGAAAACGCACCGAGTGAATGCACGTGACTTATATTTATAAACCTGCTGGTTTATAAACACCATTTTTTCAGCAGCAGCTTTTTTTAACTTCAAACTCCCGAAAAAGAAAATCACCTCATGCGTCTTTTTCACCTTCCCTTGACCTCAGTGGAAAAGGTCATGATGTCAAGGAGAGATGTGTCTTGAGAGAGCAGAACCACTCTGGGGAACCTCCACTCGGCTGTGCTGGAACTCACTTACAGCTCATACTTTCTGTGGCTTTACCAACAGAGAAATACGTTTCTGTCACTGTGGAAGTTGAACCAATCTGAGTCTGAACGTCTGAACGTGCCCGAGACGTTTGCTGGGGGCCTCAACTGCTTTGATACGTGTTAATTCAGTCCAGAATGTTGACTCTAAAATCAAGCGGAGTAACTAATTATTTCTGTGGTTGACAATTATTCTTTCAAGCTGTCAATTTACAACAGTGCTGCTGTTACATGACATCTTTGTTTCACATTCTGCATTTCACTTGTTTTTCCATATGTGAACCAGCTGTCTAGCGTTTGTGTTCCTGACTGTTCACCCTGATTGTCTGTATCTTGCTCCTGTTTTGCGGTCGTTTTTAGGTTCTTCTCCTTCGGTGGGTTATATGTCGTTAGTTTGGTGGACAGCTCTACTGCCGCTGTCACTTCCTTTAAGCCTGATTTATTTTTTCAAGTCAATGCAAAGGGAACGCTGTTGCCTCGATATTGTCACGTAACAATTAAAGCTGTGCCTTGAGGTTGTATGCATCAAACGGTTGGTTTTACTGGCCAACACTAAAATTCAAGATTAAAAGCACTAACAGTTCTAAGGGTGGCGAGTAAGAAATGAAATAATCACTGAATGACACAATCAGTCAGAGAACTTATTTAGAAATGCAGGATTTTCACAAAAAGAAATGGCAGGAAACAGAAATGAAAACAAAATCAAGGAACTACAGTCTGCTGATGCTGTTTCTCAAAAGATGAGTAAAACTGGTGTCGAGTCCTACAGCTCTTGTAAGCAGTTTAGATATGAAACCAGGAATGACAGAAACAGGCGACTGGAGAACCGGAGAACCGGAGAACCGGAGAACCGGAGAACCGGAGACCGATTATGAGGAGGCCAGAAGCTCTGAAACATCACGCTCAAATGAGTCTGAATGTAAGCGAGGGCTGTTTTAAAGGTCTGTGTGAGAAGTCACACCTTATTTGTCCAGCTCTGTTGGACTCTGATGAATAAACAGGTTTAGTATCTGAAAGCAGTAAATTATTCTTGGGTCATTTCACTCAAATAAGTAACGCTGCACCCAAAGGGACCCGAGGTGACGATCGCACAGTTCTATGAATAGACGAAAAGATCTTTCTTCTTTTCATTGTAGCCGAAGCAGATCTGTTTACTCTGACATCTGAGTCACTTTTTGACAACTTATATTTTCGGAAACCCTTTGATTTGCTATTAACCCCCGAGGCGATTCTTGGCTTCCCAGAAGGCCCGGTATCTCCATGGCAACAGCACCAAACAGCCCATAGTGTTGTAAATTCTCAGCTTTGAGTCAGTGGACGGCAGGATTCTTTAAATAAAGATGGAAAGATTTAAACAGATTGGCTGGGTGTTTTGTGAAATGAGATTTAACACTTGTGTCATTTCAGTCTGTCAGTAAACAGGGCTCACAGCCATCATCTGTGAATAAACGCAGGCCGTCAGGACCTTCAACAACTCACAGAAGTGTGAAAAATGGTTGACGCTTTCGATTTAAAGTCTATATTTAGTTTAAAACTAAAAGCATATGAGATGTTGAAACAGAGGAGTGTCTCAGTCATGCGGGTCAGGGGAATCCTCAAAGGTTTCAGTCAGCTGTGAGTTTGCTCTTAACGAAGGTGAAATATCTTCCATAACCAAGACGACAAATGTGTATATACAAAAACAATTTTACTGACATTTATAAATTAAGAAATTGCAGTCAAGCCAGCTTTATAACACCAGTCTGTTACAGTAAAAATAAACATAAAAAATATATAAATATGTAACATAACTGATCATGTTTAGGTTTGAGTTACTGTACTTTGTGTCAATAGGTAACTTTACAGACTAGAATCACATGTGGCATTCCCCAAGGTTTCATCCTGGGACCTCTTCTGTTTAAACTCTACATCTCCCACAGCACAGATTATAAAGAAAAATGAACTACAATAGCTATGTATATTACAAGCAGATATATATTACAATGTCACCAGGAGACAGAGACAGTCCGGCGGTTTTTGAGTTGTCTTGTAACCATTTGAATTCCTACCTGTGTAGCATTTTTTTCACTATTGAAGGACTTTTGTCCTACTTCACATGCTTCCTACATTTGATCCTCGCCTCCCTGACATGGTCACATGGTCACAGTTTGATTGATTTTTCTGATTGATTGCCCTTGAGGTCATCTTCATGCCTAAAAGTTTGGTGGACTCAGTTTGATTTGAGTTTAAACGTCTTTGAGATGCCCCGCGTTGTAGTGCACCTCCTGCATTTGGTCCACGTGAAGCAAGACCCAAGTAAGACCCAAGATCGGTTTTTAGGTGGACCAGAGTTCAATTGCCCATTCACACCTCCCCAAACAAACCAGACTTTCCAAGAACATGAACTCTGGTCTGTTAAACGTGGACCAAACAGATCTGAAGTGAAGGTACCCTAAGACTCCTTTGAAAGTGTTTTTCCTTGTGTGTTGGTTTAGATTAGCCTTCCTCAGTTGTCCTCATTCTGAACAAGTGTCAGTATATTGTCCTGCTTTTTATTTCATTCATAGGTTGACCGGTGATTCTATCATCTAACTTCAGAAAGAAGCAGGTATTAAAGATGAATTAAGAAATAAACAATAATAGTACAATAAATAACTGAAGCTGTGCGTGATGTTCACGTGGAAGGAACAGTTCTGTCAGTCTTTTTTCTGGCATCAAATAACCACAATGAACAATGATCAATGAACAATTTTAAACTTCCTGTCTGGTCTCTTTAAATTACCTTCTACCACACCGCATGCATCTGTTTCTCCACCCTGATCATCTGCTTGGAACGTTTTTGATCCAACGTTCAGGTTGTCTGTTCGTTAGTTGCAGGAAAATGGGTTTTCTCTGATGCCTTCAGCTGCTAAATTTTTCCATCATATTTTACCGATTTGATTCCAGAATTGAGACACCAAATAATACAAATGTCATTTTAAAACCGGTGGCAGCGCCGACTGCGGTGGCAGTGCCGACTGCGGTGGCAGTGGGGTTTTTTCTTTTCAGAACCAAATTCTTGTTTCTCTGCTCTAAACCCAAATAACAGTGAGGATGGGGTAAAATGTTGTGGCTTGTCTTGTTTCTTTTTAATAAAACAGACAAAGAACAGAAACAGACAGTCAGGTTATTAATATATTTATATTTGTGTAACACAACGGTGGGAAAAATGAGAAGGCGTCTGCTGTGTCCTGAGTGGGAGGTTACACATGTGAGCGAAAACCTAAAGTTTATAGTAGAAAGCACAACAGTTTGAATTCAACACCAGACCCGTGATTCCTTCTTCAAAGGCCGTGTTCCATCCGGAACCTTCTCAGGCATAATTGAGCACCATAGGGAAGCAAGGCGCTCGAGAGTGCTACTGATTTCAGAGTGTTTTTATTCCCCACTCTCAGGAAAAGGTCACCAATGACTTCAGCATAAGGCTAAAGTAGTTTTGTTGTGTTTTTTTCAGTTTATTTAATGACAGTGGGCATTTCGCTTCTCTTGTGTGGGTGATCCACACATTTCCAACTTCCATTGTTTTTTTTCTCTTTTTGGTTCCAATTTTTGTGTTTTTGGATTTATAACAGATAGACAAGCAGATCAATGCCAATTTTGTTTCTTGCTTTTCTTTTTTCCTGTCTCCGTCACACTTGTAGCCCGTTCCCATCCACATAGGAACTTTACACTTCACCACACAGAGAAAAAACAAGATGTAAAAACCGCTGCCATCTCTGGACCTAAGCTCATTAAAGTGTCCTGAGGTCTGACCAATCAGAGCCGGAGATTATCTCTGACATCACAGACGGTGAAGAGGAGAAACATGTTGGTGCCATTAAGTGCAGGAAAAGCAGATATTTTCTAGGCAGCTGTGTACTCACCGTCGCGTCTGTTGAGCTTGGCGTGGAAGGCGGCGTGACTGGCCGACGACTGAGATGAGCTCCGAAATGACAAGTGTGGCAACGCAGACACCAAAGGAGCATTGCAGTTGTCTGGAAAATAAAAGAAAAGTGTTTGCTTCTCAGAATGTGCCCTATTTTTTTTAATCCCATTGCATGCACCAAGCCCTCCACTCCTCCAACCCACCCCCATGCTTGGATTTGTTCGACAGACAGTAATTATAAACGGTGATTAGTTGCACATTAGCTCAAAGTGCTCCTCTACCTGTGTGCTGAAGAGTTTTAAAGCAGAAAGCTGGAATACCAGCCGCCCTTCTCTTCTCAGCTCTGATGCCTCCAACAGTCTATTAACCCCTGCAGTGACCCTTAACAACTGCAGCACAAACGCTGTAGCTCCTTTCCAGTTTCTGTGCGTTCTTTTTAATCCCACATTGTGAGATTACATCACATCCAGCAGGCAGCAGATTAGAGTGCAGTGATGTAAAGCTGTCACTTTCCTCTCGACTTACATCAAGCCCATTCAGCGTCTGAGCTGCACCGAGACCCTGGTCTGAGAACATAATGAAAACTGGCACCAGACTGATTACAAGCATCCCTGCGGCTCCCTCCGACAGTTCCCTACATGGGCGAGGGGTGTGCCCTTGCTTCTGGGCGTCGCTCTGCGTCGAGCCCAGATGGATTCTGAGCACATCTGGAGCCGCAATTGGCCGTCCATCTGGTCAACAAGAGCTCAGCAGAAGTGACAGTGCGAATTGGCTTTCTTTCTGGGTGTCCCGCAGAATTTTAACTGACCCGATTTGACTGCAGTCAGATCGCCCGCCAAGAGATTTTTCTAATCCTGATTTCAAGTGTGACTAAAGTGGATCAAGCTCTTATGTCCAAGATTCAAACCACGGCAGAGCTGCAGATGTTCATCGGGGAAATGAGAGCACTGGCATCCTAATACCCAGCAATAAGTGCCGGAGTTATCATGCGAGAACCGTTCTCTTCATCCATCAAGTGCCTCCTTGACGCTGTGTTTGCTTCTCACTCAACAGCGTATTCATGTCACCCATCTTTTCTTTGTCCTCACTTCTCCTCCTCGATGTGAGCACACACCTCAGAAGCCAGTTTGGTTTGTTTCTTCATTCAAGCTATAAAAAATTCACACAATGATGGCGTTTGAACATATTAAACCAGGCAACATTATTCTGACATTCTGACACTTGTTCTTAAGTTGACAGGTGAGGTAAGGTGCTGTAGGTTTCTCCATGTGTAAACACTATTACTGTGCACGGATCTGCTCTCCAGCCAGATTCCCGACTGTCAGTCAGGACGACTTACGGACGGAGGAAGATTTATCTGCAAAGCTGCTCCCCAGGCCCGTGGGATAACTGGAAATCCTCTGAAGCCGACTCCAGATCCAAGTCCGGGCCTCAAGGGCTTGAATTTTTATAGCCAAATGAAGCCAGCTTTGCATCTGAATGCATCGAAATAAACACATGCACACAAGTGCCCGCTGACAGAGAACACTTAATCTCTCTCGAAATCAAAAACACATCAGCTGCCGGAGACAGAGAACTCCCAGCTGGAGGCACAAGTGATGGGTTTCTGCTGAAGATGTGTCATGTTGACACTTCTGAGCTTAAAGCTCACCCGAGGTTACACGGCTTACTGTGTCTGGAATAATAAAAATAATAATAATAATAATAATAATAGTAGTAACAGGTAACACAGTGAGACCTGCACGCCGGCTGCAAGGCTCGTGTGTAACAGTTTCATTAAACAATCAAGCAGGACGTGAATATTAACGTCAGTGTCATTACCACCTCCACACGTGCATGTTCACCTGCATGTCTGGACCACGATGAAGGTGACAACCCGAACACATGTCCAATCGGAACGGTAAAGCTACTCTGCACATGCTCAGTAAGGTCCTCTCGGATTCCAGCAGCTGCAGAAACCCTTTTACACATATTACCTTTCTGTTTTAATTTTTTTATTTTATTTTTGTGCTGTTTGTTTTTTTTGTTCACCATTGAGCTGGTTATTCTTCATGCCAAGTTTAGAGAATTGCTCAGAGTGCACCTCAGACTTGGGTTTGAATGTAAAAGTCGAAGGATCACCAGTAGGATCAGCAGATCACGCATCCTTCCTCCTTAAAGGAGTTCGCAGCAACCGCACGTTCGCCAACGGCACAACGAGACGCTGAACATGGTCGTAGCAGGTGTTGGGTGTCAGGGGGGTTAAACTGCAGGGATTCTCCAGGGCTGAGCCCCGCCGTGTGCCGTTTGTCGGCGCTACTGGAGCTACGAACCCTCATATATCTAAAACAAAGATAACCAGCAGGAACTCACTGCATTCCCAGGATAACAGCGCTTTGAGCACATTACCAGAGTAAATCGGACCGTGGCTGGATGATGGATGTTAACGGGACTGAACAGCAACTAATGAAAATGAATTAGCTGGTGGTCATTTTGTTTTGCTTTTTGTTTTCTCTTTGTCTCGGCTTGGCTCCCTGTGAAACAAGACTTACTCCAAAAATGTGCTTGTAAAATATCCCTTTTTATGCTTTTCCTGATTTTTTTCAAAGGTTCAAACTTGTCTATTATTATCTAAGTGTCTCTTGATGACAGCATTAATTGCATTTGCAGATTGGTCCTCTAAACGTCAAGAGCAGATGAACCCAACCCATGTGGGTCACTTACAAACGGCTACATCCGAATCATGCTCAGCTCACTAAATCATATTTTTACCTTTTTTTTCCTTCATTTTGTCTACTGATTTCCTACTTGTCTGGCAAACAGACCAGAGGAGTGTGTCATCCTGTTTTATTTAGTTAAATACTGTAGTGCTTTTGCTCACATGCATCGCCACCACAGAGTTCCCTCAACATATCAAATACCAATTTAAACCCTGAGTGTCAAACTTCATCACCCAGTAATGTGTATTCAGACTTTGAGTGTAGAAATCACATGTAGAGACACATAAATTGAAACTGTGAGCCTATTCGAGTCTTTATTGTGAAACAATTCACATTCTGTCGGGATATTGGGTCGGTACTAAATATCCTCTATGAACGTCTTAAACATTTTCTCCTTTCTGAGGTGAATAAATAAGCAACTGGGAATTTTTCCCCCCAGCTGCCACAGACGCGACGTTTATTAGGGCTGTAAATTGCATGTGTTCCTTACGATTTACTCCAAAGCTTCCTTCAGAGCCGGCATCCGCACGGCTCGTCTAGAGCTCCGGACTGGGACCTGATCAGCCTTCCTGAAGCCAGAACCTGCAGATGAATGAGATCACCAAGGTCCCCGCTTCCTTTGTTCACTGGCAGGTCAATTTATTCAAACAAGATTACTGACAGACATGGTTTTGCTGTGTGCGTGTTTAATTTGATTTTTTTTTTTTGTTGTTGTTGTTACATTTTCATCTTCTCTTATTGACAGAACACTGAGTCCTTGTGCTGTTATGTTCATATTCAAGTAAACATTTAAATGCTTTTCTTCCTTATTTAATAGATGGCAGAAATGTCTCATTCCTTCATTGGTCCTCTGCTGATTCACAACTGGGAACAGGAGGGTGTGTGTGTGTGTGTGTGTGTGTGTGTGTGTGTGTGTGTGTGTGTGTCCTTCGTTATCTATCATGATTAGAAGAGCGGAGCTCCGTGACACACAGGAATAAACCCCAGAACATCAGGCTCGGCTGCACAGATGATCCTCGATAACAGGATCAATGCCATCTCAGTTGTGGATTTTTCACTGCATTTTTTGGCAATAAAAACATGAATTTTCTAGAGGCTTATCTTAAATGTCTTCCAATATCCCCCACAACATTTACTCCTTCCATTTTTAAACTAAAACACGTGTTCCTTCCCTCTTTTCCTCAGTTGATGATTACAATCATGTTTAGATTCCAGCGGATAATTTTGTCTCCTCTTTGTCCCCTTCCCCATCGTTTAATCAATACCTTAGTCATGCGGAATGAAAATCTGTAATTAACTTTGTAGAAATTATCTTTCCAGTTCAAGGACGTGGTGCCAAAAGGAACGGGGACTCTTACCGGCTCCAGGTTTCACTTTAAGTTGGAATCATTTTCTGCTGTGTTTGCAGGTGTCGACACAAAGCTTTTCCCACCGCACGAAACAGACGCTGCTTCGCAAAGAAATCAAACACACGCAACACAACAAAGGGACTTTTGTAGCACACGGGCTGGATATTTTAAGCCATGTAGCTGCAGAGGCCCCTGAAGCTCTTAAACCTTGAGTTTCCACTCAGATATCGAGTCTCTGTGAACTGTTGGAGGTTAAAAAAAAAAAAAAAATGCCAAAGCGATTTCCTAAAAAAAGAACATGTTATAGCTGAAGGGGAAGGGCTGGGCTGGGAAGAGCAGGCTTCCCAACCTGAAGTGATCCGGATGCCTGTGTGGATGAAACCCTTGTGATTAAAGCTTCGGCTGCCCAATTAGAGTGCAGCTCTAAGGAGGATGTGGTCCGGCCAAACATTCGATTAAAGTCTCCCACGGAGATCAGCAGGTGTCAGCCGCCGGTGATCCGGCAGACAGAAGACCTGCGTCACGGTCACGAGCTCCTCTGGACAATTAGGAAGTTTGACACATCACAGCAGATCCACACGAGAGCTGTTCCTGCACTCGGAAATGCATTTTAATGCTGCTGGGTTTTTCCTGGCAGTTTAAAAGTTGCCTTAATGTTTGGTTTGCGTTTCATTGCCATGGATGTTTCAGTGTTGTTCAAATCTATTACATGAAAATTTTGGGGGATTTTTTACTCTCTTCAGGAAACCTCCAGTCCAGTCGGGATGAATGTTTTCACAGTGAAATAAAAATAAAAGTAAAAAGGTTTTTGCTGCTTTAGTAATCTCACATATAACTAATTGTTTCCCTGCATACTGACGAACATTAATAAGCATTTCCTTAATCTTCTCACTTAGTGAAGGAGTTAAATTTCCCAGAGTTGTACGGCCTTGCTGTCGTTAGTGATCCCCTGGGTGCTGATCCCCCCGGTGCTGATCCCCCTCGGTGCTGATCACCCCCGGTGCTGATCCCCCCTGGGTGCTGATCACCCCCGGTGCTGATCCCCCCCGGTTCTGATCCCCTCGGAGCTGATCCCCCTGGGTGCTAATCCCCCCGGTGCTGATCCCCCCCGGTGCTGATCCCCCTGGGTGTTGATCCCCCTGGGTGCTGATCCCCCCGGTGCTGATCCCCCCGGTGCTGATCCCCCTGGGTGCTGATCCCCTCGGGGCTGATCCCCCTGGGTGCTGATCACCCCGGTGCTGATCGCCCCGGTGCTGATCACCCCCGGTGCTGATCCCCCCGGTGCTGATCCCCCCCGGTTCTGATCCCCCCGGTGCTGATCCCCCTGGGTGCTAATCCTCCCGGTGCTGATCACCCCCGGTGCTGATCCCCCCTGGGTGCTGATCACCCCGGTGCTGATCACTTCACTGAACCTTGCAAAATATTTAAAAAGTCACATTTTACAATATCTGCTTTTGACTCAAATCATCCACTGAAACACAAGCTGCTGGACATCAGAACTCGACAAAACCATGAAAATGTTCCCTCGAAGAAAAAGAAGCACAAGCGCATGAAAATAGCTCTTCAAACCTGTGGT
>CM026200.1:30255266-30337766 GCA_014839995.1 Xenentodon cancila
ACTCATACGCTCTGTAGGACATTCATACGCCCTGTAGGACATTCATACGCCCTGTAGGACATTCGTACACCCTGTAGGACGCTCATACACCCTGTAGGACGCTCATACACCCTGTAGGACATTCATACGCCCTGTAGGACGCTCATACACCCTGTAGGACACTCATACGCCCTGTAGGACATTCATACGCCCTGTATGACATTCGTACACCCTGTAGGACGCTCATACACCCTGTAGGACACTCATACACCCTGTAGGACGCTCATACACCCTGTAGGTGGCTCATACACCCTGTAGGGCATTCATACGCCCTGTAGGACGCTCATACACCCTGTAGGAGGCTCATACACCCTGTAGGACGCTCATACACCCTGTAGGACATTCATACGCCCTGTAGGATACTCATACACCCTGTAGGACATTCATACGCCCTGTAGGACATTGATACGCCCTGTAGGACATTCGTACACCCTGTAGGATGCTCATACACCCTGTAGGACGCTCATACACCCTGTAGGACACTCATACGCCCTGTAGGATACTCATACACCCTGTAGGACATTCATACGCCCTGTAGGACATTGATACGCTCTGTAGGACATTCGTACACCCTGTAGGACGCTCATACACCCTGTAGGACACTTATTCACCCTGCAGGACGTCTGTACACCCTGTAAGGCACTCATACACCCTGTAGGATACTCATACGCCCTGCAGGATATTCGTACACCCTGTAGGTCCCTCATATGCCCTGTAGGACACTCATGCACCCTGTAGGACACTCATACACCCTGCAGGACATTCGTACGCCCTGTAAGACACTCATACACCCTGTAGGACATTCATACACCCTGTAAGACACTCATACACCCTGTAGGATGCTCATACACCCTGTAGGACATTCATACACCCTGTAAGACACTCATACGCCCTGTAGGTCACTCATACACCCTGCAGGACATTTGTATGCCCTGTAGGTCTCTCATACGCCCTGTAGGTCCCTCAAACGCCCTGCAGGTCCCTCATACGCCCTCTAGGAGGCTCATACACCCTGTAGGTCCCTCATACACCCTGCAGGTCCCTCATACGCCCTGTAGGTCCCTAATACGGCCTGCAGGACACTTGTACGCCCTGTTTTGTAAGAGCATTACCCTACAATAGATAATAAATACAGCCTCTTTCAGCAGGACAGCAGCACGCTCCACAAAAACTGCCCAGGAAGATCTCAAAGAACACAGACAGGAGTCTGAGGTTTTCACCGGACCTGAAGACTCTCCAAATACAACTCTGATGTGTGGGAATTATTTATTATTGGGACTTAACAGAAGATCGTTTTTATGCTACATTAGGGCTTTGCAGTAGTTTTCTTTTACACAATTATTGTTGTAACATGTTTGTGTGAATTTGCTGTACTTGTACTGGAAGAGGTCCAGATTTCATCAGCCAGATTCAGCCAGCAGGGACTCGTTCTAATAATCCATCTTAAATCAATCTGCTCGCTTTTGGGTCCTGTTCATAGTTTATGTTTATGGTCATAGGCTGCTTCTGATTCATCCAGCTTGTGTTGAGGCTGGCCTCGTCACTCAGACCCTCTCTGCAGAAGAAGACGGGTTGCTGCAGGAGTTTACTTCCCAAATGCCGGCAAATCCGGGTTTTTAAGGAAATGAAACTCAGATATGAAAGTTCAGTGACAAACCAGCTAGAAACAGTGATACAAATGACATGTTCTGGTTTAACAACATAAGTCTGAAAAATGTGACTTTTGCATTTTGCCAGCTGCTTCTAAGGGATACAAGTGTGAAAGATTTGTTTTTTTGTTTCGTGTGCAGGATGTGCTGGGGAGCCGTGATCGATGAGCATGATGGCTGTGGCAGGATTCGGGACTTCCTCCTGCCTCGCGTGTTCTGCGACTGGATTCTTTTATCTCTGCATCACTGCTGCGTTTAGGACTTAAGCTGCCCGTCAACACCAGTACCTGAGAGAGATGACTCCAGAAAAACGGCACGACTCTATAATCACCATCAAGTGACAGTAAATGTTAAGATTCAGTCCCGAAATGACTGTGAGGAAGGTAAAATGTATTTAAAATCAGCATTTAGGTGTTAAACGTTGAAAAAGAAGCCCCACCATTTCTCCTCATCCATTCCGACATGTGGTCAGGCTTTCAATCCTGCTCATTGTGTATGTGAGTGTGTGTTTCTGTCTGCAGACACACACACCGGTGTTTGTTCGGACGCAAATCTACTCAAAATAAAGCTCAGACATGACACGTATTGCTTCATTAAAAGCATGCATGTATATCACTTTAAAAGCTGCGATAGGACCCAGAGAGGTACTCAGTTCTAGGAGGGTGCAGAAGTTAATCAACACAGCAACCACAGAGTCAATAATATCAAAGGCTGCAGCGATAGTATCTGGTATCAGTGTGGCCTCAGACCTCTGTGTGGTATTGATAAAGCTTCATATGATACCCTGCTCGGACTAACCGGCTCTCCGGCTCAGTGACCTCTACGCAGCGATGGCCTGAGTAGAGCTGAGGTATCGGTTCACAATTAGCTCCAAACGTTGGCAGAACGCAGGAAGCACTCATCAATATGAATGATTGAGAAACAAGGGCTTTACTGTAGCACTTCATTTCTCTGAACGCTGAAAATAATCTAAAGGGACCTCCCAACATTTACAGGACGCCTGCGGGATGATTCATCTGCGGCTTTAACGATAATAAAAACGTGAATTATTCAGTCCTCATTGAGAAAACAGGTTAATTTTCTGTTATTTGCTGAATCTCTGTGGGCAGCTCACTTTCTGCAACAGCTCAGTGTAGACAAGTTGATACTTAGGGAACATCTCGTTTACAAATCTGAATACAAATGAGTGAGAATAGTGGTAACCTGACATGCTAGTCCGTTTTCAGCTTTATGTTAGACAAAACAGATAAAATTCACATCACTAATCTGGTGTCTGAGAGACAAGCTGGCGCTGATGTTCTCGTTACCTCGTGGGCCTTAATCCTTAATGAAATCACAATAAAAGCTCTGCGGAGTAAAATGATCTCAGAGCATGTGTTAAATGTCTTAAAAGCCAGGTTTGTTGGGCTTTAAATGTTCTGGTATATTCATGTGGTCCATGGCACACAGGAACGTGTTCCAAATGGCACTAATTAATCAGCTTTTTGATTAGATTTGGATGATTTTCAGTCACTCAGTTCTCACTAGCGGATACTGGTTCCAGTAAGTCTTATTTATTCATTTATTTATTTATTTATTTATTCATTTATTTAGTTATTAGGTCAGGAAATGCTTGAAGCACATGACACTGGTGGGGTTGGATCATTACATTTTTGAGAGGAGAAGAAAGAAAAACACACACTGACAGGGAATCCTCTCCTTATTGTGAACGTTTCTCTGCATGTCTGTGAAGCTAAAGTGAGGCTTGGATGAACAAGAAGACATTTGGCGCAACAAACTTCATCCATCATTAAAGCCGCTCCGCCATGCTGGGTATGAACAACGTTTTGACGCTAACAAAGACTAACAGGGTACCGGCAGAGCCGCCACGCAGCCTGCTGCCTCGTCTCAACCCTTTTTGTTGAGAAACCCATGAAAGCCACAAATAAATTACATTTCAGAGAGAGCCATGTAATATTGTTAACACTGAACACAACTAAATGCGTGTATTTTTGAGTAAGACCAACAATTTTACAAGTATAGTATAATTAGTCTCTGAATGTATTATTTTTAATAACGTTGTTAAACTAAAGCTACCCAATAATAAATAAAGTACTTCTTACCATTAATGCGACTTCTGGTGCCGCATGGTTTTGCCGATGGCTTTGTAGTCTGGTTGCTACGTGGTGAGGTTAAGCTTTATGCAGGCGTTGAGGCCTCCATCCATTAAACGTTGGTCTAGAAGTTCCTTAGATGTGAGAACGACTGCTCACATGTATACGTGGAGCCAAACATGGTCAATACAGCAACACTCACGCTGCAGTGTGTGGTACACGGAGACACCACGGATGTAACTCAGGTCGGTCCACTGCACACTCCCGTGATGAACTTAAAAGGACCAGAGCTCACTAAATTCTCCGAGCGTGCTTGAAATGAGTGCTGGAGATTGGATGTGAAGCCAGCTCGCTGCTGGAGATCAGAGTGTAGAAAGGGGTCACTTGCTGTGCACGCATCTTTGAATTCTCTGTTTCTCAAAGAAAAGGACCTGTTTCAACATCCACGATAAAGAGTTCCAGCTTGATTTCAAATGCAAACTGCTTGTTGAAGGAATAAAGTGTATTTCCAACACCTTGCATTTTCACATCATGTCCACGACATTTTAAAACTTCAGGAGCCCCTCAGCGTTACCTAGCTCAGGATACTCGACAACTTTCTCTTCAAGAAAAGTCCAGATTTCGCTCAGACAAGCCGCAAAACGGCTGAGAACCTTCGCTCTTGACAACCAACGCACATTGTTGTGGAAAAGCAGACTGGACTAATTATTCCCAACTTCGTCCAGCAGTGTTTAAAACTGGTGATCAATAAAGCTGACACCCCGAATGACCAGCGACATCACCTCACCCAGCTGCTCGCCACACATTTGAGCACAAAACTCCTCGTGATGTGGAAAGCAATGAACTCTTAGGATGGGTCTATTTTCATGTTGATGAAGAAGCGCTACAAATCCTGTTTGGCCTCGCCGTACACGGAGAACCATCAGTACAAGTTTATCCATCGGTAGGTTTTTTTTTTTTATTACCGGACTCGACTTGAATAAGTCCACCCCTCTTGTTGACTCTTTCTTTGGCAAAAGAGCAAGACCTTCCTCACGCAGTGGGTCACCACCAGGATACCTTGCAAGCACACTAAACTGGGACAAATGGCTTACGTCTGCTGACTCATCCAAAGCGAAGGTAAAGTATGACGCTGCATTTATGTCCTTCACTTGTGTTTCCTCCACTGGATTTCCCTCGTCATGGTATCGTGGACAGTTGTTGCTGACAGAGGCATGTCTTTTATTCATTTAGTTATCTTGTCTTTATCGGAAAAGTCGTCAAAAAGTTAATTGGCCACAGCAAGCGCCAATGTTTTGGCAAACTCGCCGTCTGTGAATGGCTTTCCACTCCTCACTTTTATGAAGCACCAGCAAAGCTAGTCGAATTCCAGTCACCATGTCCTGGCTTGCACTCCGCGCAATATCTCTTGGCATGCCTTCTTCCTGCTGACCCCCGCTGGATATTTCTATGCAAATGTAGCATGGCGTGTGTGGAAGTGCCGCTTTATATTTGATCGTTTCATCGATTACATAGTTGACACACCGCAGAACTTTTACCACAAAGGTGAATTCTTCTGTCCATTTGTGCTAAAATGTGTGGTACTTCCCATCTGTTACCTCCACTAAAATAGGACAGCTGGGATTGGCTACAGCCACATGCAACCAGCCCCTCCCTCTCACCAAAGTGCTCACAGGTGGATCCGTCCTTGTGTGGTGATGTGTGGTCAGGCTTAAAGCAGAAGGAGGACCAGATATATGGAAGTCTGGGCAGAACCAGTTAACCGAACACATTCTTCACCAGGTTCAGCTCAGAAACAATCCCAGCATCCTGCTTTCCTGCCCGCAGCCAAACAGACCTCCCATCCTCCCATCCTCCCTGGACCCACAGCTTCCCTGTCACACCTCAGCTGTCTCCTCCATCATCCTCATGGATCTTGCTCCATTGTTGTCTTCAAACACATCAAAAGATGTTAGACCAGATTCTGCCTGTCTCTAGCAGCCGGGTGAAGATGTAGCTGGAGAGACTGAATCAGAACACGTCTGCCAAGGTCTTTACCCTGAGCCAGGTTCCGGTACCAAAAACAATCTGGACCATCTGCTCTTAATGACTATAGACCTGCTGCCTTAACACACATGCTTGGTGTAATTACAGAGCGACAGAAATGACAATGCACAAGTATAAATACCGTCGATGACATAAATCATAGGCTTGGTCTGTAGGTGCTACGCAGAATCTTAAGTTATGTGTGAGACCCAAATATCCTGTTTAGCTCCTTCATGTTTTTTAACATTAGACTGTGGTTAAAGAATCCTTGTGGCCATATAGATCGTCCAAACTTAGCTCTAAGCAACACAGAGCCTTTAATTCTATTGAAAACATAGAAAACACATGACACAAACAGTGTTCTCAACATGCACAGTAAATCTATGTGTGCAGATTAAGTCACTGACAACCTTGACTACCCCTAAACAAAAAACCTCCGGTCCAGTCTTCACAATAACTTTAAGATCTCCTTGACGAGCTCCCAATTTATGGCCTGGCTCATTGGGCTGCAACATAAAATGGAGACTGAACAAACAAATTAGGAAAGCAATGGCACTATTATTAAAAACCATGTAAGAGCCTTGGAGTAACAACCCAGAGCTGACAACCATATGGCAAACAGCCGCAAGAATGGTGAGCAACACCAGGTTATATCCACACCTTCACAGGTGCAGCTAATGGAGCATCTGGAGCTACACCCATACACCGACTCCGGCTGCTGCCGCGAAGTCAGCAAGGAAGCCTTGCCACATAACAGTCTGTAATTAAAGCATGTTCAGAAGCAGTCCATCTCTCTGCAAAATGTGGAAGCACCACAATATGAGAAACATTGAGGAACGTAAACAAAAGTGTGCAGGAACCCGTGAGTACCGGAGCCCCTGTACGGGAGCAGATGCCATGTGGGAGCAGAAGCCTGCGAACAGGCCGAGACGTAAAGGAAATCACACCAAGATGTGAGGGTTACAAGAGCTTTCCTGTTTTAAACACATTTAAAGAAATACATTTAACACTTGGCAGCATGTCTAAGGCAAACAATTGCTTTTTTTAAAAGTGTAATTTACTTGTCTATTTTTATTGGCTGCTTCTGAGTTATTTTATGTTTTCTTTTGAAATCATTAATGAAATTTCTCTGAAAGTGATGACAAAAATATTGTTCTTCACGGTCACTGCTTAAGTTTAAATTAACCCTTAGATCTGGGAGCATTTAGGCTGCTTTGTTCAATATTTGAAAACATACAGAGGCTATAAGATCGTACAATACAGTCTTGTAGCCTTTTTCAGCACAATCTAGCAAAGTCCTGATTTATTTTTCTATTTTCACCAGCTGTATAAACACAGCTGTTGCGCTCGACCACGCAGCGCAGGTTTGAATCCCGGCCCGTCGCTCCTTCCTGCGTGTCTTTCCCTCTCTCTGAAATCACTTCCTGTCCACCTACTACTGTCTATTTTGTGAGTTCTGTGCAAGTATTGCCACTTCCACTCAAAAAATAATTGAAATTAATCAGAATTTTAACCAACTTTAACCCCCCCTATGCCTATGTTGCCACAGCAGTTTAGGGAGGAGACCGTGCAGCGAATATAGCGACTACTTTACATTGTCATGTGTAGTTGCTACACACACCTGCAGGGTCGGTTGCGTCTCGGTGTAATTATACACCCAAACACCAGGTGGCAGTGAAGGTTCTTTCAGTTCATTCATTTATCGTATTTATTGACAGGGACAAGCCATTAAGCATTGCTTTATAAAATACATATAAAAAGTAGATGTACATGTAGACGTACATCCATACAGGTTTCTAGCAGAAGCTAATTTCCAACCTCTGCTCCTGGTCAGGTTTCCAAGAATAACACAGATTGACCAATGTTTTATTTTCTTCTGCAGCACTGGAGTTTGCAGGGCCGAGCTTGTTTTGGCTTGCTTCCTTTTATGGACCTCAGCTCTAGCAGCAGAGTTAGTAAAGCTTGCGTCTTTTGTACATCGGAGCTGATAAATGCTGAGCTACAGTCATTTATACTCACATTGCAAACAATCTATCTTGTTACGCGGCAGGAAATACAAAGAAGAACGATGCTGCAGAGCGAACCAATCACAGTGGTTGCTGTTCGCGATGTGCAGAAGCTGTTGTGGGTGGTAAAGCGCAGCGTACGGCCCAGTCCCCTACTGCACCGTGGCAACGCCGCCGGTTTGATGGAGCATGAACCCGGCGGAATGAATTTATCCCACTGAAGGAAAAAGATCAATCTCGTTCATACTGGAACCGTTTTTCCTGCCAGAAAGTTCCGCGTATTTCCAATTTTCAAACATACTAATATGTTGACATAAAAAATGTGGGAGTGTTGAAACCAGGGAAATGCCGTATTTTGACTGCGTTTAAACCTTTAGTGAGAAAGTATCTGGAAAACTGTGCTGGGTGAGTCTGGTTTGATTTAATCATTTTTGATGCAGACTCCTTCTTTCAACATGTTTTCCACCTGATTAACCTGTTTGTGCTTAAGAAATGGGCAATTTAAAACTGTTGCTGAACTAAAATTGGAATCACCAGAAAGAATAATTTAGTTGAATACATGAATAAACTCAGGCTGTAAGACAATTAAAATATTCATTTACATTTAATCACAAATTAGCCCAATATGTTTTATAATGTGCTGAGATTTGAATCAAATTAAATTCTTTTAATTGGCTTGTTTTTCCTATTGTCAATCCTTGTCTTTAGCTTTTACATTGACAGTTTTTATTTATAAATAACAGCAGAGTTTCCTGTGATTTGAAAATCTCGGTTATCATTTTTTTCTTTGTTTTCGTCCCTGCGTCTCAGTGACTCTCATAATTGCGGTGGAAGCTGGTTTGTAAATACGCTCCCTGCTGTTGTAATGTTGCTGGTCAAGTGCTGCTTTGAAAAGTCATCGTGGCGGCAGCAGAGAACGTCGCTGCGCTGTGTCAGCGCCAGCAGAGTGTTGAGCGCTGGAACTGTGCAGCCTCTTGCTTTGACGGCGCCAACACCCATGAAACATCTCCAGGTGAGACGGGTATTTTACATGCAGGGGTTTAGACACCAGCGTGTTGCAGGCTTTCTGCTTCTGCTGCATATCAAAGTGCGACTGTGAGGGAATAATTGCTCGCATCACTGATCCGGTTCTGACGCCTGCGTTGGCAGACCACAGTCTCACAAAGGTGCAACAGCTTTGGCTTTTTTTTGTTTGTTTGTTTAATAAAACACCTCTGCAGAATTCAATTTTCTTTTTCTTTTTTGAATTTTTTTTGGCATTGTTTTGCTCTCACTCGGAAGAAATATACAACTTCACCCAGACTGTGATTCCAGGTCCATATTTAACATCTGGTCCAACATTTACAAGTCAAATTAGACTTTAGTGGAGTTAAAAGGCATCTGTTTTCCTCCAAACAGTAAAACTGCTGTGCAGTCAACCTTCAAGTCTGTCCTTGATGATGATACGGAGCTGGCTGCTCCCCCTCCAACCCTGTAATCCTTGTTTTCTGATTTAGACGGTTGGATGAACTTCCTCTCACTTGAAGAAGTCAGCAGTAGCAGGAGTCAGCAGTAGTTTCCATATTACAGTTTCTCTATTTTAAATCCCTGACAGGAAACCGTCCAGTAAACACCTTAAAACCTTTGATATTCCACTCTAACGGCGTGCGCATCATTGGTTTTATAATGGCGAGTCTTTGATAGCTGCATGGGCTTCATTGCACTAATGGTCTTCACTGGCTGCACCTGTGAGGATGTCGATAGAGGATGTCTGGTGGAGCTTCGCAGAGCTCATCGCTCCAGCCAAGCCTCCCAATACTGGTTTTGTTTTCAAAGAAAGCGATGTGATGACGCACCAGTCTCAGGACCCACGTTTGTCATTGGCAGAGATGCATTCAGGGACTCTGCACCCTCTCAACGGAACGGATGGCAAACTGCTTTAAAAGTAATCATTTTTTTCATTTTAGGTACCATGGTCTGATTTTTTTCACACGCTGACCAAGATTGTCGTCAGATGTCATCATCGAATCCTGCATATCTGAGCACCTCAGATCAAGGTGACCCCAAATGTTTCTGAGGTGATAGTGACTTTAGATATTCTCATGAGTGTTTGTTGTTTTCAGGTTTCTCTTGAAGAAGAGATCCAGTTCTCAGCGACTGTGCTCATGTCCAGATTTGGACACCTGGTTATTCATATGCCCGTGCACCTGCTCATCCTCGTTTCCGATCGCTGTGTCTGGTTTCAGCCCCTGTGATCTTTACCTGCAGAGAAACCTGGAACACCTGTTTATCTGCTCTGGTTTCTGAAGGACAGCTGGTCGAGTTCAGCTTTCTGAGAGCAGGACAGTTTGTTTGTATGTGCAACACTTTTCAAGGAAGGTGATGTAACATGCAAACAGTATTTAGACCGATCTGATTTTTTAATTAAAAGACGATCCAGTCCACTGATGACAGAGTTTAGAGGCAAATACCACAGAAGGAGGGTCATGTGACATCTGACGTTTTTCTCTGCCGAGCTTCGACCGGCACGCACGGACGGAGCTCCAGCCGCTCCATCCGTCTGTCTAGTCGGAGCCGTGGAGGGTGTGGCTTCTGTGTGATGCTCTGGATGTGTGACACTGTCACTCATGCTGCCCTAATCCTGAATTCTTGTTAATAATTAATAATAATTAATAATTGTTTGTTTTTTCATTTAAAGCCGCTATTCTGCCATAGACCTGATAACAGTTAAAACGAACTGGTTCACATTACTGTTTGGTCGCCACCTTTATTCTTTAAGTTTTACAAAACATCTCCTGCATTTCTTGGCTTTTTCAGTGCAACCAAAAACTACTAAAATCTACTTTAACTATGCAGGAAAATGGCGTTGGATAAAAACATTATCAACAATGAAGATAAATCTAAACATTTCATGAAATATTTTTTATTATTTTTATCTATTTTTGATGTAAATAATGCTTTTGACTTATTCAGCTGCATAAATAAACGTTTAATGGGCAAAATTAAATGAAGCAACAACTTAATCAAACACAAAAACAAGTTAGTCTTCTTAACAAATGCAGCCCTGCTGTTTTCACAGTTAACGGTCTAACTCAGAGTAATCTGATGAATTTTTGAAGCTCTTTGGTATTCCAGCACAGATGGGACAACGCCGCTGGTTTCATACTTACATGCAACATTTATAGTAAAAGTTGGGGAGCTGACAAAAGTCAGGACTCGTGATTGTCATTTAGTTCACAGATGTCAAATCCTCCGTGTCAACTACTCCACACAAACTATAATGTTTTATTTTTTTCATTTTATACAATGTTATTTATATATATACTACTAACTACACTAACACACAATACCATATATATATATATATATATATATATATATATATATATATATATATATATATATACACACACACACACACACATATATATAAAAGTATACATAAAATTGTAGTGTAACTGTTGTGACTTATAGTAGTTAGTAGCAGTGTAGTTAGTGTAGTGTAGTTAGTAGTGTCCTTAGTAGTAGTGTAGTTAGTAGTAGTGTAGTTAGTAGTAGTATAGTTAGTAGCAGTGTAGTTAGTAGTAGTGTAGTTAGTAGTGTAGTTAGTAGCAGTGTAGTTTGTAGTAGTGTAGTTAGTAGTGTCCTTAGTAGTAGTGTAGTTAGCAGTGTAGTTAGTAGCAGTGTAGTTAGTAGTAGTGTAGTTAGTAGCAGTTTAGTTAGTAGTGTAGTTAGTAGTGTAGTTAGTAGTAGTGTAGTTAGTAGTAGTGTAGTTAGTAGTGTCCTTAGTAGTAGTGTAGTTAGTAGCAGTGTAGTTAGTAGTAGTGTAGTTAGTAGTGTAGTTAGTAGTAGTGTAGTTAGTAGTGTCCTTAGTAGTAGTGTAGTTAGCAGTGTAGTTAGTAGCAGTGTTGTTAGTAGTAGTGTAGTTAATAGTGTAGTTAGTAGCAGTTTAGTTAGTAGTGTAGTTAGTAGTAGTGTAGTTAGTAGTAGTGCCCTTAGTAGTAGTGTAAGTAGTAGTGTAGTTAGCTGTGTAATTAGTAGTAGTGTAAGTAGTAGTGTAGTTAGTAGCAGTGTAGTTAGTAGTAGTGTAGTTAGTAGCAGTGTAGTTAGTAGCAGTGTAGTTAGTAGCAGTGTAGTTAGTAGTGTAGTTAGTAGTAGTGTCCTTAGTAGTAGTGTAAGTAGTAGTGGAGTTAGTAGCAGTGTAGTTAGTAGTAGTGTAGTTAGTAGTAGTGTAGTTAGTAGTAGTGTCCTTAGTAGTAGTGTAGTTAGCTGTGTAATTAATAGTAGTGTAGTTAGTAGTGCAGTTAGTAGCAGTGTAGTTAGTAGCAGTGTAGTTAGTAGCAGTGTAGTTAGTAGTAGTGTAGTTAGTAGTAGTGTAGTTAGTAGTGTAGTTAGTAGTAGTGTCCTTAGTAGTAGTGTAAGTAGTAGTGGAGTTAGTAGCAGTGTAGTTAGTAGTAGTGTAGTTAGTAGTAGTGTAGTTAGTAGTAGTGTCCTTAGTAGTAGTGTAGTTAGCTGTGTAATTAATAGTAGTGTAGTTAGTAGTGCAGTTAGTAGCAGTGTAGTTAGTAGTAGTGTAGTTAGTAGTAGTGTAGTTAGTAGCAGTATAGTTAGTAGCATTATAGTTACTAGTAGTGTAGTTAGTAGTAGTGTAGTTAGTTTTAGTATAGTTAGTAGTAGTGTAGTTAGTAGTGTAGTTAGTATCAGTGTAGTTAGTAGCGATATAGTTAGTTGTTGTATAGTTAGTAGTGTAGTTAGTAGCAGTGTAGTTATTAGTAGTGTAGTTAGTAGTAGTGTAGTTAGTAGTGTCCTTAGTAGTAGTGTAGTTAGCTGTGTAATTAATAGTAGTGTAGTTAGTAGGGCAGTTAGTAGCAGTGTAGTTAGTAGTAGTGTAGTTAGTAGTAGTGTAGTTAGTAGCAGTATAGTTAGTAGCAGTATAATTAGTAGCATTATAGTTACTAGTACTGTAGTTAGTAGTAGTGTAGTTAGTTTAGTATAGTTAGTAGTAGTATAGTTAGTAGCATTATAGTTACTAGTACTGTAGTTAGTAGTAGTGTAGTTAGTAGTAGTGTAGTTAGTAGTAGTGTAGTTAGTAGTAGTGTAGTTAGTAGCAGTATAGTTAGTAGCAGTATAATTAGTAGCATTATAGTTACTAGTACTGTAGTTAGTAGTAGTGTAGTTAGTTTAGTATAGTTAGTAGTAGTATAGTTAGTAGCATTATAGTTACTAGTACTGTAGTTAGTAGTAGTGTAGTTAGTAGTAGTGTAGTTAGTAGTAGTATAGTTAGTAGTAGTGTAGTTAGTAGTAGTGTAGTTAGTAGCAGTATAGTTAGTAGCAGTATAATTAGTAGCATTATAGTTACTAGTACTGTAGTTAGTAGTAGTGTAGTTAGTTTAGTATAGTTAGTAGTAGTATAGTTAGTAGCATTATAGTTACTAGTACTGTAGTTAGTAGTAGTGTAGTTAGTTTTAGTATAGTTAGTAGTAGTGTAGTTAGTAGTGTAGTTAGTATCAGTGTAGTTAGTAGCGATATAGTTAGTTGTTGTATAGTTAGTAGTGTAGTTAGTAGCAGTGTAGTTAGTAGTAGTGTAGTTAGTAGTGTAGTTAGTAGTAGTGTAGTTAGTGGTAGTATAGTTAGTAGTAGTGTAGTTAGTAGTGTAGTTAGTAGTAGTGTAGTTAGTAGCAGTATAGTTAGTAGCAGTATAATTAGTAGCATTATAGTTACTAGTACTGTAGTTAGTAGTAGTGTAGTTAGTTTAGTATAGTTAGTAGTAGTATAGTTAGTAGCATTATAGTTACTAGTACTGTAGTTAGTAGTAGTGTAGTTAGTTTTAGTATAGTTAGTAGTAGTGTAGTTAGTAGTGTAGTTAGTATCAGTGTAGTTAGTAGCGATATAGTTAGTTGTTGTATAGTTAGTAGTGTAGTTAGTAGCAGTGTAGTTAGTAGTAGTGTAGTTAGTAGTGTAGTTAGTAGTAGTGTAGTTAGTGGTAGTATAGTTAGTAGTAGTGTAGTTAGTAGTGTAGTTAGTAGTAGTGTAGTTAGTCTAGTATGCAGTTTCAACAACAGCCTACGAGACTAACTGCGATAAAAAGAAAACAAAAATCTAGATAGAAATACATTTCTAATTTTATCAGAGTAATTAGAACTAATTATTAATATGTAATGATATTTATGTAATAACTGCATCTAATTGTACATTGACAGAACCAAAAACAAGGGAAATACTGTTTAAGAAAAGCTGCAGGAGCGCTGACACTGTGTAGAGCCACGGCACTAAATCCAACAAGTAAAGGACAGAGCCGGCGACGCTCTCCATCCCAGCTGCCGCCGCTCTCAATCAGCCCAGCAGCAGGTGGTTATGGCCTAATGACACAGCGTAAAGAGCTGCATTAAGTAGCTCCATTTACAGTTATCTTCTGGGGTTCTGCAGATAACAGGCTGTGATGTGTAAGGATCTGCCTGATGTTTGTGTTTCAGCTGCTCGTGGACACATCTCGATCGATATCACATCATACGGCTTGAACACGGAGCAGGTGAGCTCGCCACCTAATTATATAAAATATTAAACTGTGAAAGGCAGACAGCGTACGCAGGCCTCGGCGATTTTTCTGTTAATTTAACAGCCAACTCATTCCTTCAACAGCCTTTTTTTTTTTTTGTTGTTTTGTTTTGGCTCATTTTTCATCAGTGGAACCGTCCCCGCGCATTTTTGCATCCATTGCATTGGCACAGTCGATACAAAGTGGGTGTTGATGATCCTTTCAAACCCTCTGCCAGGAACAGTGAAATAAATAGAGGCTGAAACTTGCAGGCTGCTCAGCTATTTGCAGCATATTCATTGCAATCTATGGATCGTGGGCCAGTGCAGCGTCACTGCGCGACCAGCTGGATGTGGAAAGGCCTCCACTGGCGCCGCATTCATCACCATAGATTTTTCCAGTTCCTCAGAGACGAGGCAGAAATTATTTCTCTAAATAGTCTGATATCATGTATCATCGTTTTTTCTTCATTGCAATCAAAAAGTATGTTGTTCCATTGAGTCGATCTGCAGAGGACAACACAAAGCGCTCTGTGCACAGCGTCCACCGAGGGAAGCTTATATAAAAAAGAATAATTCGATCTGATTTAGCAGATCGTATTATTCCCGTTCGTGCTGTTGTGTCTCCCTGAAATCCCTCGGAAGCCTGTTTTTATAATTCAAGGACTTTCACTTATCAAACATTCATCAACAAAGAAAAGAGGAATTGAGAAAGAGGACGAAATAAAAGACTAAAGATGAAATGAAAGAATAGTGTAAGAGCATAAAGAAGAAATCTAGAGGAATATAGATGGAGCAAAAATAAGAAATGGGAGAACAGAAGATGAGAGGTATAACAAAAGAAAATGCAGAATTGTGAAGGGAATACAAAAGAAGTGTAAGAAATGCCAAAAAAATGAAATATTCTCCTTAGAAGTTCCCAAAATTATCATAAGTGTGTTATAATGGTGACTTGTGAAACTAACAGGCCAGTTTTTGGGGGTTTTGGAGTTTGTCAGTGTCCTCGTATCTTCATTAATACCTGATGCACATGATCGCTTCATCCGTTCACATCTGCATCACTGAGAATCCGTGTTTTTTATGACGTAGCAGCTTCCAGGAAACACATTTATAATAAAAGCTGAGGCCTTACGATTTAAATGACACGTATGACCTTCTTTTTTTTAAGTCTTTTAATGTGTAATTATGTGTTCAGAGTACCACAGAGACGCGATATAAACATGTCTCTGCAGTTCATTAACGGGTGGAGTCTGCGTCTCATCTCAGCGCCAGACATCCTTTTTATGAGGATGATAGAAGTGACGTGAGACGGCCGGAAAAACATCTGAACCTTTTAAAGCCTGACAATATACATCTAAAAAATGTTCATTATATATTAGAATCAAAACCGTTTCAGATTTTGTATTAAAACCATTTTTAAATAATTATTTTCCTTATTATTAGATACATTTATGTAATTTTTATTTAGTTTTATTTCTTAATAATTTTTTGGTTTGTGTGAAACTTTTTTTCTCTTTTGATCAAAGAGGATATGATACAAATATGAGACATGTGGCATTAAAGGGTTAAAACTAGCAGCTTGTGATTCACACATGATCTGAAAACGTGCACGTGAACTCCGTGTAATCCCGCCAATCCAACCAAACGGGAAAAACGCTCCCTGTGGGGCTTGAGGTCACACCGAAGCGCCGCCGGCATCCTGAGTCTGTGTCTATCAACTACTCAATATTGGGAATTTTACCGTCAATAGATGCAAAATGAGGATGAGAGTTCACGACCTGTGTTTCCATCAAACATCAAAGTGCTGACTCAGCGGTGGGCGTCAACTCTCACGCTCATTTGGCATCTACTGACAGTAAAACGGCCGACTCTAAGTTGTTGGTTCAGGACATTGATCCGGATGTCAGCTGGTTGATCACTGGGCTCACGTTACTGGTCATGACTGCTTAAGAGTTATAGTACGATCATGACTGAACATAGACGGCGCGACCTGCCCACGATGCCACCGTTGCCATGGTGAACTAGAAAAGGGTGGTCGGAGGACAGAAACCAAACCAGTGTTACACCAACTCTTGCAGAGATTTTAGGTAAAAAGCAACAAATAGACGTTAAACAAAAGAAAGTTTAAAATGTTAGAAATACTGATGTCGCATCATTAACCAAAGATTTGCTTTCTGCGTCATTAATCAACAAGAAGCAACTTGAGTCAGAGCTCAGCACCTTGAAAAGACATCACCTATCATTTGAAGCTTTCACTCCATTTCACCCCGATTGTGATTCAATTCAGCTCAGTTGACCCCCCCCCCCCCACACACACACACACACACACACACACAGACACACACACACACACACACACACACACACACACACACACACACACACACACACACACACACACACACACACACACACCATGACAGGAAGCGGGGTCAGACCTCTTCAACGACTGTCTGTGGTCGCAGCCGTGTCAGACGACAGATCACAGACCAACAGTCCCACGTCCCCGCTGAGGTGTTGTCAGCTCCCCTCAAGCCATTAAAGAGGAGGAACTACCATCAGCAGCAGCGATGAGACGTGCAACTCGGCTGTTTCTGTCATTAAACGCGCTCTTTGCATCGTTAAGGAACGACTACGTCTGCAGATATCTTTCACTTTGTTACACATACACACGAGGGCTATTTCTGTTAGGACACAATAAGAAGTTTTCCCTTTCTGTCAAATATAAAGTTAGGTTTCCAGCACATTGAAAGAAAAACCAGGAAAACGCCTGGTTTCCGTGATCGGTATTTTGTGTATATTTATTACCAAAGAAAAAAACAAAAAAAGATGAGCTAATGTACTGGTGGAGACGCTCTCAATCTAAAGATCATTTATTGTTCATTTGAAAATATTCAGAAGAGACTTGGAGCTTGCAATGTTTACTTTCTCCAAACCTCCACATCAGATGGACCATGTTTTACTAAAAGGAATGAATGTAAATGTTTTATACTCGAAGGTCAAGACTCATACTTGTGAACATAGAGCTTCATTTGTCAGACATGAAGCAACTAGCGATCCCGGGAAGAAGTTGGATAGTTTTACATTCATCAATTTAAACCTACATCAAATGATCCCAAACAGTTGTCATCTCCGTTGAGGTTGTTAAGAGGAACCTTAAACTAGTCTGACAAGCAGCCGTCAGCAGCACAGAGGAGCTTTTGATACTTTCAGCCCACAGCGCCCCCTGCAGGTGTGGAGAATAGTCTTTACAGACTGACTCTTTTTCAGTTTCTTGCTCAGTCACTTGCTTTTCTCTTAAATCATTTTTTACTTTTTTTTTCATTGCATTACTTATTAATTATTTTGCCTCTGCCACGATGTCCGCTGCAGCTCTGTGAGCTGGTTGTCGATGATGTTGACAGCGTGTCAAAGTGATATGTGGTTGTGCCTGGAGACGACCAGGATGGGAGTCCAGAGTTAGGAGATGGGAGCCGCCTTCCCCTGGATCCCACCGGGAGTGGAAGCACCGTGGACCAGTTCTGCTGCAGGAGTTCGCAGCCCACTGGGAGCAAATCAGAAGCGGCGTTCTCGTGTGCACTTCCTGCTCAGCTGGATTCCTGAGCCTACCGGTTTACCTGCGGATCCCTGATCACATGACAATCGCACCATAACCCGCTCGTTTAAAGACGTGTTTCTCTCCTGTCTTTCCTGCAGCCACACTTGAATTTAAATGGGCTTTTCAACTTCTGAAATGAACCTCTTCTTGTACGAGTTCAGATCTAATCTGATTCCTTTTGACTTCCTGCCAGCTCGATCTGCTGAGTGCAAACTGACACGGTGACACGGTCCAGTGCCAAAGCAGACGTGACGCATCCTTTTAGCAGAGCGGAGCGGACAGTCACTTCTGGGATGCTTCAAAAGCGCTCCAGGGTGTCTTCTGTGAGACCGCTCTCATTGACAAGGATGGTCCCCATTCCCAGCGGCCGGTTTCACACCAGTTCTGCAACCTTTACTTGTACAGTTACAGTCCTTTTTAATTAATGCAGTTCATTTTAAAAGCTCTTACTAAAGAAGGGGAACCAGTCTGGTGCTCAAATAGATCCGAGGTGCATCTCCATGGAAGCGCAGCCCAGAGTCTATTCTGAAACGCTTCTAAGCGGCACTGCAGCACTTCTGATGGGAACACTGTCGCCGACCAGAATGAACCCGTCCACTCCTGCTAGGACCCAGGGTTTAGAGCAGGGAGGTCCAATTCTGGTACTCCGACAGGTTTAAGACGTTTCGCTGCTCCAGCAAACCTGACTTAAAAAAGTAGATCATTTACGGACTTCTGCACCTTGATGGCGATCCATCAGGTGTGTTTGAGCAGGGAAGCGTCTAAAACATGCAGCACAAGGACTCAAGGACCGGAATCGGACCCCCCTCTGGATTGGAATCAAATATTCCTTCTTATGATGTTGAAACTGACTCAGAACTGGGATTCTTTTTTTATTATCATGTGCTTTTCAAAGAGTTTTTCTTGTGTAGTTTCATCTATTTAATCTCATGTTATCTGTACTTGTTGCAAACCTCTTCAAATGCCTGTGAACTGTGGTACAAAGATAAATTTGTCCTGAATTCTTAAACTCTCATTACATTTAGTTTTTTCAAAACTTTAACAAGAAACGTAAGTAAAAAGCGCATCTTTTTATTTATTCTAAACATTCTTCGTCTTGGATCTTCCAGCTATTTCTGGTTCATAAGCTTCAGGTCAGATTCAAATGAATATTTAACCATATTCAAATAAATTCTAACAAAAGAAATAAAAGAAGCACAACAGAGAGCAGCTTTCACTCTGTGACGTGATGGAGCCTGTGATGTAATCTCAGTGCACTGTTTCAGGAATCGCATCATCCCTCTGACTGCTCGCTCCCTGAGGTTTTGTCTCTAAGAAGAACCGTCGAGTTTAAACGCCACACCACGCCACGGCGCTTCGCCTCGTTTCCCTTCTGATAAATTCATCAGGCCTTGAATGTGTGCAGCTGCAGGACTGAGCTGAGAGGCTGCTTCACGTTCATTAGTGAGCCAACCTGCAGCTGCATCTCTCACACACACGCACGCACGCACGCACGCACGCACGCACGCACGCGCGCACGCACGCACACACACATCGCCGCTGCTCCTGTGAAGCTGCATGCCGCCACCTTCCTGGTGCTTTGGCTGGAAAATAATTAGTAGTGAAGTATCTGCTCACTGAGCTAACTTGAACCATGAAATTTTAAGTAAATATATGTGTGTGTGCGTGTGTGTGGCACGCTTTGCCACCCCGGAAACCGATTCCATCTCATAAAAAATGGATGCCTGTTGAAGCGGTCTCCAGTGAGGAGATCAGTGAAAGAGAAGCAATATTCCTCCCACAGAACTGAGCTGACGAGTGTCATATCAGCAGCTAATGAAAGCTCCTTCCTCCCATTCCTACACAGTGGCTTCGCGTGGGCCGGCGATTGGCTCCTTTGTTGGCCTGATTTAGGAAGGTGAAGCCGATTAGGAATGATGCCACTGTGCAATAATTGCAGGAATCTCCTCAGCATCAGCGTCTCATGTTGCAGCTGCAGCTACTCTAACGTTTGCTCCTTTAAATGTACCATTTCATTTCTTTGGCCATTACTTTTACCTTTTTTTGTTCTGTTTTGAACTAAATAATTCATGGGGTAATTGTAAAACTAATTAACAGTGATTTGGATGAAGTCCTGTGATTAATTAATAAAATATTAATAAAAAAAGACTCAAGCAAGCTAAAGCCTCATTACTGATGGGATTGCTGGCTGACTGCAGCGTGCACACCCCTCTGCCCCACCTGTCAGCACGCAGCTGGAGATGGTGCAGGTTTAAGGTGCACCTCTTGACTGCTCGCTTTTCTCAAACACAACTCCACATCGAACCTCGTAAAGCAAACTCAAGCCAAGCGCTGCCGTGCTCTGTGCACCAAAAACACGTCTGACTTCCCAAACAGCTAAAAACGGATAAATGAATTGATCACGCAGACTGTGATGTGGGAAAGCTGACAGCCAAGTGGACGGACAGATTGCTGACGGTTGGAAGAACAGACAGATGGATGGACGATGGACAGATGAAGGACACAGGATTTGGCTGCTGATCATCTGTGTTCATATTCATGATCCTAAGACTACTAATATGCTGGAAATGAGTTTATTTTGAGTTATATTATAAGTTTCCACAGCAGCAGACAGGGGTGGAGCTTTATTACCTCATCAAACTGGTTTCAGCTCCATGCTCCAGTTGACTCTTTAACATATTAGAAAATGACGTGGAAGTAAAGTATTTCTCCCAGTGTGGCCAGATTACTCCGTAACGGTGCGTCTATCACAGCTCCAACTGTCCACCAACATAACACTGCTGGACTAAATCACACGTGAGCGCCACAAAACCCGCTCTGGTTCAACTTCACACACAACCCAGCTGGCAGAAAACAGCACAAGTGGCTGAATTTGATCATAAACGTTTGCTAAAGTGGAGAAGAAAAAACCCTAAAAAAAAAAACAAAAAAAAAAACAGTTTTGAAGACGTGTTGGAGAACAAAGTCACATCCGGTTCCTCTATCATAAAATCATAAAGGAAGCCAAAGTACTGAGGTCCTTTAATTATTAAAAGAAAAAGCAGCCAGTAAAAGAAAATGTCTCTGTGACTGGCGATCCGTCAATTGATTGCTTTGTTAAAACTCAGAGACAAGTGAGAGACGCTCCTGGAGATGATCCAAACGCTCTTCTGTCAATTCACTAATTGATCACTCGGCCGTCGTTTCAGCTGTGCTTGTAAAAACTCGGGTTGTTTGATTTACACACATACGGTCTATTTCATGAGCACTTCAGTAAAAAGTTCATTAAATGAAAATATTAAAGCCAGTTCTTTGAAAGTAAAATCAGAAATGTGTTAGTATACAAAGACTCCACACACACACACACACACACACAGACACACACACACACACACACACACTAACATGCACATGCACACACACACACACGCACACACCCACACGCGCACACAGGCGCACACGAACATGCACACATATGCACAGACACACACACGCAGACACACACACGCAGACACACACACACACACATACACACACACACACATGCACACACACACGCACACGAACATGCACACACACACACACATACACACACACATACACACACACATGCGCACACACACACACATACACACACCACATGTACACACACAAGCACACGAACATGCACACACACACACACATACACACACACATACACACACACATGCGCACACACACACACATACACACACACATACACACACACATGCGCACACACACACACATACACACACACATACACACACACATGCACACACACACACACACACATACACACACCACATGTACACACACAAGCACACGAACATGCACACACACAGACACACACACACACACACATGCACACACACAAGCTCACACACATGCACACACACACACATGCACACACACACAAGCTCACACACATGCACACACACCCTCTCTGGCAGTAAAAGCTGCCTGGACTGTGATGAGCTAATAAACACATGCGCGCTCACTCTGTCATGTAAAATGCTCCAAAGAGCCCACCCACAATACTGCTGTAACCCCACCCCCACAGGGGTCACGTCATGTCCCAAACTGGCTCTTTAAACCGTCACGGGCAGAACTCCTCAAAGACGAAAACAACCTGACAACGAGGGCAGTGTGGACACAGAGTTAAAGAGGGGGGGCGGCTCTGCGCCTCCGTCCAGTGACAGGCCCATCTGGGGGTGTCAGGTGTCTGAAGGGTGGGGTCCTGTGGCTTCTGGAGATGGTGGAGTCTGAACGTTCCTGTGGCGGCGGCAGAGGAGGGCGAGTTCTTTGTTTTCCTGCTGCTGGTGCTGCAGGCGACTGCGAGCTTTGTTGTCATCAGGGCAATTTTCAACTGCGGCTAATAAGTCTGCATCGTTTGATTAAAATCCAATAGCTGATAAAGAAAACCATTACTTCAATACATTCTAGGATTGCTCCTCTGAAAAAAGTATGGCAATACAACATCAATTAACTCCCGCTGGAGACGGGCTGATCGAGCGTCAAACACTTCAATGCGGTGGGTTTTCAGCGTGTCGCAGCAGAAAGCAGGAGGGAAGGGGTTGCCATCGTCCCTGCTGCCCAAGAGACCAACGGTGACACGGCTCGGCTCGCCCTCATCCCGTCCCGGCGGTGAATATGAGAGCAGCTCTTTGACCTCCAAGAGCTTCTCACCGTTTCACAGGAGCGCCGCATGTCAGCACCGATCACGGCGCACATTTGAGAAGCACATGACTGTCAGCGATGACGAATGTAGCTGTCAGTTCAGCTCAGTTCCTCACCTGAACGTAACACGGGGCTGGTGTCGCGCTGGCCCTCGGAGTGCAGACACGCAAACAGATCAAGTGGTGGCACGTCTCTGGTGTATTTACTGCCTGGAGTCCCTTTTACTTTTTAACATGACAAGAAAGGGCAGGCAAGGTGAGCAGACTCCATTTTCTCTCATCCCACACCGCAAAACTGTTGACATGGAGAAAAGAGAGCGTACGAGTCCTCGGAGAAGGCGCTCGGTGAAATGAGGCCCTCCAATACCACGTACAAGAAAAGTGCTGACGGAAAAATAGTTAACTCTTAAAATACGGGACCGTAAAAGTGTCTTTGGAAGAGAACGTTTGAAAAGGACGGATGCTGCCTGCCGATTCCAGTTTTCTTTGTGACGAAAATGATCAACGGCATATTCTTCTCCGTCATTAGAAAACAAAAGCAACAAAAAAGGAAAAGCTCCAGCTTCCTGGATAAAATACGCTCTAGTTGTTCTCTCACAGATTATTTTGAACTCTGAGGTAGTAAAAATAGATTTCAGGGTGTTCTGTTCTCAAAGTGACCGTGTTACCAGTGACTGTCTTCAAGATGGGCTTAGTACCGAACACAACGTCACAATCGACTTTGTGCCTTACAGGCCATCACCAGTCTGAACCCGTCAAGCTGGAAAACGGCAGAAACATCGGCTACAGCCCGTGTCACCGCCTGAAGGGGGCGCCTCTCGAAGGTCAGGGTTGCTCACATGACAGTCAAAAGAAGTCAATGCATTTTTCTCAAGCGTATGGTCTTATCACGAGTTTTGTGTCTTATTTAATGTAAAATCAAATGCATGTTCTGACTTAGACAACAGAGCAGGGTGTGAATCAGGGCGGAGCTACATTGTGATTGACAAGCCACCACAAAACAGAAGGGCATTCAGATCAAGAGCAGCTTGAGAACTTCCAAAGTCAAACATAGTGACAGGTAAACCGTCTGTGCTGTGCAGGTTTCGATGAACCTTCATTCTTGAACATCGTGACTTCTGACGAGTGGTGACGCCTGATCCATTAAACCAAAGCCGGCGAATCAGAACTTTTGCATTGCTGCCAAAAATAAAATCCAAAATGTTTGGGTTCAAACAGGCAGCTTCCTGTGTGTCACAGCGGTTTAAATAAAGAACCGCTGCGAGCCAAAGAAGATTAACGTTCCAGGTGCGGAGATCAGAACTGCTGTCCAGCCAACCTGGTCAACATTCTTCACTTTAACCGAATAAATAGCTGCAATATCCGCAGGAGACTGAGGAAATATTTAGCTGATGTTTCAGAGAACTAACATTTGCCCCAATGAAAGTGTTCAGTTCAAGTGACCTTGACCTGAATTATGAACTCCGCGTCTCACTCGCTCCAACAGTCCATTAGATGATTCAACGGCCTCGACTGAAACTTCTCTCCTCTTCTAAATACTCCAACACTCACACAGAGACAGGAAGCAGAGTCTCTCATGTTTTACTTTTAAATGTTGATGCACTCCAACACGACTTCCTGAGGCGTCCACATCCCACAGCCTCTGTGCTTCCATATTTAAGACACTTGACATCTTTTGAAATGTGTTGAATGGACGTCTTTGCAGAGCGCATTTCCCCAACCAGGAACGCTAACGTGTTCCTTCACATGTTGATATTGGAAGTGCATTTCAAGTGACTAAAAGCTCGAACAGGTACCTTATCAATGTCAGGTTGGACGCCCTTTCACCTCACGTCGTTATAGATTCAACAAGATGCCGGAAACATTCCTCAGATCCTGGTCCATATCATCATGAAAGCATCACATAGTTCCTGCAGGTTTGCTGGCTGATGATACAGACATTCTGCTCCACCACATCCCAAAGGTGCTCTGCTGGAGTACAGCAACCTCACTGTTTTGGGACGTTATCCCGCAGGAGTATTCATCAGAAGATGAGGATACTGTGGTCATAAAAGCACACACGTGATCAGAAAACCCGACTCAGGTAGGCTGTGGGACCTGCGGTGTGCAGAGAAAACGTCCGCCACGCCACGACTTCAACACCAGCCTGAACCGGTGAGACTCTCTCATCATGTTGACAACAGCTTGTGACCCCACCATCCGAAGGTTGCAGCAGAAATCGAGACTCATCAGACCAGCCAACACTTTTTCCAATCTTCTCTTCTCCAGTTTTGGTGGAGCCTGGGTTTTCTTTTCTTATCTGGCAGGAGTGGCATCTGCTGCTGAAGCTCATCTGCTTCAAGGCTCGACATGTTGGGCATTTAGGGATGCTATTCACATACTGCATATGCCTGCCACAAGTGGTTATTTAAATTACTGTTTGTCACCATCATTTCTGACAGGAAAAAGGCTACTCGTGCCATTCTCAAAGGCATTTCCACCCAGAGACCCATCACTCACTGACTATTTTCTCTCATTTGGACCATTTTCTGCAGATTCTGGAGAGAGTTGTGCATAGAAATCCTATCAGATGAACAGAGACCAGCCCTTTTTGGCACCAGTGACCAAATCACACTCAAAGGTAACATAAATCAACTTCCTGCTCATTTTACATTTCAGCGGCTCATCTTGAGCACGCTACAGGCTTAAGTGGATTCAGCCACGTGATTGGCCAGTTAGTCATTTGCTTCCATGAAGACCGGAACAGCTGGACTTAATAAAGTAGCAGCAAGTGTGTATTCCCATTCAGCCCAGTTAATTCAGGTCAGTTCAATTGAATACACTGCATTTGATCAATTCGAATGCAATTAAATCCTGTTCTACTAACTGTTAATAAAATGTCAACTTGTAAAAGGAAAATGCTAAATCTTTAACTGTTCAACTAAAGCTCAAAATCCTTTTAGGAGCGCACAGGGAATGTGATATTCTTAGTGTTTGTATGGATGTTTCCTCTCTTCACTGCCCTCACACTGACACTTGAACAGACTCTGAATGTCAGTTTAATTTAATTTAGTTCCTGTGGAACCAACTGAAGTAAAAGGTCTATTAGTGAGTAGTACACGTCTGTAAAATGAAGCAAACCCTCAAAATTCAAGCTCTCTATAGTTTGTGGGTGAACCTTCATTGTGAGTTCAGCATATTCGAACACCTCATATGAAGTTTATCACTTCAACACGTCAACTTGATATGACAGTGTGCTAATTAGTAAATCCAGTGACTGGACTGTCACAACACAGATCATCTTCACTCTACATCCTGGATAAAACAACTTGTTTAAGTTCACATTTTCAGCGTCGTCTGTCAAACAATGAAACCAGCACTCCAGAAAATCCGAACAAGGAAATCTGTGAATTCTGTTTACGAGATGTCAGTGAGCGTAACGGTGCACGGCGGCAGAGCCAGGCCTCTTAACGCAGCTGCACATGAAGGTGAAGATGCACAACTGAAGCGCAGGGTGTGTTGCGTTCAGAGGGGGGTTCGGTCGGAGCATCGGAGCCGCGGCCACTCAGCACTTTCAGCTCTCCAACAGACACCAGCCCATCGCACGGACTCTCCAGAAAACACGAGAGAACACAACCGAACCTGTCCGCTTGACCTTCAGCGCGCCATCCAGTCCATCCATCCTGCTTCTCAGCGGGCGAAACTTATTCACGCCCCTGGCGCGCAGGAGCCGGACTCCAACTGGACATGACGAGCATCAGCAGCATCAGCAACAGCAGCATCAGCAGCGCAGTCACTGTCACGTTCAGGAGCTGCAACAAGAGCGGCACGCGGGAACCGAGCAACTGGCCGCCAGAACCCGGCGGCCCGGCGTCGGCTCCATCCCGCAGGAGGAGTGGAGCTGACAGGTGCGCGCGGCTGAGAGGTGAGATACTCACGGTGAGAGGCGGCTGACGCTCCGCCGAGGACGCTCAGGGTGCAGAGGACGACCACCGGCAGCGGAGCGACCATCTTCATCCGTGGTGCGCACTTTATCCGCGCGTCCGTACAGAGGAAAGCGCAGCTCAGGGTCCTCCTCGATCCTCCAGCTTGGAGGGATACCAGGAGTCTGATGTGGAGGAGCAAACCTCTCCCACGATGGCACGTCCTCCCTCCTCCCTGTGAGGTACAGTCCACCTCCCCCTCTCCCTCCCTCCCTTCCTCCCTCCCTCCCTCGCTCCCTGCCTCTCTCTCTCCCTCTGTCTGTCTCTGTTTCAGGCTTTTTTGGCAGAACAGGAACATCGTGGTGCCCGACCATCGCTGTAAAAGCAGAACAATAGCAAATATCCAGAGAAGGCAGCAGCAGTCCCGGATGCGTCTGCTTATGAACAGAACCTGAAACAGAAACAGAATCTTCTGGCAGTTCTGGGGAGGATCGTGGAGCCACCGCTCACAGGGAGCTCTGCGTAAAGAGCAGAAACACAACAATCACTCGTGGTTCAAAGTCGGCGTTAATTATTGGTATTGGAAGTTAAAGAGCGGGCTTCGTGTGCAGCCAGGTCCAGTCCATCCCTCTGACACAGTCTGGATCACTTCTCTGCTCATTCATTTGTTTTTTCAAACCATTTAAAGCCTTTAAGCCTCACTTTTTCCTTTCCTCCTGCTTTCAGCTCGGTGTGAAGTCCAATCACTCTAAGAGGCTTTTAAGAGCTATGAATACTGATGAAAGGCAGTTCTTGTTTTTTCATTATCTTGTATTTATTTTAATTATTTCGGTTTTATGTGTTTTGGTTTTCACTTGTCACAGCAACTCTGTACAGATGCTGAGCTAAAGTCAGCATTAAGAAAATTCAAAGTCGTTTACATAAACATAAAAAGCACAGCCCCAATTTCAGGAAAGTTGGGACACTGTAAAATGCAAACAAAAATAAAGCGCAATGATTTCCAAATCTCAAAACCCATAACAGAATTATGAAAAAACAACAAAACTGGCAGGACCATTAACCAGTTTTTGTTTTGTTAAACAACCTTTTGAGTCAATAACTGCAATTAAGTGATATGTAAAGGGTGAGTGAGGCTTGTGCACCTGCAGACAGGTGTTCAGGTCCTCATGAACAAACAGATGTCTCAGGTTCGAAGGGTTTCTTCTCCAGACTGCATGTTTCACATGTTTCCACTGGTCTTCAACAGGATGTAGATCAGGACTCATAGTAGGACACTTCAGAATAGTCCAGTGTTTGGTTCTCAGTGGTTCTAAGCTGGTTTTAGTTGTGTGTTCTGGGTCTCTATCCTGTTGGAGGACCTGTGACCTGCAACTGAGACCAAGCTTTCTGCATTTCATGTGCTGTCGGTGCAGCGAAGCGATATGCAGATGCCTGGACTTTGTAGGACGCGTGTTCACGTGGTGCTTAGAGAATCACTTTGTAGTGTCATGGGTTTGTTGCTGGATTAATGAGAAATGAAGTGCAATGTGTCACACAGGGGTTACCATTCATACGGCGTGAAAACGGAACGCACAGATTAGTTTGTTTTGTTTTTTCATTCATTTTAACCCTTTAAATAGTCAAACTGACTGAGTGCAAGGTTAAAGACACCTGAGAAGTTCAGTACAGGACACGTTTTAGTTCATCATGTCATTATATTCACATTATTTTACATCTTTTCTAGGAGGAACAACACATTTGTCCAGACCAGTTTCGTTAGTCTGGGTATTTAAATGATTATGTAGAACCACAATTATAAAAAAAAAAATTTCTCTCTTTAATTTTCTGTAAATTATTATTTTCATCACTTTTATCAGTTTTAAGTCCTGCCAGTCAGAATCGTGGGGGTTTTCTTTCTTTAACAGACTTGTCCCAACATATTTGTTCAAGTGTGTTTCCCAAAGAAGACCCAGGACTGTCGAGCAGCTCCAGTCCAGTATCAGTCAGGAATGGGACAACATCCTCGCCCACACTCCAACGGGACTCCTCAGCGCCCACAAATCTATGACGTTGTTAAAAGAAGGAGGAATTTTCTCAGTTTCAACATTTGACATGTTCACTATGTTCGATTGTGAATAAAATACGGGGTTATCTGATTTGTGAGTATTTTATTGTTTTTATATTTATGTTTGTGAGTGTTTTGGAGTTTTAATTTAACACCAATAGTAAAAAAGAGGATGCTGGTGGGCTAGAAATGAGATAAATCAGGATAAATGATTAAGATGTGACCTAAAGAAGAGCATATAAAGACAAGAATCTCCTAATTACAGATTAGTCAGTGCAAATATATTGATAATTCATTCATTTTCTATATTTACCTCAGTCCTGTTCAGGCCAGCTGTCACTGGCTGGGAATGCCGGAATATATTCTGGAAAGGTCATCAGTCCATCACAGTGCACATATGAGACACTTTACCTACATTTTCTTTTTTTAATTATATTTTGTACATCATTCTCAAACTGAAAAGTGCTCTAAATAGAAGACTAAGCTTATGTATCCTGAATCAGGTGCAAATGGGTGCAGAAACTTTTATTGCAAACAATCCAAATGTTGCTGCGACTTTCCTATTCACTAATTATAATTAAACTATATTCAAGATTAACCTTAAAGGAGACATATTCTGCCTTTTTTTAAAACCAGTTGACAACATTTCCTGAGGTTTAATTCCACAGATACAGTTCAACAGTTTGCTTTTCAACACGCCTTCACAGCTCTGTTCACAGCGGCTGGTTTTAAGCCTTCACAGGTTTACAAGTTCAACTAAAGGGTTACAGGAGAATATTAAAGCACCTGAAGGGATTAAATATAGTTATTTGTGTGGAAAAGGGTTAAGGGTGGAGTGAGGCGCTGAACGCCACGCCAGCCACTTCTTCTCCAGGATCGTCCCTCTCCATGATAAATCAAGACTAAATAAAGATGAAGAAGCCAGATAATTATCCGATCTAGGTCCGTGATGTCACACTACACTGAGCCTCTGAACAACCTAATAAATAAAATACTTGACTTTTGAGACTGAAATCGCTTCAAACACCCAAATAGGACGTCTGGAGCACAGAAAATATTTGTGTGACATGTTCCTGGGCCACTCTGTGAATGAGCTGGTACAAAGTGACCTACAGATCAGAGTGGGGGCTCTTGCTCATCACAGCTTCACGTGTGGTATTTCAGCTTTCCGCTCTGCTTCTATGGCAACATCAGCTCCCCCCTCCATCTCCTTTGTTTTAATCTGAGAGGGTGTCGTATTCTTGGCGTTTTGTTTTTCTAAAGCCCTCAATTCTGCATGCAGCCTGCGTTGGCGGACCTGACTCAGTCTGTTCTCTCCAGGTTGCCAGGATTTTCTCTGACAGCCCATGTCAGTGGCCAATTTGTGGTCATTGACACTTTTGGAATGATGTCCGTGATTGCTCACGCCCCCAGATATTCTGCTGCTCTGTGTGGCGTGTTCTCGGCTGAACAGCAGTCAAGTTCTGCAAAGAGTTTGTGTTGTTTGTGTCTGAGGACTGATTCACTCCTCTTTTTCTTTGGCTGTAAATTGGCTGGTCAGAGTTCTTGTGCTGGAAGTTAGACTGAGCCTCCGAGATCGACCTGCCGCTTCGGTACATTCCTCCACTTCTTCTTCTGTTGCAGCAGAGATTTGTGCTCGTTCATCATCACTTCTGTGCTTCTAAGCGGCCCCGTTCTTGAATAGGAATCACAGTTGGGTTCACAAATAAACTGACAGGGACAGAGATTTTTTTATTGTTTGCTTTTCCTTTAATACACGACTACAATGCAATTTAGATAAAAAATAATCTCAATGTGTTCAAAGAATAAACTTTCAGCCTTAATTCAAGAGGTTTCACAAAGACACGGCTTTTACTATTTATATTTACAGCAAAAGTAAGTGTTTTAAACTAAAACAAAGCATGTTTACTTGATTCGCACATTTCAGCAACGAGGCAATTTCTGCCACTTCTGTCCTGACTGTCACTAGTCACGACGTCATTAGTACCCACCAGTGAGCCGTACATGCCCCTACCATAACACTGCCCCCACCGTGTTTGACTCATGACCTGGTTCTTTGGATCAAGAACTGCTCTGTGGGTGATTCTGCATCATCTACTTTACTGGTCTTCCAGCCCGTTGATGCTGTTGAGGTCTCCACAGCGTTCTTTCTCCTTAAGGATGTACCAACACGTTGATTTGAACGCACCTAAGCTTTTTGTTCTCATTCTTATAGATGTTCTTAATATTCCAGCGTCGTGACGGCCTCCTTCACCTAGACTGAGATCTCTTAAAAACTGCTGCCAAATTCCAACTCAGCGCCTGATATCAACTCAAGACCTTTAATCTGCTTCTTTAACCTTAAAGTAATGAGGAAAACCTCATTTTCTGTCCAAATACTTTTGAGTCCCCGAAAATGGAGGAACTTTTCTTAAAATTGCTGTAATCCCTAAATGGTACAAGGCCCCTTTTGTTTTGTTTTTTGAAGCCTCTTAAAAATGAGCTGTTTGTTTTATTTCAGCTCCACTGTGGATCTGGTTTTTGTGATTTATGACCTTTATCCACAACCAGATACTTCTGGACCTAACTTTAATTTGAAAGAAAAAAAAAATGCAGAACTGATGACACAAACTGCAACTTTTATAACATAATATAACTTATCTGTTCGTGTGCTGACCTTTACAAACAAGTGAAAAACGCCAACTCAACAATAAACCATTACAGCGCTGTAAATACAGACGTGCAGATTACAGAGAACCTGCAGGACAAAACTTCAACATTTATTATTGATGCCATTTAGACGACTTGGTATTTTCCTCACTGGACTTTTTCCTTTAAATTCTAATAAGTTGTAAGCAAGAGTAAGACATGCTGTACTACTAGAACTGTATTACACCACAGTGGGGTGTTTAGAACAGAAAAAAGCACCCTTGAAGGCAAATCCCTAAATGCAGCCTATATAGTCAGTTAAAATTAGATTTAACAGCGGCTCATGAATGTGAGATGCTAACAGGAACAAGTGGAGGAGACAGTTTTCCAAGAAGAGCTCGGTACGGTTCCGTGTGTGGCGCTGATGCTTTCCCTGCGGCTCTGACACATATTGTTCCTTCACTTTCACTTTACTTCCTGTGCACAAGCTGACTTTAGTGTTGGCATCAAGCTGTGGTAGCTCATAGCCCGCTCTGGATTACCACATAACCAAAAAATGCTGTAAAGTGCTTTAATGAGTTTAAACGGCTTAAAATAATTGCAATATTACATGTTTTTTTTTTACAGTTGATACGTTCTTTTTAAGTAGGGACCTGATCTAAATTGATTTTTAAAAAAGAACCTTTTGTTATTCACAAGAACAAATGAATACAACTTAGAATTATGACCAAATGTTTTCACCGTTGAATTAATTTGATTATAATTGTTTTGTTTAGAAAGAACAGAATGCAGATAGTTTGGACGGGACATCTTTCATAGCTTTGTAATATTCATATTTCTAAAGAAAGATTTAAAAACTTCTTTTTTTTTTAACCAGTGTTTCTGCAAACACGCAGTAACGTGTGACTTCCGGACGTGTTGAATTCTGTTTTTCTTCTACGATCTGGAGCTCATGGTGTCCGTTTCTTCCATAACAAACCAAACACACAAGGAAAAAGGCCTGTAACAGCGATTCCTGTCGCCACAATGCCCACCGTGAGCCGGTCCGGCCCAGACGCCTCCGAGTCCAGAGATGCTGGGTTAGCTTCGCTTCTTTGAGCATAACGTGGCATTTGTGAGAGTGGCTCCGTGTTGCAGCGTCTCGTTTTCCACAGGAATTCTCGGTTATGTTGGAGATGCATGACAGTTGTTGATGCTGTGGCGTCTGACAGTTCATGGGTGTCTGATCGGGCCTTTTCTGCACTAAAATGTCACGATCGGTTGCTGCTGCTGTTTTCTTGCATGCTTTTTTATTTTAAAACGTCTTTTCTGTGGCTTGTTGTTTTAGTGCTGGGATTTCATATTTTATTGATCTTGTTTTTGGTGATCTTGTGCTGTTTGTTCTGTGTTCAGTTACTGCCTTCCCAGATCATTGTCTCCTCTATCCCGTTGTCTTCCCGGTTTGTCTCACTTGTTCTTCTATCTATAATGTCCTGTTTTTTTCTTTCCTTTACCTCACAGCGCTTCTGTTTGTTATGCTCCATTGTCCTTTTTTCTCCATTCTCCCTCCCCGTGTTGCTTTTGCTCATGTTTACCTGTTAGTACTTTGGATTTTTGTTTTTGTTGACATTTCCTGCCTTAGCAGCACTTCTTATTCCATTTTTGTTTAAATAGGGAGCTTTGTTTGATCCTGGTCTGCCCCATTTGAGTCCTACTCCTGCAACACTGACTGAAATTTCTCCAAATTATTTTATCTTTTGAAGGATATTGTGCTCCATAGAAGAAGCGTGGAAACTTGTCTTTTCTCTTAAGGAACATTGCTTCCTTTTAGGTTTAGTTTTCAACAGTTTGCTCACACAATTATCTGAAAAAAAGGACACTGTCTTCCCTGAGAGACTTGGGTTTTCACTGATCCTGCGTTTGTATTAGATCATCCTTACCACCAACTTTTGACATCACCTGTTTAAAATAGCATCTCTATTTATTTACCTCCTTACTGTCACTAACTGGCTGCCATCATTTTAAAAACATTTTTTTAAAGAAATGCAAAAAAGGATATACATCAACAAATGAAACAAATCATAAAATATCTTGTGTTCATATAGTCAGCAAATGAATAAAAGTCACAGTAAATGTAAGAATGACTTATTTTTTATTCATTTCCATATCATACCACCTTCTTTTGTCATTTGTGGCTGTAATTTCAAAGGTTCACCGAGGCAACACATGCCACCAAAGTACTGGAGAAGTTCAGCCTCTTGGTCCTTCAGTTCTGGACACTTGAGCCGAACTCCAAGGGAAAACCAGGAGCTCAAATTTAGATTGGGATATTGGCATTCCAGCTGTATCCGACCCAAACTGCCTGAGTGAGCACTGGACCCTGAAGCCCACTGAAACCTCTCTGCATGACTCTGCACGATGTTCAGTTAAACATTTGATCAAAATTCTGTCACATCTAAAGTGGTTCTGATGATTAAATAAATAGTCAAATTACTGGAGATAATGTTGAATCGTTTGTGAATGTTTTGTCTCAGTGTCTCGTGTCCATAAATAAATTAAATGTAAACAAGATTTACTACTTCACTAAGCAAGGCCTTTTCATTCTTACTTCTTTTTGTAATGTATAAGTAACATTTTTTTTTTTTTTTTCAGATATAAACCTTTTAAACATTGAGTTTTTATGACCAACTTTTACTAGAATTGAGCAAAATCGATAGTGGTGGGAAGATTGATCCAAATATCAATTATATCGATATCAACATTGGCATTCATATTTGTAGCACTACTCCACATTATAGTTCTCCTCCATATTATTCTATATAATTCTGGCTTCATCTGCTTCATTGGCTTCATCGGCTTTAAGCTTTTTAGTGGATTACATGTACAAACTTTACTTTACAGTTAACACGTGTGCCAGTGCCATGATTTGTGTGTGCAATCTTTAGCCGAGCCTCCGTTTGGTGCACGAGGCTGGAACTATAACAGCACCAAACTCTGTCTCCGTCCTCCGTTTAGATGTGATTTCATTAACCCCCCCCACCCAGCCTCACTCTTGTGCACCCAGTCGAGGGTTAGGATAGACCCACCTTATTACAGAGTAGACTGCAAACCCTCGTACAAAGTGTAAAATCCCCACTCAGGATGTTAATTAAACTGTTATTGTGAAGAGGAAAAAAAGTCAGATATGACAGAAACATTCTTTATTTAATTTTATTTCATTTATTAAATAAAATGTATTGATTTTATTAATTTTTTTCCTTGAGGTATTATTTACAGAAAAAAAAAGTTTTCAATTTGTCACATTTACAAATCACTTAATCGTGAAGAAGAAAAGGATCTCATCACTTCACTCCCATTTCTAAACAAATATCTACAGAAGTCTAACTATGCAAAGAAGTCTGCAAATAAAGGGCAGTTGAGCCTGAAGAGTGACAGGAAACATGACCACAACAAGAGAGATGTCACTTGAACCAGTAAAGTGGATTATTAAACTCCTCCATGCAGGTCATTCAGCACGGAGGATGTTCCCACTTAGCTGTGACTAAAACATGGAGCAAGTGCAAATAAAATGGGAAAAGATCTCAAAAGAAAACTTAAAGGTAGACCAAGGTTGCCAAGCCATCCAGACAAAAGAGCTCAGAGAAATATATATTTTTTTAATCAAAGTGCAAGAAACACATGAATGTGCTGGATTAAAATCAACCCTAGACTGTTATAACGTTATAAGAAGTGCCGACCTTTTGCTGGGGGTCATAATGATAGTGAATCAAAGTTTGGAGTTGAAGCAAAATGGCAGGTAATGTGAGCACTGCGTTAGGCTCATAGTAACGCCGTAAGTGTGCGGATCATGCATAAAAAGGGCTGTTTTGTACAGGAATCTCCCTCCATTAGTTGACACCGTTTACAAGTTGACTACCAGTGTTACACAAACCACAGTGAAGAGCGTCAAAAGGAGACTCTTTTAAAATTAAAGTTCAAGTACCACCTTCAATTTAGCATTTTCTGTGAATTTCACATCTGAGCGGTAAATTAAGAGCCAGGACATTGATGTCACGGATCAAATTAGTCATTGTTCAAACTATTGAACCCCTGACGGGGTCCCCTGGCCGAGATCTGAGATGGGGGCTGAGTCGGCCTCCTGTCGGCGGCGTTTACCCAGCTAACCTGGGGTCGGACTTGACTGAGCTGCTCACCGGTTGGCCGTCTGCTCCAGTTGAGGCAGCTTCACCTCCACAACATTCAAGACCAACCAGGACGGGACTGCAGCTCAGTCCAGCTAAAGCTGATCTCTGGACTGCTTAAGGAGTAAGTTGAACCTGACTGAGGAACGCTGGATTTCAGGAGGTCCATGCTGTTAAGCTTTTAAGCTGTCAAAAAGTCAGAGAAGTTGTATGTTTTACAAATATAGAACGTCTTTGTAAAACAGATCAATGGACATCCTCCTGCAGTGGTGAGCCCAAAGTTTTTGTCAGGAGTTGTAGTAAAGAAAGCTAAAAAAGACATCACTAACATTCCTTAAAATAAACACGATCTGCAGAATCTAACAACCATTAATGGTGATGAGAGAAAGTGAAGAGCAGCAGCTTGCTGGGTGTGGATGCTTTTGGCGACATCTGACATGCAGCATCTTTTAAATTTAGTTTGTTTTAACAATTCATAAATAAATCAGAGCACAAAACACTGCATACATCATCCTCGTGCCTCTATAAGGCTGGATTTTAAGATTTTCCTGGAACCATAATCTAATCATGCTGGTGTGACTTTTCAGAAGTTACTTTAATGACAGTAGCAAAAAAAAAACAAACAAAAAAAAACAGTTGTTCTCCATTTTTGGACCATAAAATTTGATCTGATCTTCATCTGAGTCACAGTAATAGAGAAGCAAAATCTTCTGTTGATACACGAATACATTCCAATATCCTGTGTTCAACCTGTTTAGGTGGAAAAGAGCAAGTGAAACCTGAACTTAATCACTGGTTGAGCCTTCGTTGGCAGCAGTTGCTTTATTTTTGAGGTCTGGCACCTGCACAACAACATCCAGGAGGAATTTGTGACCATTGTTCTTCTTCTGTCCAGAACTGCTCCAGCTCAGCTTCATGTTGTGCAACAAAGGGAGAGCTAGTTTAGTGAATAAAAAGTTATTAATACTTGTCTAATGACAGTTATCCATTACATAAATACATTTTCTATATGAATAAATCAAAACGGGGCACAACCTGAATATCCAGAATTATTAACTAAACAGCACAATTCATAATTTTTATGGACAGGATTTCTAGGCGGAGCCAGGGGCCGGAGGGGGTCCAGTTTGGGAACTACAGGATTTCATCTCTGTTTTTGCAGATGATGTTGTCCTGTTGGCTTCATTAGGCCAGGACCTTCAGCCTGTGCTGAGATTGTTTGCAACTGAGTGTGAAGCGGCTGGGATGAGAATCAGCACCTCCAAATTCGAGGCCATGGTTCTCGACTGGAAAAGGGTGGCGTGCCCTCCCAGGGTAGGAGGAGATGTCATGACTCAAGTGGAGGAGTCTAAATATCTCGGGGTCTTGTTCACGAGTGAGGGAAAGACAGAGGGTGAGATTGACAGACAGATTGGTGCAGCGTCTGCAGTTATGCGGCCGATGTACCGGACTGTGGTGGTGAAGAAGGAGCTGAGTCGTTAGGGGAAGCTCTCGATTTACTGGTCAATCTACGCTCCCACCCTCACCTATAGTCATGAACTTTGGTTTATGACCGAAAGGACAAGATTCCGTATACAAGCGGCCAAAATGCATTTCTTACACAGAGTGACTGGGCGCCCCCCCCAGAGGTAGGGTGAGAAGCTCAATCATTCAGGAGGAACTCGTGGTGGAGGCGCTGCTCCTTCACATCGAGGAGTCAGCTGAGGTGGTTTGGGCATCTGTATCGAATGCCCCGTGGACACCTCCCTTAGAGGTGTTCCAGGCATGTCCCACCAGGAGGAGACCCAGGACACGCTGGAGAGACTATGTCCCTCGGCTGGCCTGGGAACGCCTCGGGGTTTCCCTGGAAGAGCTGGAGGAAGTGTCTGGTGTGAAGGAGGTCTGGGAATCCCTGCTTAGACTGCTGCAGATGAAAATGAATGGATGGATGGATGGATGGATGGACGGACGGACGGACGGACGGACGGACGGATGGATGGATGGACGGACGGATGGGTGAATGGATGGACAGCACAATTAGTCTCAAAATAACTGTTATTCTATGTGTTCCAGCCTGTCACCAGGGGTGGCGTTATAGAGTAACAGAAGTCTCGCCCAGCAGACCAAAGGAAGCCTGAGACCTGATGGCTCGATGGCCAAGTTGAGAGTGTGCGTGTGTGTGGATTGATAGGACCCAAAAAGATTAACATGACTTCTCAGCACCAGAAAACTAACCTGCTCTGTTGTTTCTTCACACAGAGAAGCACCAATGTGAAGCCAACTTCACACGTGCGCTCTGGTCTGATCTGGCCTGAGCCGCTGCGTGATAGCGGGGACCCCTGCTGGGTTTTTGGGCTTCATACCCAATGAGAGGCCAATTCCTTATCATCTAGGTGTCATAAATGGAGCAAAGCCTGCTGGGGTTTTGAGTCATTTAGAGGTTGACCATGTGGTCAGGCTTTGCTGTTGATGTTAAGCCGTTTCTTTGCTTCAATACATGGTTGCATGCCAACATACATTAGTAGGATGTTTGGTGTGAAAGGCAGCAGCCTAAACCTCTAAGCAACAGCTGGTGGGAAGCCACCTTGACATTACCCTGGGGGATCTACTGGTGAGCCTGGGACTTCATTTCCCCTCTGTGATGGTCCTGATCCTGAGGCAGCAAAGCAAGGCTGCATCATGATGCTCCCTACACCGTGCTTTGTTATTGGTGCAATGTTTGGATGTTGGTAAGCTGTGTTTCGTTTCCCCAGCGTTCAACTTTTGTTTCAATCCTCAGTAGACTTTTAGACTGCCAAGGTGCTCTTTGATAACTTCAAAATACTCTTGTAAAAAGGTAAAATGTTCCCCTGAAGCATGTCATCTTACACCTTCCTAAATGGTGTAAGACCGCATGGTGTGAGCGCAGTTGTTTGCCAGTACCAGTGTTAAAGGCTTCATCGTGGCTTTACTTTACTCTCCACTTCCAGGTAGAGCAGTCCCAGTACTTAACTCCATTTCAAACACAGTTGGACTGATGGATAAACAAACACTTTGAGATGCCTGTGTATCTCTTATCCAGGACGATGCAGATAAGCTACTCTTCATCAGACGTCTTTAGAGATCTTTTTTTATCGAGGTAGACAGTAAATCAGGAGGATGCTTTTTATGAAAACAAATGTTCACAGTAGCCCTAAACTACACCTCCAAATGTATGTCATAAATTGGACCAAAGTTGTTTTGCTTGAGCATATTGTGTTTTTCTATTATTTTGACTTAGATGAGGATCAGATCACATTTTATTCCAATTTAATGCAAATTTGTCAGTGTATTCCAAAGGGTTCACAAAGTTTTTCTTTGAGTGTTTCTGCATTCAGGCAGATTTTATTAATTGTGCGTCGTGTATGTTGCTAGTGTAATTACAACATATGTGTCAAGGGTACAGACCTCTTGAGCCAGCGCGAGCAGGTAGGCTCCTCAGGCAGCTGCATAATGATACTGAAACTGTTGAACTCAGGAAGAGATTCATCACGGCTGGAAAATGGAATTGTATCTCACTTCCTCCTGTTTTCTGCTTAGTTGGACACAGATTGTGAAGGAGAGCTCGTGCCTGAAGGACGCTATCATCAGAAGTGCTCAGGCCTAAATGTGAGAGTTCTTTGCATCTGAGAACTTCTGCTCATCCATCATCTGCGAGGGTGAAACTCTCAGCGCTGCCTTTGTTTCCCAAATTAAATTCTCCACAGTGACTGCTTCTGGGGACGCTTCTGAAGTTTTGTACCACAGAGGGGATCCTGACTAAGCTGCCATCACACAGGTGACGCGGTCCCAGGTGATCCGTCAGCCCTGAAAAAGAAAGCACGAACTCTCGCACAGCGTGACGTTTCATAGCTCACAATTGGACAAAAGCCTTGCAATTACAGCACAAAAAAAAGCAATTAGATTAAGCTTGAATGGGCCTCATACTTTCTTTTACCCAGATTATATGCAGGCTGACTTTGACTTTTCAAATGTCATACATCTGCATTTATTGGCTCAACTGTTTCTAAATGATCCTCTCATCTGTGTGGAGCTCCGAGTCATGAAAGGATCAAAGTGGTGGCGATGGCGTAAAGAACCGGAGACCAGCAATCCCACAATGACAAAAGGAACCAGCCGGATGACTTTGTCCACCAATTCATTTTTATTGCATGGATTATGAGATCGTTTCCAAAGCTCATGTTTCTGCTTTGACTCCTTCTCCTGTTCCTCTCTGCTTTATTGTTCTCTTGAAAATCCAATTCAGTTCCTTTATGCTTTGGATTGAATAATGCGGCTCGTTTGGTTCATTCAAGTAAAATGCCCACATGGGGAGTGACTGGAAGGCCTGAGTCCACACAGCAATCTAATATTCTCTGCAAAGCCAAAATGAAATCATTTCAAAACTTGAGTTCGTGTATTGACAGAAGTTTCTCCGTCTTCTGTTGTGCCCTGATTAATCTTTTCATTTCACACCATCGATACTGTCTCTACCAGAGAGCCTTCGGAGAAGCCGAGACTCGCTGTGCAGCCAGAAACGTAAGTGAGAGGCAGCTAGTGAAACAAACACGCAGACCAAAGAAAAAAGAGAATGAAACAAAAGAAAGCCAAACTGAGAGAAAATGGAGAGGAGTCAGTCCCTGAGAAGAGAGCCTGCCCTTCTTGACTTGGGATGATAAGATGAGAATAAAATCGCCCAGCAATCATCTGTTTGTGCATAAGATCGGTGTTTCCACATCTCTCCGGCTGGTGACCCCATAAATCACAGCAACACCTTGTCACCGGCTGCATGTGTTAAACCAAAGACTGATTTCCATTTTCTTCGTGAATCTAAATTTTGCTGCAGGCACAGCATTCTCTTGAGCTTTCCAATTATTTCCAAAGACAAAACAAAGAACAATAACAATTTTCTCCGGCAGCATCAAATGTTTGTTCCTCCCCGTCTCTGTAATCATGTCACAGAGCTCCGGCTCTCCAGGATGGAGCAGCTGAATTAGACACGAGCACGTCTTCGTCAGATGTATGGCCTCCCTCGGTTGAGTCGCAGCGTTCGGAGTCAGCTTCTGCTTTCTATTCTGAGCCATAAACCAGACACTAAAACCATCAAGCCTGCTTCTCTGCTCATTTCTTCCAACTTTCCTGCTCGACTCCTATTGATCACCTATAGCCTTCGGAGAGCTTTGTCCAGTAGAAATGAATAAAGAGCACGTGCACCACACACACTGCAGCCTAATGTAAATAATGACTGCGGTGCATTCACAGCAGCTAATTAAATGGAGCCACAACCCGCCCCGCTCTCATTAACACGGAGCAGAAACTCTTCACTCCTTTGATACCGATGTTTATCATCTCTTCTTCACCAGTAAGTCCTTATAACTCTGTCACTGACAACACAGCTGCAGACTGAAATATTCCTTTGTGTTGTTTTCACTGGCTCATCCGTAACCGAGTCTGGCTGCTTAAAACGGAAGACTTTTATTTGTATTATTTTTCTGCCATTTAACATGTTCTCTGACTCTTTGGCCTGGAAGTGCAGTAGCTTTTAAAACACTTTCATATCTCATAAAGGGCCAGCAGCCTGAGCAGGCAGAGATTAAACTAAAACAACTTGCCATAACACCCAGATACGAACCTACTGGACATTTATAATCTTGGCCGAGAAAGAAACTCCGTGAAGCTGGATAGATGGTGAAAAAATAGTCAGGGATCAAGATGAAAGATTATATATCAATACGGGTAATAACAAATGAAACATTCATTTACATAAACTAAAAGCAAAATGGCTCATCAGTCTTCTAAAAATGTTCCTGCATCAGCTCTTCATTCATCTAAGCTCTTTTTATCAATAATAAAAATGTATTGAATCTTTCAAGCCACAACAAGGTGTTCTCCAAAACGTGAGGATTGTCCGTAAGCCATATGAAAGAGTTCAGGTTTGAGACATTTCTTTAAACACTTCAAGGTTGGAACATTACAGAGATGAGCTGCAGAGGGTGAGGACCGCCACACAGAAGGCTCTATCTCCAGAAGCCCAGACGCTGCTGTGGGGATGGAAGCTGAGTCACACATCAGGATCACAAAAGCAATGACTGAGTGCAGGGGTCGAGGAGGTTGGAAAGGGGGTGAGAGAATTGAGGGATTTGTAACTGAGAAGTAGAATTTTCTCATTTATTCTTACACAACTTGCCCAGCAGCCACTGGAGGTGGATAAGAGGAGGGGGAGGTGTTGCTTTGCTGATAATGCCTAACAGGACTTGGTAGCAGTAGTCCGGATGAGCGGTGATGAAGACGTGGATGAAAGGTTCTGCAAGTAAAACAAAGAGCGAAGGCTAGAACCGGGAGATGTTCCTTTGCAGTTTTGCTCTTGTAGCCTCAAGATGAGATCCAACCAAGGTGAGGATTCAGCGCAGTCCTGTGGATTCCTTCGCAAGGCTCTCTGAGTGTGAAGCTGACTGAGTTTAAGTGGAGTGGCCTGTAAATTAACTTTAACAAACTGGATTTAATTGGAATGCAGTTAGATCATAACTGGACTGAACTGGACAGAATTTACCTGGATGGTGTTTCTAACCAAAGTACACTGAGACGTTTGTTGTGAAACATCATGACATAACTGAAATACGTTTCCAAGACGGGGAGATGGCGTAGCGACTGTCAACACGTAGATTCCCAGCCCCGGAGCAGAAGCTGAAGCTTCTCCCAGTTTTATTGCTTTTAGCCCTTTTAGCATTAAAATGTCTGTCTGGACTTTTTTTTTTAACTAATTTTAGTCATAAAATGACCAGAAAATGTCCTGCGATCAAGTGCTTTTACTGATATTTTCTTTCTTTCAATATCTGGCAGGTATTTACAAGTTAGTGTTTGAGTCAGTTAAACAAGTTAATTACCCAGCGACTGAGTGGTGAGCTGGGTTACGGGGGTCAGCGCTGACAGGAAGGTGCATGCCATCGGCACATGAATGGAAGCTCAAACTACGGCAGCAAATGATCTGCTCAAGGAGGGGCAACCCTGACATTATTATAACGTTTAAATGAAAAGAAAAGAGTGCATGGCAGAATTACAACTTTAAATGGTGACAGAATCACAACAAGTGACTTGTTGTTTACCCAAATACTGAATACCAACATGATGCTCAGTTTCACCGGAACGATCACGACTCCAGACACACCAAGGAAAGAAAAAGAAAGTGAAAACTACAAAGAGCTGGCGTCTTACCTGAGTACTCTGCCGAAGTGGAACAACAAGACGCCTGCAGCAATGAGCAGCTGTAAAAAAGCGAGTGTGAAGAACATCTGCCCACACATGTGGGGGAGATGCTTCCATGAGCCTCCAATCTGTCACCACCACAAAAAAAAAAAAACAACCATGCGTGGACTAAGTTTGTCTTCAAAAGTTGTAACTTGGAGCCTCTTCTTTGGATGTGGACCTCACTGACACACATCTGAAACTCGCCTGGACGCCAGTGAAACATTCCAGCGGTCGTGTTTCTGCAGCTGGACGGGAGGACTTCACCAGTACAGCAAAAGAGACGCCGTCCTCCGCTGTTTACTTCTGGAAGACCAATGTCAGAACTCGTCCGAGTGGTTATCAGTGTACACAAACCTTTTAATTCAAATCTAAATTTACTCTGAAGCACTAAAACCTCCCGAGAACAACAGCAAACAGAGCTGCTGATCATCACACGTCCGAGGCCGGTTATGTCACTGACAGCCTGGGAATACCAACATCCCGCTGAAGCCTTCAAGTACAACGAATCCTGAGACCTTTTACTGTTATAAATAATAAGTTTTATTTGTTTTTATATTTTACATTTTTTCCTGTGTTTTATTGTGAAGCACTTTGTGAATTTTATCTTAAAAGGTGCTATGTATATAAAATGTACTTACTATGAAACAACTTAACAGTCACCTGGCCAGTTACATTTTAAATTGTTTCCATGTTTTAATCACCGTTTACACTTAAATCTTCCAACTCTAATGGTAACTTCGATATAAACAGTTAACATTACACAAAGTTTTCATTTCCATGAAAGTTTACACTCTTCACTGTCCCTGCGTCGCTTTAGGAGTGTTCCTAACCTACTAGATAGTAGGTGCTGCAGGTATTTAAACCTGAACTAAATATCAAACATTTTGTCTAGAAATCCGTGTTGAATTAATAACTTCTAATTATCAAAATTAATATTGCAGGAAAAATGAATTCACCACTTTCTGTAGCTGCCTTTAATCGACTCAGGGTCCGTGACGGTATCAGAGAATATTTGATCACTGATCAAACATTCAAGAGAATGAAAATGAAGAATCAAGTTCTGAGTTTTCCTGCAGCTGTACCGCATAAACAATCACACTGACGGCTTCGCCGTAACAGCAGAGAAACGCTTAGTCCTTTCCACAGTACAGGGTTTCCTTCTTTTCTTCTGCTGTAATTGCAGTAATGTTCAATCTTTCATTCACACAACCAGCTCTTCTTGTGAAATCAGCGCCAGGAGTTTGATGAATTTTGCATAGAAGTGTCAACGTGTGCCACGCCCCTTTCTTGTTTGAACCTAAACAGCACCTGAATAAAACAGCCAGGGTTGAGTAACGAGTGTACAGTCACCATAATAGTTGGTATAATCTCTTATAGCAGTCGTATTTGTTTAGTGAAGAGATCCTGTCTCTGCTGAATCCACTTTGGGATATACAGTTTCTCCCAAATCACACAGATCTGCATCACAGACTAAAATTCACAAGAAAGGACTAATACACGTTTAAAAAAAAAAAAAGAAAAAAAAGAAAGAAAATGTTGGCATGTTAAATTTAGATTTTTATAATTCAGGCTTCAATTTCTGAATCCTGGACACTTTCCATGCCTGTTCACCATCTTATGAAGAAAAAAACATTGACAAAAACAACAACAAAACACCCAGATTGCCTTGCCAAAATAATATTCATGAGTGACCTCTTCAATTCAGGGGAAAGTGTCATTTTCTCAGGCACATAATGGGAGAGGCAGGTGGGCGCAGCTGCTGGAATCATTCTGGGCCGCGAGGCTCCTTCCCAGCTCTGTAATATATTGCAAGCATGCTCTCATTTTGAGGCAGATTTGTCATAATATCAAGTTGGTCAGATTCTTCCCCCAGTTGTAGAAGCTTTTCCTTGCCCACTGGGTCATCCTGTCAAACACAGAGAAACACTCTGTGTGTCATACTCAGGCTCGCAGCATCTTAGATTACTGAAACGGAGGCAATGGAACGACCTTGGACGAAAATCACAAAGCTGAAAAAGTTGGAACCGGAGATTTGGCTGTTGCAATTAACTGTACATGGCTGAGTAAATGAGTGTGTGTGTGTGTGTGTGTGTGTGTGTGTGTGTGTGTGTGCGCGTGTGTGTGTGCGGCCTGAAAGTGAAGAAACACAAACCACAGAAACTTCCGTTATACTGTTGCTGAAGCTGCTGAGAAAATATATAATGAATAATGGAGAGTGAAGTTTTATTTGTGGGGAATAAATGCAGATCAATAAAGGCTGCAGCAGGAGGGCTTACTCTATTATCATGTTATTAGGTCATGTTTGAATTCATAATTCCATTTGCAAGGTAGGAAGCCAATTAAATAGATGTATAGACGATGGAGTGGAAAATAATTATGCCAATAAAGTATTTTGAAACTGGAGGGAAAGCACAATGAAGCCATGCTTTTAACTGAGACGTCAGCGCTGCACTTTTCATGAAAAATATGATGGTGAATGTTGGCCACATCTGCATCTATTATTTTCCTTTATCCCTGTTCTACAAGCATAACCCCCACACTGACCACATTACACCTTTGAATGATGTTTTATAGCTTCTTCTACAGCAGCTCTTCATTGCTTTTAACGGAGAAAGTTCTCTTTATCTAAAGTATGTAAATCAATCAAGGAGAAATGTATTTTTAAAGCTGAGATAGATTACAATTTTCTTTGGATTCACACTCCTGCCAAGAAATCAAATTTAAGAGGTCATTTAAACTTGCCAATAAAAGACTAGAGAAAACACTTTTGTGTTGATTAATTTAACCGTTTGGTGACAGGATTTGGCTCCACCCCGCACAGGCAGAGGCTCCACTTCATATAGAAATGACCTCCACCAGTGATGCCAACCTAACGAGTTTGTCACCATGTTAACTGAGTCTTCAGACGTCTCTAGAGACTAAGAGAGACTAGCGAGAATTCTAACAAAAATTTTTCAGGTCTTTCGGAGACGCTACCGCGAAAGCACAAATCATTTTCACTCTTCTCAGCGAGCAGCCGCTGCTGCTGTGGGCCCCTCCCCCACACCACAGCACTCCCATGGCGGCGCCTCCCAGCTCCAGGAAGCGTTGGAGATGGTAACTGCTCACACCCGGCAAGCCACCGCCGGCTGATCCTGCACTGAAGCAACGCTATTAAATAATAATATATAATTTGTTGTCTCATTGAGATGCTTCTTATTTCAAGAGGAAACTGTTTTACACACTAAAAACCTTACAATCAATAAATTAATAAAATAAAAAATTGTATAAAAAAGGCATTGAAATTTGTCAATATGGAGAATTACACAGACATCATCAATATGATGTCATTTAGAGCAGGAGATTATTGATATATCATTCATTTAATTAACAACCAATCCCTGCCCCAGCTCCACCCCCGGCAATCCAATTTTATTTTTAAAGATCATTTGAGGGGAGATTTATGTATCATGAATTCAAGGATAAAGTAAATTTATTCCAAATTCGGTCAAAGTTTGGTATTTAATTGAGGCAGATAGTTGCTACATTGATATAACATCAATTAATTCCTTTTTCCAGAGGATGATATTGATGAGTTTTTCAGTTCATGAGGATTGTTTTCTTGGCGATGATTAAGGCAATAGAAAGGATTCTATTGGAGCTGTTATCCAGTGTTATTGTAGGGAAATCTCCCAGATGACAGAATGAGGGTGACAGTGGGATGAAGAATCTCCAGATGACAGAGTGAGGGTGACAGTGGGATGAAGAGTCTCCAGATGACATAGTGAGGGTGACAGTGGGATGAAGAATCTCCCAGATGACAGAGTGAGGGTGACAGTGGGATGAAAAGTCTCCAGATGACATAGTGAGGGTGACAGTGGGATGAAGAGTCTCCCAGATGACATAGTGAGGGTGACAGTGGGATGAAGAGTCTCCCAGATGACAGAGTGAGGGTGACAGTGGGATGAAGAGTCTCCCAGATGACAGAGTGAGGGTGACAGTGGGATGAAGAGTCTCCAGATGACAGAGTGAGGGTGACAGTGGGATGAAGAGTCTCCAGATGACAGAGTGAGGGTGACAGTGGGATGAAGTGTCTCCAGATGACAGAGTGAGGATGACAGTGGGATGAAGTGTCTCCAGATGACATAGTGAGGGTGACAGTGGGATGAAAAGTCTCCAGATGACAGAGTGAGGGTGACAGTGGGATGAAGAGTCTCCCAGATGACAGAGTGAGGGTGACAGTGGGATGAAGAGTCTCCAAGATGACAGAGTGAGGGTGACAGTGGGATGAAGAGTCTCCCAGATGACAGAGTGAGGGTGACAGTGGGATGAAGAATCTCCAGATGACAGAGTGAGGGTGACAGTGGGATGAAGAGTCTCCAGATGACATAGTGAGGGTGACAGTGGGATGAAGAATCTCCCAGATGACAGAGTGAGGGTGACAGTGGGATGAAAAGTCTCCAGATGACATAGTGAGGGTGACAGTGGGATGAAGAGTCTCCCAGATGACATAGTGAGGGTGACAGTGGGATGAAAAGTCTCCAGATGACATAGTGAGGGTGACAGTGGGATGAAGAGTCTCCCAGATGACTGAGTGAGGGTGACGTTGGGATGAAGAGTCTCCCAAATGACAGAGTGAGGGTGATAGTGGGATGAAGAGTCTCCCGGAAGACTGAGTGAGGGTGATTGTGGGATGAAGAGTCTCCAGAAGACTGAGTGAGGGTGACAGTGGGATGAAGAGTCTCCAAAAGACAGAGTGAGGGTGACAGTGGGATGAAGTGTCTCCAGATGACAGAGTGAGGATGACAGTGGGATGAAGTGTCTCCAGATGACATAGTGAGGGTGACAGTGGGATGAAAAGTCTCCAGATGACAGAGTGAGGGTGACAGTGGGATGAAGAGTCTCCCAGATGACAGAGTGAGGGTGACAGTGGGATGAAGAGTCTCCCAGATGACAGAGTGAGGGTGACAGTGGGATGAAGAGTCTCCCAGATGACAGAGTGAGGGTGACAGTGGGATGAAGAGTCTCCCAGATGACAGAGTGAGGGTGACAGTGGGATGAAAAGTCTCCAGATGACAGAGTGAGGGTGACAGTGGGATGAAAAGTCTCCAGATGACAGGGTGAGGGTGACAGTGGAATGTGACAATCCAGAAGTTGGGAAAGAGTCTATGATGCTGTGCCAGAAGGTTTTGACTAGTTCACAGTCCCAGATAGCAGCAGAAGTAGGTGTCCGTTAAGTTTTGTGTACACTGTGCACAGATTTCTGTGTCTTTAAATCTCATTTAAATATTTTTTCCCCAGTAAAGTGAACTCTGTGAATTACTTTGTAATTTATAAGTTGTAAATTTGCATTAGATGTAGACATAAATACATTTTTACAAATTTGGGTCGAGAAGTCAGCATTGAAGGTAATCTCTAGATCCTGTTTCCATTTAGTTGATGGGACAGATACTGTTATTCATAGCAATTAATTGTAAAATTTTGGATAACATTTTACGTTGACTAGAAATTTAAGTTACTTCTGAAATCAGTGGTGGAAGGTTAAGGTTGAGTGTTGTTACTATTTATTTTTGTCTGAACAGCAGATTGTAGAAGATCTAAAGATATTCTAGAAATTAATTTCTTTAAGACTTCTGTACAAGGTGAGAGGAAGGAACCAGTGTTGTTTTCATAGATATGTTTAAGGTGCGTGATGCCCTTAGTGATCCATGATGACAGATTTAATGGTTTCCTGTTTATTAGGATGTCCGGATTGTTCCAAATGGGAGTGTATTTACTTGGTGATACTGTGGCGTTGGCCATTTGGTAAAAGTCCCACCAGGCTGTCAGAGTTGAGGCAATGATTGGGTTTTTGAAGCAGGGATGGCGAGTAATAGAACAGCTTATAAATGGCAAATCTGGAATATTTTTCACTGTAAAGCTACAAAATAATTTCTCTAGCTCTATCCAAGAGCAATCACACTGATTTGGTTTGATCCATTTATAAACATACTAGAGTTTATTTGCGAGAAAGTAGCGAAAGAAGTTTGGGGCCTCCAGACCACCATTTAATTTAGTTTTTTGTAGCCTTGATAGTTTAATTCTAGCCTTTTTGTTTGGATTGTAGTTAAGGCCAATTAACTCTGACAGCTTAGGGGAGATGTTGATTCCCAGATATTTGATATTACTTGTATTAAGTGAGAAGGGTTCAGTGTCAATTGCCACATCCCAGCTGTTAGAGTTCGGTGGTAGTTTGGTGGATTTAGACCAGTTAATAGTGTAATCTGAGATATCAGAGAAAGAATTAATAAGGTTGATGGTTTGGTGGAGTTTGTAAGTACAGAAGGATATCATCAGCATATAAAATGATTTTATGGGTTGTATCTCTAATTTTGATTTATAAAATTGTATTATCTTGTCGTATATGGCTGCTACTAGAGGTTCTATAAAGATGGCAAATAAGGATGTAGAGAGTGGACGTCCTTGCCGTGTACCCCTGTGTAGAGTGAAGCGCTGTGATTATAATCCATTTGTGGCGACTGTTGCCATCAGTGATGTGTAAAGAATCTTAATCCAATGAATAAATGATTCGCCAAAGCCAACATTTTTTAAGTAAGAAATTCCCAATTAACTTTATCAATATCTTTTTCTGCATCCAATGAAAATATGGCTGTTGGTGTATTTGTTTGTGAGGAGTAATGAATCAGATTAAATAGTCTGTCAGGTTATTGGCAAAGTGCCTTCCTTCAATGAAGTCTGTTTGATCTGGATGGATGATAGGTGGAGTTACTATTTCAATTTGTAGCGCTTTACTGATAATTTTAGTGTCTGAGTTATGAGGGATAACGGGCGGTAGCTTGCTGGAAGAGTAGGATCTTTTCCAGGTTTTAATATTAAAGAAATCATCGCTGTATTCATTTCTATAGAGAGCTTAGATTTGTCCTTAATTTCTGCTATTAAATTAAATCTCTGCTATTATTGTAAATATGGGTGCTAGAATATTCCAAAAGTGTTTATAAAATTCTGCCGGGAAGCTGGACCCAGTGATTTGTTATTAGGCATTAGTTGAAGAGCTTTATGGAGTTCAGCTAGATTTAGTGGTTCATCAAGTTCTCCAGGCTGATCTTCTGTAAGGTGAGTTAGGTTAATATTGTTCAGAAATTTGTCCATCTCTGCTATGTTTGATTTGTTTGTAGATGAATACAGCTTTCTATACAAATTCTTGAATTCATCATTGACTTCTTTGGGGTCTTGAACAAGGTCTCCTGTGGAGATTGTTGATTTTTCCTCCTTTCCTAATCTGGCCAGATATTTGCCATAATTCAAAATGTTTATGTCTTAGTCTTGGGATGACGAATCTACTTTTTTTATTCTGGTATTCGTTCAGCTACAGTTTATATTTTTGCAGATCAGACTGAGTTTGAGGAGTTGGGTTATTAGCGTTAATCATTTCTAATTCTTTAATCTTCTTTTCCAGGTTTTTTTGTTCTTGCTCTTCCTTCTTTTCCTTATGGGAGGAATATGAAATGATCTGTCCTCTCACCACAGCTTTGCCCGCTTCCCAAAGGAGTGACAGGGATATTTCTGGTGAATCATTTATTTCAAGGAAGGATGTCCAGTTTCTCTTGAAGTAATCGTCGAAGTCAGGATCTTCAAGCAGCGATGTGCTAAATCGCCACCTGTTGCTGGTTTTAACAGATGTGCTTTTATTCCAGGTTAGAGTGATCGGAGCATGATCACTAATAATGATAGGATGTATTACAATGTTACTCACTTTGGAGATAATAGAATTACTAATGAGATAATAATCGATTCGTGAATAAGATTGATGAACTTGTGAGAAATAAGAGAATTCTTTATCGTTGGGGTGTTTTGGCCTCCAACCATCTCCAAGACCACTGTCTGAAATGAACTGTCTGATTGTTTCTGAAGATTGGTAGTTATATGTTTTACTGCAGTTGTTAGATTTATCTAATGCCGGATTAAGAACTGTATTAAAATCTTCGCTTATAATTATTGGAGAGTCAGAGAGATTGTAAACAGCTGTAAAGAAAGAATGAAAGAACAATGAATCATCTTTGTTTGGTCCATAAATACTGGCTATTGTTATTGGATTGTTGTCTATTGTAATTTATTCTTTACTCCTACAACCTCCATTACAATTACACACAAATGGCAAATTATGCAAATTATGTGATGACGTCATTTAGCGACTTTTAGGACAACCAATAGCTGCTTTCCCTCCTAGAAGCCAGAAAGAGTTGAAGTTAATAAATAAAACGTGTGGATCATTTTGCACTTTAATGTGCTAAAATGCTGTCTCTTTTATTTCAAGTTCAGGATAAATCCCTCAACATGGTAGAACTACAGCTGATATAAACCCGTCAGTTAAAGAGCGTGCTCTCCGTGGTAAAACTTTAAATAAAGTGTTCAGACTCCATGTGATCAGGATATACGGAAACCTAAATGTCAATTTCCTGCTTTAAGACATAATTTTCTCTGATCAAAATATACACTCTTGAAAGTCATTACCATTTACAGCTACGATAAAGAAAAAGTCTCCACAGTCCAGGAGCTGTCGTTCCTTAGAACCGTTGGAAGATGAACGTCACCACTTCAACGTTGTCTTCTCAACATACAGAACGTAGAAAAAAGATCAGCTTAAGCACAAGAAAGAGGTGCAGTTATTGACGAATAATGCCAGTAAGACACCTAAGATGCAATTCAACAAATCAATGAAAAAAACAGGGTTTTCCTCTGAATAAATGGCCCTCCAGAGCTACTGCTCTCTGTGTTTGTTGCGAAAGCAGCAGGAGTAACTGATTGTGCCGCATCTTCCATATTTAATATCTGTTAGCATTTCATCAGTTTATTTTTAGCTTTTCTTTCATGTCTCAATATCTGCAAGAGATCTGTTATAGCACTGCAGTGCCGGTAATGAAATATTGATACTAAAGTATAAATATGGTACATAGGTATCGGTTATTGTTAGAGTTTGATCACTACAGATGTGTGCACCAATCCGTGTCAACGCACTTATCAATACAGTTAAGTTACAGTTAAGACACGACGTGTGAAGAGTTTCAACAGTCACGACACTTAACAAGACTGGTATTTTTAAACAGTGCTGGCTCTGACATTTACTTGGTAACTGCCATGATTACATTAGTGAGCACCACCACACTGTCCACGTACAGTATTAACATGGCCTCAGGCGTGAAAGAGCGCTGAAACTCAGATTACAGTACAGACTCAGACTACGTACTGTCTCGCTGGCTTTAAAACACCCTTTTGCCCTTTTTAGGTGCACAAACATGTAATTCGGTGAGATGTTCAGGGTAAAGTATTCCTTCCCATCCCAGCCCCAAATCTATGATCTTCATCCACAATTAGATGCTCAACACAGTCGCTCCTCAGAATCAGCTCAGAATCTCATGAAGAATCAGAAACAATGCCAGAAGGGAAAAAGTCCATAGCAAATCAACCATTTTGATGTGTAAGTTTGCATCTGCAGATTCACTGTTGTGTTTCGCTTCAATGTGGCTGCCGCTGAAGTGGAACTTACTTACTCGACAAGGTGTTGCGTTACGAACCCGACTCCACCCACTTTCAGATTAATATTTCGCCAATCATTATAGATTACAGGAGGGAGGTCAACACTCACTTTCTTTCTTTCTTTCTTTCTTTCTTTCTTTCTTTCTTTCTTTCTTTCTTTCTTTCTTTCTTTCGTTCTTTCTTTCTTTCTTTCTTTCTTTCTTTCTTTCTTTCTTTCTTTCTTTCTTTCTTTCTTTCTTTCAGTTTTTGTATATACATTAGCAACTTTAGAAAAAGTTAATAATTCCCAACCAGTGTGTTGTGACCAAAGAACCTATGATTAAAAGACTAAATGAACAAATTCTATCAAACGCTGTCAGTACTTGCAAACAGTTCTCGTGGTTACGTTATATTTTGACCAAAGAATGTCACAAACATTTCATTAAGACGCCAGAAAAGTGTTCCCATGTCTACTTAAAACGATGGAGTGTCTCGGCATAATCATGACGAGAAAATTTAGCACCAGGCTGACTCCCTTGTGACAATTTTTCAGTTGAAAAGCATCCAAGGCTCGATAAAAGGAAGAAAACTAAGATCCTATAATTTTCTCTACTTTTGGAGTCTTATGTGATACTGCCATACATTGAGGGTGCAGCTTTTTCATTATAATTTTCTGTCTCGGTTTGAGGACAGGAAAGAGGTCATTGTGAGTGCACTTAGCCAGTGGCAGAGCTACACAAGCTTCACAAAGAGGCTAATTCACAGTGCAGCCCTCCACCATCAAAGTGCTCGGCTGTGGATTTAATTGAGAGCTAAGCTCCCGTCTGGGGATTGTACACTATGGCCAGCTGACACTGGCGTATCAAACCGCCTCCTCATAACCAAAGCTCTTTTTTTGCTGAGACAAAAAAAAAGGAGTTTTTTCTTACAATTAGATCCTTCTCTATCATCACTACCATAATTATTCCCTGCAGAACATCTCAAAATGAGAAACTGCTGCGCTGATGCAGAAAACACTGGCACTGTGTTTCAGCTGCGCTTCGCACTGGTCATTTTTGTTGGGACCACATCACGTTTTTAGCTTTTATAAGCATGTGTTCAAGGGTTTTGAAGGTTTCGGCCCACTTTATAGAAGGTGGTATTTCAAGGTCATCCCGGGATAAGGATGGACTCGTGCACCTTCAGAATGTACAATCGACCTCTATTAATAATGAAACATGACCAGAAAATAACATCTTTATTTGTATTCAAGTGTAACAGAGGAGTTCATAGGTAAGTTCAAGCATGTGTAAAATACACTGTGTAGTGTATTTTCCTGTAAACCTGGAAATTAGCAGAATATTTGAAGATTCATAAATATTCTGAAAGAACGAATTTGACATTGGGATTGTGTGTTATTTCATCGCTCAGATTCACTGGCGGCTCCTAAAAACACGTCAGGTGGTGCTTCCAGAAGGCGATTGAAAATTAATTAGTCATTAATTATTAGTTATTTAGTTCAACTGTGACTGTGACGTCACGAAAATATCAATAAAACTATCAAAAATCCCATTAAAAAAATTCTTTACTATTGGAAGATGTCACTTACCCACAATTTTAGTCGTTATTGTGTCACCTTGTGAAAAAGCAGGACCATTACAACTAACAAGAAATATTTATTCAGTTTTGTTTATAACAAAGCTGCAGGAAAATCTATAATTATATGATTGATCTCCCTTTACAGACACTTGTTGGATGTTCAAATTCAGTCTTGATATTCAGTCAGTTGTTTCACTTCCCGTCTTTCTTCATCAGGCACGTTTCCACTGGAGGTAGCTCCGGGTAGATTTTTCAGGGCCGGATCGTTGGTGCGTGTCTCCATTACCAGGAACGGCCCTGGAAAAGTGGCGTTCAGGAACCTTTACGAGGTGAAAGACGTTCCTGTAGTAGGAGAGGTTCTCAGGTTGGCTAACAGGAATCTCCTGGTGGAGGGTCTCTACTAATTGGGATTTCTAAATTACGTTCAGCACTCTCACGTGCACATAAATCATGTGACCACAACACATTTGAACCATTTGGACCAGAGACATTTTGCTAAAAACATTTGATGGAGTTGAAAATTACAAGGAAAACAAAATGACGGACCAACGGTTTTTCTTTACAGACGGCTCCGATTACTCTGAGTGATGCTTTAGGGTCGTATTTCCAGAGCTGTCCCCTCCAGCAAAGCAGTGCTGAGATGAAACTGCTTAAAAAGACTAAACCTGGAATTTTAACATACTAGTTTGTGGTGTTATTGATGGAGTAAAAAGCAAAGTGAGTCATGTTGTTCACCACTCCCACTGTCTGTAGTGTAAGAAATAGGGATAATGTCGTGTTTATTGACTTAGACCTGCACAATATTCAGAGGACTTTTGGAGCACTCCTGTCTGCAGAGCTGCTTCAGCTCAGACACATTTGTAGGTTGTCTGGTGCGAACGGCTCACTGAAGCTCATTTCACAGCATCTCTGTGGAGTTGAGTCTGGGCTCTGACTGGGCCACTCTCAGAGGTGGATTCTCTTTTCTGAAACCATTCTGTGGTAGATATACTTGCTATACTTGCACAACTACAGTCATTATCTGCCTTCACCGCCCACCTTCAACTCAACTTCAGCTGGTGGAAAGCCAACCTGGCATTGCAGGATATTTTGACAAACTTTGGAACCCCTTTTTTTCCAAATATAAAAGGCCATTGGCTCCGGCCCCTGTCACAGTGAAGCAAGTCCAAGACATGATACAGACACAGATTCACAAATCTATTGCAGACATGGATCAATTTTACATTACAATAAAACTGTGGTAGCATGTGTAGTCAGTGTTGTAGTGAGTGGTGGACTCCCGAGGAGTAAATTTGTAGAAAACTTACTGGAACAACGTGTTCTACACCAACTGATTTGGATTTGACCTATTGACAGATGTAGCAGCCAAACTGAACTGAAGAAGTGCCCCATTCAGAGATGCACTCTGCTGGGGATGGATACGTGCTGCAGCTGCACAGTGCGCCCAAAAACTTTGAACTTTGAAGACAGGAGGATTGACCAGGGCCAGCTCTAGGAATTTGGTGGCCCTAAACAAAATGTTGTTTGTCGTCTCAAAAACACTCTAAGTAAAAATCCAAATCACACACGTTGTAATATTATAGAGATGGTCAAATGAACTGCCAACAAATCTCTTTTTTCTATGCAAAAAGAACCTTAGAAGATGTGGCCTAAAACAATCGTATATTCGATTCGTATGTTGTGGAGGAACAAAGAGCGCTTTGAAACATCTTCAGTTCAGGTTGGGCTGGTGGCACATTTTTGTGTTTACCTATCCTGCTGGGCTGCACATTTTTATCGGACAGCACAATTGTGTGCAATGTGTAATTTAAGTCTTCTTCTTTTTTTTTTTTTAAATCTAGGACACTGTTGATCACTGAGGAGGAAAAGTAATTCAGACCTGTCTGGGAAAGTGTGTTTCACGTGTCAGGTGGACATCCATAAAAAAATTCATGGTAGAAATAACCATGGAGTTGGATATTTCCATGCTGCCAGCTCGATGAGTCATTTTCCACATTCTCCAGGATACACTTGCTCAGTCATTTCCCTCCTCTGTCAGCTCGAGTTTCCCCCTGACAAAGACACTTTTCCCTCCTGAGTGTGTCAGTTTTATCAAGAGAAACCTGTAAAGTGTTTGTGAGTGGCCTTCACTATATCCCACCCCGCTGTCTGAGAGCAGATTTAGTGGCGGCATTGGCGCGTTCAGTGTTCTACAACAGTAGTGCAGCATGAAAGATATTTGTTGAGACTTCAGTCAATGTAATGATCCCGTACAGATGCCCCTGGCAACAACTCCTGTCAGAGGTGCCACCTATCAGACGCGTCAACACCTTAAAAACTGCGCAGACGAGACGGGAGGGAGTTCTCATTAAAATGCAGCATGAATAAACCAGCTCTGTGATATTTGCTGTTTATATGTGGAGACAGTTCTTATTCGTACAACTGCTGGCAAAAAAAAAAAAAGTTGAATCACCCTTGGATGGTAATTCACTTATTTAATTTTGAAGAAAAGTAAATCATAGCTATGAAATGAAACTGTTTCATTTAAAAGCTGAACATTCTGGCTTTTGAAAACAGACATCAGAAGAATTAAATAAAACTGTTTGAATTATTGGACTGTTTCCAGGTTTGGTAGAGGGGAAAAGTTAATAGATGTGGATGTGTTATAGACTGTTAAAATTTCTACTACAAATTTTTAGTGGCATTAGGACTTTGGCTCTTTGCTGGCCGCGATGTCGAGCAGGTGCGTCTCTTCTGGGATATCTAATGCTCTCTGCTTTGTACAAGATGTATTATCATCCTGACAATGACATCATCATCATCACCAAACCGTTTCCAAAACTTCCGTTTCCAGTTGTGCATTTACTGTCACGTTCATGACATCTCCCTCGGCCTTTACCTGACAACTAGCCCACATCACCAATGATTGGTTACTGGTGTCTCCAGGCATCCATCTTGCACAAAACTGATATAATTTCCTTGTCCATTTATTATTCATCACTGAATATCACTTTCGTCATTAGACGCATTTTCATTACCACTAGAATTGTGCAAAAGCTAAATATCGCACAGTAGTACCTTGTCACAATTTCAAATTTGTGATTGTAGAGAGGGGGAGACGTGCAGTAAAGAGCGACAGACTGGGATTTGAACCAGCGCTGCCTGCACTCAGCACATCAAGACAGCAGGAAGTTAGATATGGAAGTACCATAGAGAATACGGTGAATTTTCAAAATAAAACACCACAGTGGCCTCCAAACGTGGACATTTCATTAACAGATGGTTTTAAGAGATTTTTTAACTGCATACTGTTCTTTTAGAAGTCAAAAAGCTCATTTTTTTGGATGCCATAAACTTTTTTTGCATTTTTAATTCTAAAAAGAGGAAGACATCACGAGACACATTTAAACAATCAGACAACAGTACAATTCTCATGTGATTGTGACCACGTAAACACGTAATCTCATGAAACCAGCTGAGGAGCCGGTGCCTGCAAGCGCCTTCTTTTTTAAACTCTCCCGGTGAGCTGGTGATGGAGCCCAACAGGACCGCGGTGCTGCCACTTCCTGTGACGTTGAGCTAAAGGCAGCTTTCACACTACATGACTTCAGCCATCAGCAGATTGCTGTGCTGTTACATCTAGATGACTTGCTGTCTTATGCTTGGGAGTCTTGAAGTCATTGTCCTCTTCACAATCACCTGTGGGAGTCACTGGGCCCATTAGTGAAGTGGTCTCAGCGCATCCTCAGGTCCCACCAGGAGCATTTCAGAGGCCCAGCACGGCCCGGTCACATAGAGTTATGACAAAGTTTACCAAAAGGTTCAAGATCACATGAGGATTACAAGGAAGACTGCTCATTTAAATTGAATAATAACGGCGTAAAGCTCAGCTTCCACCCCAAAAGCTCGGCCACTTCTTGTCCTGTCCTGTTCTGCATACTGCAGCACATATAAGGATGATGGTGCCAAATGCACCAAAAAGTTACCAGAAGGGAGATGTGAGGAATAAAGCAAGGCCATGTAGAGAGAGGTGAACCAATAAATGTACCTTTTTTTTCTTCTTTTTTCCCGGTACGTTCTTCAAGCTCAGCAACTGGTAAATTGGGTTAAAGTTGTGTAGTGGGAAAGCAGCCTCGGACGTGTGCAGTAGGTAGAAATACTTATAGAAGCAGTGGTAGTAGATACTGTACGTTACCGTAATATCAGTGACAACCCCCCCACTTGTAGCTGTTTGTAAAGGAGCCAAGAGGACTGCAAATGTGGGTATTATTGGTAGCCAACGTGGATCGACCAGCGCAGAAGCATTTTCAGATGTTTATCATCCAGAACGCTCTGATTTCTGTTCACACTGACTTCTAAAGGTTTTAAAACGAATCCCAACCTCAATATGGAGAATGGACTCAAACTGGATCATGTTACACTGGAAGATTAAGAGGCCCTGTAGATCCCGGGTCTGGTTCTGACAGGGACCCAACTCCTGAACTGCGTTTAGATAAAACTGTCCCGTTAATGAAGTGAGCTGCTCTCATGGACGACGGCTTCTGACTCATCTTCTGTTGCATTCATACATACGTGGTGCGCACGATGTCCATACTGACAAGAATGGCAATGAAAAAAAAAAAAAAGCTTCTTGAATGTTGATCAAAGCCTGGCATTCCCAGAATGCCGTGGATATACTTTCTTTTTAAAGGGATGAAAATCACAGCTGAGTGAAAGTGCTAATTGATTTCACCCTTGTCCTCCAGCACTGTTTTTCAGCATGTGTGAAATATTTCAAAGAAAGAAGATTGGGATAAAAAATATCAGTTTTCCAGGTTGTGATATTGAGATGTGACACTATGCCAACTTTTGCTCCGTGTCATGTGAAAAATAACGATGTTCAGCTCAGTACAGGGGGTCATTACAGGATTAATGTGTGTTTTGGCTGCCTGAGGACATCTCCAATCTGATATATCACCTCCTGCAATTTGTTAATGCTGCAGAAAGCAAAATCTCATTCCCACGAGGGATGGTGGAGACTATAAATGTCTAGAAGTGTGATATTGCCAATAACAGCTATGTGCAGACAAATGGATTAAGCCTGAGTGTGATTATCTACTACCAAATCATCAGTGACTGCTGTATGTTGCTCTGTGAAAGGGAACGCTGCTCAGGGATACAGGGATGCAGCAAATGCGTCTCCATTTTCATAGCTTCATTACCACAGACAGCATCAAGACAAAGAAGCACTTGGGAATGAGGTCATGTGCAAATCAGCTTTTAGAAAAGATAACTTCTTTTAATTTAATGCCACGTGTTTGATCCAAGCTGGACAGATAAATGCAGATGTCAGTGAAACTGTCTAGCAGCATAAACACCTTTAAATGAGTGTGTTGTCATTTCAGCCAGCTGTGGTGCTCATCCCGACGCAGAGGCGCTTTAAACAGGCAAACAGGAACCAGATCAGACAGGTGGAGCTGAGTGGGAACGTCGGGGCGCGGTTCCATCACGTCGGAGCCGGAGGAGGTAAACAAACAAGAAAACCACTCGCTCAGTTCTAGTAATGAGCAAAGTGAGGCTGCACATGACAAAAATACTAAATGAAATTTAAGGCCAAAAGTTCAAAACACAAATGCGTTTTTGCTGAAACGCACATTTGTTTGCATTTGTCCTCCGAGAGTGTTTGTAAACTCTTGAAAAAAGATTAAAAAAGGAACATTTGGAGCTGTCTGGCAAAGTCGAGATAAAACAAAAACAATTCATGTAGGTAGTTAAAAGCAACTGAAGACAAAGTTCCTTATCAAAACAAAATAAATCATAAAAGGAAGGAAGCAGAAAATCCATCCATCCATCTCCCCAACCACCGAGTCCAGCTCCTGGGAAGGGGGGTGACGGTGTTCCCAAGGCAACTGAGGCGTCATCTCTCCAGGGAGTCCTGCATCACCTCATTAGCTTGTCATCAGGCCTCCACAAACCTGCTAATGATCCATTCATTTGAGCCAGGTGTGTTGGAGCCGGGAAACATCTGCAACTCGGCTGCTCACTGAAGACCAGGACGAGAAACACTCGTCTGTGTTTGTTTCTTGTGACAGTTGGTAAAATGCCGACTGAGTCAGAAATGATCTGCAGACTGGAACAGAAGCGTGAGCGAGGCTGTGACGTCCGACTCAGTCGTTTCCAATACTCGGGGCCAAGTTTTCATGATATTGTTCTATTACTACAAAGTTTATTTGTACTTCTGGACCAACAACATGCTCCACTGCCTGCTGTAATACTCCTCACTCCTGGCTCTCATCTCCTGCTTTGTCTTTTTTTTTCACAGCACACAGAAATCTTTCCCTTTGCTCATCAGGAAGTATGGTGGACACAGCGTGCTGAAGTGATCGGGTTAATTTTAGTACACCTCATGTTCTTGTCTGCACTCAGTAACAGAACACAAAAGAAATCAAATAAAAGTAATTCCAAACAAGAGCGAGAAAAGAAGCGTCTGAGCTCAAGAGACTGAGCTAGTTTCCTCCAGAAGGCATGAAGTAAGAATCACAGGACTGCCTCGTCTCCCTTTGATGTCTTTCTGTGATGAGATGGAAACCCTGATGGCGGTAGCAGGGCTCTTTGAACAATGCAGAAATTGAATCCCAGTGTAACAACACCAAAGGCCCAGAGAGGCAGGCCTCAAGTAAACAAGCTGCTCCCTGGAGCGTGGGAGCCTGCGGGGTCGCTCCAGCAGAGCCGCATCACACGGGAACCTCCGTCACCCCGAAAAAGCGCACGACACCATCGCCGCCACATCAGTAAAAGCGCAATTACATGCGTGACGGGGCTAAACTCTGAAGGCTGTGTGCACACACTGCTGTGGCACCGCAGCAAAACACCGTTATGAGTCATAAAGGTCGATAAGTTATTTATAAGTGGTATAGTCAAAAATAAATATGAATTCATATACAGAGGATGTCATTTTAATAAAATCAATATGAATATAAGAAATATAAACGATTCTCATAAAACTTTAAATTTCCTCAGTAATTTCCTTCTTTTGTTTACTTGTGCAACAACTGAAACAAAAGAAATTGTTCAACTCATTTTTAAATAAAACGCATTTTTGTATTTTTGTAATGTGTGTCTTCTTCTGATCTTCTGATCTTTAAAAGCCGCAGACGCCGCAGACGCCGCAGACGCGCAGACGCCGCAGACGCCGTAGACGCCGTAGACGCCGTAGACGCCGCAGACGCCGCAGTAACCGCAGTCGCCCCAGACGCCGCAGACGCCGCAGACGCCGCAGACGCCGCAGGCTAAACGTGATGCAGCAATGCTGCAGCTCCGCCCACAATGGGTCGACTTCATTCACTCACTCCTTCATGTAAGACAAATTGAAGCAGAGGATGTTCAGCGTTTGAGAATACCCTTAGTGGCGGCACAAATAGAGATGGATTCGATAATGTGTAACTGTGATCCAGCAGCAGGTTCGGTTGCACAGCTCAGCACCTCCAGCATTCATGGGCGTTATAAGAGCCACTTACAGCCGGCTGTAAGTGTGTCACAGCCACTTGCTACAGTATATCAACAGGCCTGTTCTCCACCATCAATATTTATCAGAGTGTCTGCACACCCGGGGGACACCTGCACCCTCCAACTAAGCTCTGCTTATACGTCTGCATACAGTAAGTTCATTAGACGAGTCCCTTGAGCTCAGGCTGCACGCCGGCCATGCAAGCGATGCTCAGGACGAGGATGATTTCTGAATGTCAAATGTGCTGCAGACTGAAGCTCGATATGGCAGAGCTTCAACACTGAGCTGATTGGTATACTCCACACGAAGATGATTGGAAGACAACAACTCGGGGTGACTGTGGCTCAGGGAGATCAGAAGTTTGATCCCCAGTTCTGCTGCAAGAAGTAGTGTCCTTAGACAAGACTCTTAGCCCCCACAATGCCCCCAAAGCGTTCACTGGTGTGTGACTGTGGAAACAAAAGAGCTAAATAATTCAAATAGGGTGCATATTTATTTTATACAAGAGGTGCTGTCTGAGTGTGTGTTTGTGTGTGAGTGGCTGGGTGAAGAAACACATTGTAAAGCACTTTGTAGAATCTAAAAGAAAGAGAGAAAAGCGATTTAGAGTCACGTGGAGAAAAAAATACATAAGGTTTAATGTATCAGGACATAATAAAAAAAATCATTGTGCCCTTTTTCAGGTCGTAAAATCAGCCTAATACAACCTCAGATTGACAATAACACATGACACATTGCACCACCTCATTATTTATTGAACAACATGTAAGAGAAAAGCAGAAGCAGCATGTGGTAAATTAAGTAAACCCAACCTGCCTCCGTTGGAAGTAAGAGGGTAATTTGCAGCATGACGCCGCTGATCCAATGCACTCGATTAACTGATCAGCGAGTGTGAGCGCCTCCATAAAAGCTGAGGTCTGGGCATTTTGCTGGCCTGGAGCATTCAGGTGTGTGTTCACATGATGCCAAGGAGGAAAGACATCAGCATTGAGAAGCAGTCGATGATGTCCATAAAGCTGGGAAAGATTTTAAGCTCTTTTCCACATGAGCCAATCTTCCCAGCAATGGATGCCTGGCTGTTTCTCCCTCAGAGGAGATTATAAATATATTCACAAACTAGTTGGAAAGTTGCAAAGATGTTGCACCAAAGTCCAGGCCTTAACTTTAGTAAAACACTGTGTTTGGATGTTAAACGAACTTTGCAAAAACTCGTAATTCAATGAAATGAAGCAACTCTATAAAGAACATTGGCCAAAATTCCTTCAGAACAATGGCAGAGACCGAAAATGTCATATGAAAGATGATGTCACTAAAAGGCGCTCAGTCATGGGGTGAACTTAGTTTTTCACACACTGGATGTGGCTTTTTGTTGGTGTTCATTCTTGCTTTTAAATTGGATCCTGTTGTATAAAACCTTCACATGGATAGAGGCTGTACTTTCCTTTTCACATGACACTGTTATATGTGATACAAGTTCTCATTTAATTAGAAATAAAGCGTTTAAGGGGTTAATTTCACACGTCTTATCTCGCCCGTTTCCTCAGCACCACTCCACCCCCCGCGTCCTCACTGACCTACATTTGCCAACGCTGGCAGGTCGAATCCAAGCTGCTCTCCTCATGTGCAAAATGTCTTGGAAGAAGCCTGGCACTGCTGCTCCAACGAGCAGATGTCTGGGAGAATAAATTGGCTGGAGAAAGTTTTTTCCCGGCACTTGTTCAGCTCATCCCGACCCGAGCCATCAGACAGGCGACAGCACCAGTGACACGCTCTGACAGAGGGTCGGATGGTTTAGCAGCGGGGGCTCAGGTTCCTGTGTTGTGACGCAGAACTTGGTGAATGACAAAGATTAGCCAGCCAGTGATTAAAGCAAAACTTTACATTTTGAGGCAAGGACAGTGTCTTTATGGAGTTGGTTGCCTAGTAACTGGTCCTACCCAACTCTTAGCTGGGTACATAACGCCTGGCAACTTGTTGTTTTACACTGTGGGTTTGTGTGGATTAAAAGAGGAGAAGTGGTTGGGTAATTAGCGAGCTTCAGAGGACTTGTGGGCGGGCCGGCTCATCTTCGTACAGGTGAGCTGTCGCCGCAGTTTCCTTTGAGCTCACGTTTGTCCTCAAAGCATATCTATGAGTAAGAAGAAAAGCGTGGCCCTTAAAGCGCAGTCTGCCTTGTTTGTTCCACAAGCTGACAGAATTCCCTGAGGTATTAATGAGATGTACTCCGGTGAAAACACCACGGAGCATCAGTGCAAAAGCCCTTTCAGCCACGTCCTTCAGGTTGTCTTCACAGTAGCTGCTGTGAGGGGGCGGAGTCAGACACTCAACATGTCTCCACCCCCACAGACACCCAGATAAATGGGTTCATGGTGCACCGACGGATGCTTATCAAAGTGCCTTTGCACTCAGCTGGTGAGCGCCGCGACCAGTCACAGCAGTGAACACGCTGATGTATTCAGAGCGACGAAAAACACGTCAACTGGAGAAGGAGTTTTGTAGAAGAGTAAACGTTTGATGTAAATACATCTACCTTGCAAAGGACTGATTTGAGCGTGTTCTGTTCAGTAATCCTCAGCTGCAACCATCGACACTGTTTACATACATGGCCGCTCTGTCGTTATCGCGTTAGACCCACTTAAAGACTTTCTCTACAAGGATAGACGGATTGGACGGGCTCCCTAAGACTTTTGACCATGGTTAATGAGCTCCGAGGGATGGCAGCGAGACATACCTGCAAAGCAGATTTATATTAGATGGGGTATGTCTAGCAGCCTACATACGGCAAAAACACTTCCTACACTGAGGTGCAGTCTGTAACACAGCAGCGTATGTTGATGACCAAGTAAATGTGACCAGAGAAGCCACTGATAACCTGAACGACGTACTATGGATCTGACCGCCAGGCAGTTTCTACTTTCTGCGTCTTTCCACACAGAGTAATTGATCTCCCTGTGAATTTTTGTTTTTTCTTTCCACTCTGTTATCGGTGAAGGATATCTCGTCTTCAAGTCAACGGTGTCAACTCACCAAGGGTGCTGAACACCACTTTGCTTCCTCCCAAACGAGTCCAATGTGATTACTAGGATTCAAGCTCCCATACAACATCAAGTAATCAACCAGATTGAAATGGTGTGAATGCGAGAAAAGGGTCTCCATGGAAACAGCAGAATTTAACATAAATCTCTCACAAAGTGTCACCACGGTAGGAATTCTGTGGAAAACTTAAGATAGCCGAGGAGATGTTATGGGTATTAGTTTAGGGGATAACTTGGAGTGTTTTGTTCACCCAATCCCAAGAACATTCGTGATAAATGACATCTCAACTCATCACAAAATAGGAGAATAATTCCTCTTGATTGCAGTGCTGTAACTTAATTATGTCAAAAACCTCCTAATATGTGGTAATTACTGTAATTATCTGTCAAATTTGCTTTGTTTGTCTCTGAAGATGGTTCTTCATCCCAAAGCACAGAGCGACGACTCCGTTACGTAACTTCTCACAACAGCCTGTGAGGTATAGAAGCTCATTATAACATCATTTAGCTTTTTTCACCGGTGATTTTCTGCACACCAACAGATGCTGACGGGATGACGGGAAAGCCTTCATCTCTTTGTGATGCCGTTGATGCAGCTGTCTGAATTCAGTCAGGCGTGTCCAGTGTGGCGACACGGAGGCGAAACACCTGCAGTTTTCCGAGGGATGAAAAACGCCGACACGGTGGCCGCTTCCCACTCCAATCAATAATTCTTCACATATTTCCACTTCTCATCTCTACCTGTAAAGAATTTCCCACCCAGCCGCTCCAGTGATGCTCTGCAGCTTGTCGTATGCGTGAAAGCATGAATAATTCAAAGCTGTCAGTATTGTGTCTGCTCCGAATGCTTCAGATGCTTAGCCCAGTTTAAGAGTCAGCGTTGAGTAATCTATAATTTATTGTATCACTGTGCTTTTGTCTTGAACTCTGTCCAATTCTCCTGTCACATTTTCAGGAAATGATTCTAAAAATATGCCGCCTGGATATCATGCTCCCCCCGACAGCCTGTGTTTTGCATTTTGACCACTGTGCTGTGAATACAAATACAAGCTGTCCTCTGGCTCGTTGCCACACGCTAACGCAATTAAATCTGAATACCAAGTTGGAAATAATATGCAGCAAAAAGGTGGAGTTTTCAAATTGTCTGTTTTCAGCCGCATCAACGTGACATGCATCAGATGGAGCCTTTAAATCACCTGGTGGTTGTCAGGTTCCCGGTAACCTTCCACCATATATTCCTGCTCCTGCCTCCTGTTGGGCTGGATTCATTCCCGATGATTACAATTATCCGTCCGGCCCTCTTGTTGCGTGGAAATCAGTGGAGTGATGCCAACCTTCCACCCCTGCAGTAGAGCCGGCCTGTTGCAGCAGCTCTGATCACTTTCTGAGATCATCAGACCCATCGATCTGATTCCAATAATTACCTTCACCTAACTCGGAAAACACAGGATGCACAATCATCTCCCTTAATAATGCGACTCCACAAATCAGGCAGCAAACTGGCCGGATATGCTGATGTGTTCAGTCAATCCTGAGAAATGTCTTCTTTTTGTGTCTTTTGACAGCCTGACAGTCTTTTTTTATGAGTGTTTACACCTTGGCGCATCCTCAAGAACTCCTTTTGAAAGCTAACCTAGATTTGATTTTCATCAAACTGAATTTCAGGTGTTTTCAATTTTACTCATTACAAACATTCCTCTTTAATAAAGGTGAATGACTCTGTTCAGAACTGCACATCCACATAGAAATAAAACCAAAAAAATACACTTACAAATGTTCTGATGACTTAGGAACGAATAGCAGAAGCAGTAAGAGTACTGTTAATGCTCTAATTACCAATAATACCAATAATACCAATATTTCCTCTATAAATCCTGCAAGCGACTGCTCGTTGAAGATTATTTGTCTCCGACATTATGAATCCAGGCGGACGTCCGGTCCTTTTTAGAGATCTGAGAGGTAAACGATATTGATGTAATTTAACATGTTAAAGTACCAGTCTTTGCCACAGTGTCTGCGCAGTATTTGATGATTTAATCAGCATCTTTTTCAAATGAAACTAAGAGGTGCCAGTTTGTCACATTTCCAGTTCCTATCGACAAATATCCGCTAGTGTTTACGCCCGCATTGAACAAAAAACATATTTATCTCATGAGGGTCCTTTTTGAAAAAAATACAGTAAAACAAAAACGCTTGCGACGGCTCTGAGCCCAACATTTCCAAGTGTATTATTTCTTTTAACCTTCAATCATGTTTACTCATTGACAGGGATCGGGGTTGGTGGCGGTCCGGGTGGGCGGATGGGCGGGGTCTACTTTGTGTTTCATGTTAGTAACTTTGTGCTGCATTTTATCGTACAAAAAGTGTTAGATAAATAAAATTTGATGTGATTTGATTAAACTGTGGACCAAGTCAAAGCAATATGCAGTTGACCTCTGAGGCGTAGAGCAGGTGAGCGAGCGGTTAGGAGCTCTGCGGTCTGCTGCGGTGGCGCAGCCTTGGGCAGACGTCAGTTCAAGCGTCAAGCGTCAAGCGTCAAGCGTCATAGAGGACATTTAAATACCCTGCCAGTGCCACGGAGGCGTTTTTGTTCATGCATTTGTGAAACATGTTTGAACATTTTACTTTACACTGTTCGTACCTTCCTTCAGAATAATAAAAAATAGGTTCGCAGTTCAAATTACTCCTTTACTCTTGTTAACCAAACAATATTATCCATTCACATAAGTTCATATCGTCCAACAAACATGTTCATTTATTTTTGCAGGGAGTCAAAACAGTTTCCAGTTGTTCCAGTTTTAGGGAGGAAATTTTCACATTCTTTAATTAGTACAGTATAGTTTTTTCTATGGTTTACTTTTTCAACTTTTTATACATTTGCTCAGTATGTTTCAACTTATGAAAAAAAAAACAAAGACTCCTCTTCAGTCTCCTTTGATGGTTGTATTTGCTTAACTGAGGTTACATGCTGCCCCCAGTGGAGACCGTTGGTATCACGTATACAGCGAAATAACCATGAACGTACACGCGTGGAGCCTTTTTAGTGGATTTGTAAAGTTTCATCGCTGTTACACGTCCTCCTGTGAGATCTGGTTGGTCTGCTTTCAAATCCCTCTTTTTCTGCAGTGGAAATCAAACCCTCAGACTGCAGTCATGATGCGACCGCATGCTGACTCACAACAGAAAAGTGACGCTGAAGCCATGTCAGACCTTTGAGTCGGTACCGTCGGACTCCTGCAGCCCATCTTATATGTAGTTAATGAATTTAGAGATGAAAAGAGAAGACGGCTCATCTGATTAAAAAGTCAGAAAGGACTCCGGTCTGGCTCCCCGAGTGAAAGAGAGGCACCAGATCAATCTGACGTGATACAAGATCGATCCACATCTTAAAAGCAGTGTTATTGTAAAACTAGATTCTAGAGGGGACGGAGGTGGTTTGATGGGACATGCAGGCGGGCAGGAATATGAGCAGGAATATGATATTTCCAGTGACAGCGCGGTGACCAGGAGGGGGACAAAAACATGAACAAGGAGTGCAGGGGCTTCTTTACTTTGATGCAGCATGTGTGTGATTAATAATTCAAAACATAGATATTCTTATATCTGCATGTGACCATAATGAGCAGAAACGTTCCCCTTGCATGAAATTATTTAAATATAAATGGTTTTAATTAATACATTAAAGAAAATACGTTAATTGCTTGTTCGTTGAGACTAAAGCTGTGAGGCATGAGTGTAAAGTTTTAAACATATTGGATCTGAGCTTTAAAATGAGAAGGCAAAGGAAGTGTTTTTGCTGTTTCTTGGTGCTGAAAAGCATTCTTTAGTGGATCAGTCCCCACAAACGTCATCCTCTAATGACGAAACAACTAGTCAAACGCAGGATTAGGTTGGTGCTGCAGGTTGTAATTCAATATTCCTAATGAGCACATTATTGAACACAGACTTTGATCATTTTCTCAAAACTCACAGCTGTATAGATCTTCAATTAACACATCAGTGACAGCCTTCCCACCGCAGCATGTCAATGAGAAGGGCAGTCGGGTTCAGCACTGCCACTAATCACCCTGTAAACTCAATAAAATCATTTATTTCATATTAAAAGTGTCTTGGAATTTCCCGAGAATTCCTATTATGTTCAGGTCCTCTCCCAGAGGCCCGGGAGGCCTGAGAAGTATTTTTGCTGCCGATGTTCCTGGGACCTGACGGACCCCTCTCCCAGTCTGTCAGCTCCAAGCACCCCAACTACCACCGGCACCGTAGCTGTCTTCGCCTTCCACATCTTCTCCATCTCTGCCTTTAACCTTGGTATTTCTCCGGTTTCTCAAGGTCCTTCTTCTTGGAGAAACATGAGAATGAGCCTCTGTATTATGATCTGAAGACCAGTATCAATGTGACTGGCTTTGGTTTGGGAAACCTGGGTTCAAACCCTACTTCTGGCGGTTGTATGCGTCAGGTTGGGGTTCAGTCATACGCCTCGACATGGGCTTGAAAAGTCGGCTTTTTCAATAAAAAACAAAAAAACCCAAAAAAAAGCATCTTGCAATTAATTAGGCTAATTTAAAAGAGTTATAAGGAGAGCTTACTGAAGATGTGTGAAACATATTTGAGGGATTAACAAACATTGCATGTGTTTTTTTAATTTTTTAATTTTCGTTTTGATTGTTGTGGTTCTGAGATGTACAACCCTTAACACCTGTAAGGTTCTAGTTTATGGGATGCCCTTGTGAGTCGTGTTTTTAACTATGAACACATTATTTAAAAGTTCTTCCAGAAGTGCAGAATTATAGGTCTTTGCTTTTACAAAAAGCCGGTTTTATGTAATTCAGTAAAGCAGTTTAATCCTTTACAAATGTGAGAACTGGCTGACTTGTCACTGAGAACAGACGGTGTTCTGGCGTACTCAGAGCGACTAGCAGGAGACTGGATCTGATCATCGTGAGTAAAACCAGGAGACAAAAATGAGAAACAGGTGTAGGAATGATGCGGGGAAGAGAGCGAACAGGAATCTTTAGCTGTTTCCAGTCAAATGTCAGCTGAATTTTGAAGCAAACCTTTCAAAGATTCCCGTGCCGAAACTATTCAGACTAGTTTCCGTCAGCTGCTTTGGAGTGAATGAAAGTACAGCGTGTCATAAAGTAGGAAACCTTTTGTCGAAGCCATTTCTGAAAGCCCAAACACATTCGGAATTTTCTGCATTTTTGCTTCAAGAACCAGATGCAACAAACAATTTGTGTTATGTGATCTGATGAAATGACTTTCCTACTCTGATAGAAGTAAATGAAGAGTCTAATTACTTTTCTAAGGACTCTTTACAAGAAAGGTATGAAGGCATGCAGCTGCGTTCACATGGGAGATATTTAATCAAGAGCTCAGAGATCAAAATCAAACTGCTGAAGACTTCACTTAAATCCATTATTTATTCTTTTCTTTTAATCCCTTACATGTAGATGGATGTCGGTCAAACAGCTATCATTCCTGGGCCTGAGACCCCTCCCCTTCTCCTGAAGGAGGTGTGGCTTCAGATTTACAGCTGCAGTCCACTCAACTGCAAGCGTTTGGGACTGAGTACTGGAGACTCAACATCGCCCTGAGATTTCCTGATGTTCCGGTCCTCCATGAAAGTCACAAACATTCTAGTGAAATGAAGATGAGGAAGAGAGAGGAGCTAAATGACACTAGTGACTCTGTCACCGAGCTCTCAGTACATGCAGGTCATAGCACGGGTCTTCTAGCACACGAACAGCGCAGAAAGGTTTGTTTTCCAACTTCAAATCAGTCAAAGTAGGGACTATGTGGGAAAATGCAAATTAAACACCCCAGTGTGTCCTACATTCACTTTTTCCTGAGTGCCTGAAGAAGCAGGAACGTCTTGGGCTCTGTGATGCAAAGGTGGGCAGAGATTTACCCTCGGCTGATGTGTGAGAAAATCACTGCAATCTTTAAAAACAATATTCACTGAGGAATGGTTTGGACTGATTTGCACATCTCTTCTTCATGCAGAATATAATTGAAGCATTAAAGGAATTTGGAGGGATCTTAGTGTGTAAAGTGGGAGAATTCAACCCTGACCTGGACCCCTGTGATGGCTGATCTCATGAAGAACCATCACACGACCACACAGGCAAAGCCAGCCTCTGAGGTGGGCGGGGTCTCATCAGTGCTCTTGGGGTTTTCCACTGCCGTCATGGAAACATGACTGCTGAGGAGCTTGGATGATTTTAGGGCAACATACAGTTTGCATGTTAATGTATTTTTAAACAAAACATCCTCAAACCACAGTCTGCACAGACAACAAAGAAACGGCAGAGGAAGAAGAGGGTACTGGACTGGCCTGGTCCTGACCCGTCTCCAATAGAGACGGATGGAGAAGGGCCTGACCCTGCACCCTGGCGGGGTCTCCGGGGGGTTCCGCCCTGAGAACATGTTTAACGAAGTACACAGCATTTCCTGCGTTCTGGTGCGTTTTAACAGTTTGTTAGACACTACCTCTTCCTGTGAGTAAACATTTGATTTAAAACTATTTCAGTGATGGATAAATCTTCCTTATATGCATCAACGTGTTCCTAAACCCACGGCTATGACTAAGATACGGAAATTAATTTGACACAATTTATTTCAAATAAAATAAAGTTCAATTTAAGCATGTTTCAGACGGTGCCTTTAAAACAGTGATGGCTTTTATGAAGTCTATAAAGTGAAGTAAATGTTACTTGTCTACACATTGTGGATTTACAGTTTGAGAGTGAGTTCAGCTCCATAACGTTCCGAGACAATCAGCGTCTTTTGGTCCGTGACTGCCAGCAGCCTTCAGCAGCAGACCTCCCGCCACCGTCCCGCCGCGCCGACCTGCCTCTGACTCAGCATCAACATCCTTTCAAAGATGGAGATGGATTCATCACGGTTTTCCTGCAGACGACTGAAATAAGTCAGCTTTAAAAATCATTTCATGCTAAAAAGAATAATTAATGATTATTAAAAATAAAAGCTGACAGACTTTGATTAAAGCACCGGTATATGCAGAAAATACTGACCCCCTTAAAACACTTAAGATTAGTTTAGAGTAGTAATTACAAAGTATTCAGATCATTAAATGCATTTTTAGACGTCAACAGGATATCAAAAAATACCAGGAAAGTGGACTTGAGTTCATTCTGGGCCTTAAAAACAAATCTGTGTTCATTTATGTTATTGTTGAACTTGGATGAAACGGTGGAATAAAATACCTTTTAGTCACCTGTTTTCTAAAGTTGTGCATGAACTTCATTGTCAAACGTGACTGAAGTGGAATGATAACATTTTAGTCTGTACGAGACTGTCTGTGTGAAGGTGCGATGAAGATTTCTGAACTGCTGCTGCAAACCTGTCAGGAAACAGCCTCTCACACGGACCCTCAGCAGCTACACAGTCACTACAGTTCATCTGGAGTGTTTTCCTGCCTGCATGAACTTCTAATTTAACTCAGTTTTCAGTTTCTAAATGTTCCACTGTATATTTAATATTTAATATATTTAAGTAGCCTCTAACTACATCTGTACAATAGCTCTGTAAAGCTTTTTCTGTGAAAACAGCTGCCTGCTGTGGTTCAGAACTACTTTATTTCTGTTAGTGACCTAAATGCAAATAGTTCTGCAGTGATGCAAATAAAAGTCAGGAACACTATGAATTCACTCTCACTGTTGTGTACGTTGGCAGCGTGTGCATTCACATTTAATACGATGGGGTTTAAAGCTGCGACAACACCTCCCAGTGTTGTGGGTGAGGCGCACAGCTGTGAGCGGCGTTCTCTGGAGTCGAGTGGATGCATCTCCATGGCATCTGTTTATTTGTTCACACAGAAAGTGTTCCCTCATCACCTCCGCTCCGATCCCCTCATTAAAGGATGGGCCTGGTAATATTCTATATTGCTCTGTCAAGGCACGCCATTAAAAAGATGAAAACCAGCAGCGCTTTTATCTTCCTCGTGCCGCCAGAGCCTGATGCATCTGTGTCACACAGCACCACTCTTGTTCAAAAACAATTAATATTTCAAGATATTTTCAATGCATGAATATATACGGGTGAGCCGCAGAGTTTCGCTGGCTTCTCCTTCATTATGATAATAAACAGTGGAACGGAGTCTCACATGACTCGTTCAGCTGCTGTTTATTCTCACTCTCCGATATTCTTCCACAGCCGAAAGTAGTCCCTGACAACTCCACGCTTCCCTCCTGATTATGTCATCATTTCAGAGAGCGTCCATGATCATGAGGGTTTTGCAGTATTTACAATAAAGGAAACCATTGGACCAAAAACCTTGTAAATTTGGCCGGTACAGGTTTCATCCCGGTCACGGTGTCCTGGACCAACTCTCTGTCCTCACTAGGATCCTGGAGGGGGGTAGGAAAGTCCACACAACTGGTTCACATGACTTGTGTGCAAAAGGCATTCGCTCAAGGTATTCTGTAGGAGGTCCTTTGAGTGTATGGGATACTGGGCCCATTGAGTTTAGTTGCTGGCAATAAGTCAGATTGGCTCTCTGTGACTGATTCTGATCATAACTTTTATGGAGACGATTTCTCTGTGCTGCCAAGGGCCAAAGAGGGTCCAGTTTGGGCCTCTGTGTTCTGTCTCTGCTTTTTGCAGAAGATTTCATCCTTTAGGGATCATGGAGCCGTGATCTTTATGCGGGGCTGAGTGTGAAACAGTGGGCATGTGAAGCTGCACTTCCAAGTCTGCAGCTATGAATCTCACTCAGAAAACGGCAGAAGGCCCTCTCCAGGTTTCTCCTGGGAGAAGGCTCCTAGGCAGGGCAAAGACACACTGGAGAGATTCTAGTTCTCGTCTGGGCTGGGAAGGGCTTGGTATTCCCCTGGAAGAGCTGGAAGAGGTGGCTTGGATGAGGGAGGTCTGGGCCTTTCTGCTTAGGCTGCTGGTCCCATGACCTGAACCCAGATAAATGGATGAATGGGTGGATCTTTTGACCTCAGAACATTTTCCATGTGAGGTCCTGGTCTGAAGTGACCTTTTACACACTGTTTTTCACCGTTGCTGACGTTAGATCTCATTCCTTGCCTCTCTTCGCTCTGTTGGCTCTCAGGAGTCGACATGCATGGCCTGTTTGTCAAAGGAAGGCTGACCTTTCATTTTTTTCTTCGAAGCCCTTTGACAACAGCCTTTACCACAGGCTCTGAGTGAGTTGAACTACTGTGCTATGTTTTCATCTTTCATCTTTTTTTGCAATAAACAAAAGCCACCACAACATGATCTCGCCACTCCGCCAGGTTTGGAAAACAAGTGTTTCATCATGAAGTCAAATGTCTCCTCAGGACAATTTGGACAACAAGTCGACAGAAACTGCAGTGACTCAAAACCTGAAACGGACCTTTAAAAGCAGTAAACCTGCTCAACTTAATGTGAAAGAGCCTTTTTAAAATACAGTTGATATATTTCATTGATCAGGTTCTCAGTGAGCGATGACAGAGAGAAAACCATTTGGGTTGAAAGTTTGGACGAAAAACTCCTCAGTTCAACTCATAGATGAATTCAAATTTCCAAAGACTCCAAGCTTTTTATTTTCACTTCCTTTGAATGTTGAATACAAACAGCAATGCGAAAAACTGTGCGTCCTCATCCGTCGGTGTTACATATAACATAAGACACAAACATATACATCACAACACACACACACACACACACACACACACACACACACACACACACACACACACACACACACACACACACACACACACACACACACACACACACACACTACTTATACAAAACTGCCAGTGCAAAGTATGTTTGATAAATATTTAAAGAAACTCATTAAAATATAAACTGCTAGTGCAAAATAGAACATAAATATTTCTGAAAATTATACCACTGGTGTAAAAATATGAATATTTGAATATACAGAATGGTACCGAAACATAAACTACTGGTGCAAAATGAGTACTATGAATAGAAAATGTTCATATATCCCACTGGGGGAGTTCTGCTCGGAGGTCACGTCCTGGGTCTCTGGAAAGATCCTAGAGACAACTTGTGTTGTAACTGAAGCTATATAAATATAAATAAAATTAAATTCAATTATATATATATATGTGTGTGTGTGTGTGTGTGTGTGTGTGTGTGTGTGTGTGTGTGTGTGTGTGTGTGTGTGTGTGTGTGTGTGTGTGTGTGTACTATAGTGAGGTCAGGATTGAATAGATAGTATTTATAATATACAGGTGCTATGTGCACTTGTGGTACAGGTGCATAAAAAACTGTCCATATGGGCGGTCCAGGTGGGGGGAGTGAGGAGAACGTCCATAGACTTGATGGTGGGGTGGGGAGAGTGGTGAGAGTGTTCAGAGTGTTCAGAGTGTTGGTAGTGGGGTGGGGAGGATGGAGGATGGGGAGGGTGGTGAGGACTCTGATGGCAGGGAGAGTGTTCAGAGCTTTGATGGCCTGGGGGATGAAGCTGTTACAGAGTCCTGTTGTGTTGGCCCGGATGCCCTGGAACATTTTTCTTAATGGAAGCCTGGGGAAGAGGCCTTGGAAGAGGTGGGAGTGGTCCTGGATGATGCTGGAGGCCCTGCTGATGCACTGTGCCCTGTAGATGTCTTGTATGAGGAGGCTTGATCCTGTGATCCTTCCTGCCATGCGCATCACTCTCTGCAGGGTCTTGCGGTGAGAGACTGCAGTTCCCAAACCTGCAGGTGATGCAGGTCAACAGAATGCTCTTAAAGGTGCATATGTAAACTGTAGACATGATGGGTGGGGAAAACTTGAGCCCCCACAGGAAGTAGAAGCGTTTTGCCTTCCTGGTGAGTGCTGTGGTGTTTATTGTCCCAGCTGATGCAGTGTTCGTTCCTCCTCGTTGTTGATGAGGCCCACCACCATGTTGTCATTAGCAAACATGAGGATGGGATTTGAACTGGTACAGTCATGGGTCAGCAGGGTGAACAGCAGTGGACTGCGCACACATCCCTGCGGAGTTCCTGTGCTCAGCTGACGGCTGACTGTCTGTGGCTGATCCGGACTGTCTGTGGTCTCTGTGGGGAAATCCAGGCCTAGATTCCCTCTGAGCTGTTGAGGGATGATGCTGTTAAATGCTGACCGGTCTACGGACAGCATTCCGACATAACTGTCCTTTCGGTGGTCCTCGTCGGTGCAACTGGGCGGTAGTCAGTGAGGCTCTCTGCAGTAGGCGTCTTCGGCTCCGGCATGATGAGGTGTTTGAAAGAGCCCAAGACAATCCTTACGAGTGAAATCACGAAATCCAAACCTATGATTACCTTCAGTTATTAATAATAAATTATATTTTCCACTACTGATAACTGATGCAACTAATAGCTATTATAACTGATCTCATATTATTGAAGTTATTGTCAGTAACAGTAGCTTCATCAAAACCATCAACATGTCTCTTAGACCTCATTCCAGTCAGACTGTTCCCTAAATAATGTTTACATTTTGGATGTACTAATCTATTTTTAGTAACCGACTATGTGCCTTAGGCTTTCAGGGTCACCATAATTAAAAGATTTACTTAAAAAAGACAAAAAAACAGTCTTGATCCGGGATTACTGGCCAGTTAAGGAGCTATATTCAAATCTTTCCTTTCTAAACTTCTTAAAACAAAATGTTGATGAAACACATGATTCGTTTGAAAAGTTTTGATCAGGATTTAGACCACATCATGGTACAGAAACAGCACTGGTGGAGCCTTCTGTCATGGCCTCATATGGCGTACTCGTTTCCAATCCGTAACATCTGTCACATCTGTCACATCTCAGTGCAGCTGTTCAAACCGCTGATCACAATGTTCTGTTAGGTTTGGACGTGTCAGGAATACAGGATCTACAACAGCGCGGTCATATTCATCTGATTTCACTTTGTCAATGTGAAGGAGAAATGTTCCTCACACACTAGTTTATCCTGGTGTTCCACAGGGTTCTGATAGCTGCCTACCTGCTGACATCCGGACCTGCAGTCCCACCCTCTGACCACCTCAGTGTCTGCTGTCTACACCTGTTTATACAGTCGTCTCTGTAGTCCAGTAAACCAGGTATCAGCCGTATGTACATAGAAGTCTTACTTCTCCACTCCTCCACTCTCCAACGGATAATTAAACTAATATATTTTCTCTTTTTTTACGTTTGACGGTGTGTCTTAGTCTCTCCTCTCTGTTCTTCATCCTCTCTTTCTGATCTCCCGTTTCCTGCTCTACCCAGCTGGTCTGCAGCAGGAGGGCCCCCCCTTTTGATCCAGGTCCTGATCCAGATTCTACCCACTTAAAGGGGAGTTTTTCTTGCCACTGTTTGGCTCATAGTTTTTCTCCAACCAGGGGAGTTTTTACCTGCCGTTGTTTCTGTAATAATTGCTCGGGGGTCATGTTCTGGGTCTCTGGAGAGATCTTAGAAACAACCTGTGTTGTAAAAACAACTATATAAATAAAATTGCATTGAATTTCTGGACTCCATTGGAATGAACTGGACTGAATTTTTTTGGTTGTTTTTTACTGAATGTCCCTGTATTTAACTTTGTATATGCTGCATATGACTTGCTTGCGATTTGGTGTGATACAGTTGATAATATGTAAGAACAGGAGGATGCAAAGATAACTGTAACCATCTCGTATCAGATCGTTGATACTGTTTCTGTGTGAACAAATTCACCTGTATTCCAACTAAATCATAGTCTGTGTAAATTCTGCAGGTCTCCCCTGCAGAATCACAAACTAGCAAAAACTAAGTGTAAAAATGATATGGAGAATTTTATCTCACCTGGTCTTATTGGTCTGATCGGTGCTACTTGTGCATGCCGGCTGTATATCTAATTAGTTTGAGGTTGATCCATATACCTGATGCAGAGAGATGCAGAGAACCGTCCAATTATCCTTTGTGTAAAAAATGTTTGCAGGTGGTTTACTGAAGTTTAATGTACACACTGCAAACAGAGGCGTGTGATGAAACTCCGCAGCAGCCCATTAAAGCTGCATTAATCCACTGTTGACCACTGTGAGGCCAGCACACGTCCAAAACAAGCTGAGCGACACATAAATCCTGCATGGATAATTGCCTTAGTAAGCTGATAAATCTACAAACAATTTCTCACTGACACATCCAGCAGATAATGTCAACTGTCTAAACTGGTTTAGTCGTTTAAATCTGACAGCAGAGGGAGTGAAAGTAAAGATGCTTTTAAGCTGGAGTCATACCGGGCTGTTGTGGAGGAAGGTCTGGTCTCTGACTCCACCTTCCACCTGCAGACGTGAACTTGTTTTGCTGGTTTATGGTTTATTTCTGTGCTCTCAGGCATGTTGTTGTTCTGGCACATGTGATTTTCAAATATGGTCAGAAACATGAACCATTTGAAACAGCTCCCTTTTAGCTCAGGGCTTTGACATCACAAAAAAACATCCTCTCTTTATGAAGCATTTACTTTTACAAAGGTAAATATGGTGCATTTTTGATGAACGTGGTCAAGCAGAAAGCAAATATTACCTGTAAATACTTTCAGATTAAGGTCTGATCTGTGTTTTATTAAATGGCAACTTGCATCACAACAGTTTGAGATGAAATTTGAGGATGCATCTGCCAGGAAGGCCTTCGTCCGGTAGAAAATCAATAGTCAAAACTTCACCATCAATATTCCACAGTGATCAGCCACAACATCGTGGCAGCAGACTGGTAACAGGCGTAAACACTGCTCAGCTTGTAAAAACACAATGTCCTGCTGGGAAAACCTGGATTCTGGCATTCACATGAATGTTGTTTGCAGACCAATCACGCACCCCAGCGTGACGGCACTCCTCCCTTAGTGAACAAAACCCCTGAGGGCTTCTTTTGGTCTCCAAACTCCCCAGATACCGATCCGATGGTTTCTGAAGGAAACAGTCTGATTTTACGCAGATGCAACCAATGTAACTGTCTTAGCCTTAAACTCTGTCTGTGTGGGTTTTATTTTGTTTTATTTATTCTTTTACACAAGAAAAACATCTTAAAATTCAGCTGGTAACATCTCCAGAAGTGCGAGTCCAAACAGCCTCAGACTTTATTGATGAGAGACGCTCAGCAGAATTCTGACATGAGCCGACCCTCCTCATTTATCACCAGACCTGAGTCAGTTTTTTTAAAAACAATGTACAATCAAAACTATAAATCGGACAGTAAATAAAGTGTACAAAAGTGTAATATATCGCCCTAGCAGGCAGTAAACTGGGATTTGTTATGTGTGTGTGGGTTTATGGGCTGAATGTACCACAAAACCTGAAAAAAGAAAACAGAAAACAATGCACACAATCAATCATTTTACATTTACTTGCAGTCAAGCTGATAACAAGAGAAACTCTTTATCCACGTTCATGCTCTTCTGTACGTGCATTAGCTGTAACTGTGATTTTTTGTTGATGTTTTTGACTGTTTTCTGGGGTTTTATTTAAACGTCTGTGACATATTTTGGTCTAAATACCACACAGGTACAATATCTCCCTTTTCAACTACGTCTTTAAAGCTTTATGCTACCCTGTTCAAAAGGGTGATGTGAAGATGTGAGGTGGAGATAAACATGAGGTACAGCTGAATAACTCCACATAGTACAGCTGGATAACGCCACATAGTACAGCTGGATAACGCCACGGGGTACAGCTGGATAACTCCACATAGTACAGCTGGATAACGCCACGGGGTACAGCTGGATAACGCCACGGGGTACAGCTGGATAATGCCATGAGGTACAGCTGGATAACGCCACGGGGTACAGCTGGATAACGCCACGGGGTACAGCTGGATAACGCCATGGGGTACAGCTGGATAATGCCACGGGGTACAGCTGGATAATGCCATGAGGTACAGCTGGATAACGCCATGGGGTACAGCTGGATAACGCCATGGGGTACAGCTGGATAACGGCACGGGGTACAGCTGGATAACGGCACGAGGTACAGCTGGATAATGCCACGGAGTACAGCTGGATAACGCCATGAGGTACAGCTCGATAACTTTACGGGGTACTGATGGATAGTGCCATGGGGTACAGGAGGATAACGCCATGAGGTACAGCAGGATAACGACACGAAGTACAGCTGGATAACTCCACGGGACAGCGGCTAGATAATTCAACGGGGTACAGCTGGATAACTCTAATTTTTCTATAAAATTCATGTTTTTCCTGTATGCATAGTGTCACTTAGACATTGAGAAGTACATCGCAGACGCTCTTACAGGTTGAAAGTTACAAGTTGCTTGAATTTTGTTTGTGTTAGTGACGAGTCCTGGATGAGTCCTTTATCTGCCAAACACACAAAAGTGTTGCAAACATGAAGGAAACCCTCAGCATCGTTTATCTTTTCTTCTGGGAGGAGGATGCTTGTTATTTTTGTATCACAAACAGTGGTGAAAGAGTGTGACCCGGACTGAAGAAATGTCCCTGACCCGGCAGCAGACAGAGCAGGCGAGCTCAGCAGCAGATGCTTGTGAGTCATTTATCTCACTTGCACTTTGACACTGAAGCCGTTATGATCTGGCATCTGCACAGAACAGCTCAAGCCGCTCACATCCAAGCAGCTGCAGCGAAGAACTCGTAAATGGAGCCATTTTTCGAAGATGTATGAATATCTTTTTCTAACTGAAGTGCAGAAATGCTCACTTTATGCACAGAAAAGAAACCGAAAGACGAGTTAAACTGAATGGTGTTACAGTCCAACCAAACATTAGACAAAGTCTTTTCTCTTCCCTCTGGTTAAAACTCTGTACTACTGAAACTGCTCAGGTTATCTCAGTGACTATGATGCTTTAATCTTGCTGCATGAACAGATTTAATAACCAAAACCTGCTCAGAATTATCAGCTGGTTTTAAAGCTGGGAAAGACTGCAGACCCGCAGGGACCAAAATGAACGTGATCCAGGGTGTGAAAACCAGTTCCAGTATTTAATTAGTCATCACCTTCATGCTCCAGGCTCAACTGTAACCTTAATATCAACTAAAACATAACTTGGATTCAGAATTTGCACAATTTTAATTTTCTCCCACGACATTTAGGCTTCAAAATTATTCACATCCATGACAGGAATTTCTAATTATAACCCAGCTTGTTATATTAATAAAATACTAATGTGCCTGTATCACAACTACTAATGATCTATTAGGTTTTAATTGCTGAGTATTCCTTACTGGGTGTAAAATAGTGTACTTGACACAAGGAAACAGAAAAATAAAAACAAAAAAGTAACAGAAGTACCAATAAGGATGTTTGGGCTTGGACTTGTTTTTCTGTTTTATCACCAGGGTTGGTGCTCAACTTCTGTCCTCATTCCAGATCTCCATCCAAGATTGTTTATTCAGCCAATCTTCCAATTCATGCTTTCTGTTTGCTCATTCTGGCCATGATCAGATCAGAACCGAGAGTTCAGACACTCAGACAGGTTTGGGTGGTATTTATTTATTTACAGAGACAAGTGTGGAGATGGTGGAGGGGATTTTCCAAGGATTACTGTCTTCTGAGGCAGAGGATATGACTTCTCAGTCAAAGGGGAGGGGGGGCTTGACCATGAACAATGGACAGGTTAGTAGTCTATCCCAAACAGCCGCCAACCGTGTGATTACTGAACAAACCCTTCTATTATTTTTAATTAAAGTGCTGTGGAACAACAAACTGAGCTTTGCGCTTGTTCAGTCTCTTCCTTGGACACTCTCACAGTCATTCAGTTGCCTCCACATCATGTTGTCTGTGTCTCGATGTCGTCACACACCTAGTTCAGATTCGTTTCCTGTACCACTGAAGTGAGTAGTGCAAAGCTGCAACACCCATAGCGAGACGTGGAAGTCAGATACTAATGCTGCTCCTTAAGGCTCCTACACACTATAATGATGCATGAATGTTGGCCGTCTCAGATGAAAGATGGCCATCACAAAACAATTGTGGAAATATCCGTCATTGTGGTCGAAATCGGCCATCTCACGGCATACATTCTGAGTGATGTGATGACTGCCGTCACACCGGTCTTGTGAGCAAAGACTGCTCGATTTAATCTTCTGAGCCAGACATCCTTCATCTCCGTCTACTGACTCGCCAATTAAATGTGCCTTGAAATGACCAATTTATACAACCCAGCGCAATTCCTTCAAAAGAAGCAAAATGTAAAATAAATAAAACTTCATGAGACTCAAAGAAAGAATCAGATTTGATGCAGTTGCGCTAAGCAGTCAACACAATGAAAAGATGAAAAGAAGTTATTACATGTAACATTTATATCTGCAGTCTGGATCACATCATGGAGTACCAACCAATGACATCCAAAGATGGTTTCTATTCCCAAATCATGACCAGAAACAAACTCTATTTTGCCAATTATTTTTTTAAAGTGTTTTCAGCCCAGTTCATATTCACTTCTTGTTTTTTTACTGCTCCGTATGCTGATGACGCCACTCACATCCCACTGTCTTAGCCAAGATTAAGTCAACTCTTGCATTTAATAATCCTGGGAGACTGCAATAATTGTGCAGGGTTATATCTTTAGGCAGCAGGTTTTGTCTGTAGCAGTAATAGGAGACCAGAAGAGCAAGGCAAATCTTCCTAAAGGAATATAAAATTCCTTCAAATGAAAACCAAACTGACATTTTGCATTACGTTACATTTAGTTACAACAGAAGAAAACAATCAAGCCACTGTGACATAATGGAACACAGAGTACATGGATTTAAGTCAGCATTCAAATATATGCAGCTAAAACGATGTCCAAGTGCAGTTGAGGTAGGTGAAGACAGCGCAGTCTACAGCAGTTCTTGGTAGAGGAAGGTTTTCGACAGTTTCTTAATCCTGGAGGGACGACTCTTAGCTGATGGTAACACGAAAGAACAGTCTCAACTGAGATCGCAAATGTTGACGTACAGTGGATTTAAAAAGTGTACACACCCCTGTTAAAATGCCAGGTTGTTGTGATAGAAAAAGAATTGGACAATAATAAACCATTATAAACTTTTCCCACTGTTTATGTGACCTATAACCTGTACAACTGAAAAGCAAACAAAGAAAATCAAACAATAAGCTGGCTGCATAAGTGTGCACACCTTTAAACTAATACTTTATTGAAGCACCTTTTGACTGAATCACATTCAGGTTTCCTGGGTACACATCAGCCATCAATTAAAGAGACTGATCAACCTGGGCAAAGTTCAGTTGTTCTAATAGGATTTTCCTGACATTTACTCAGTCGTCTGCAACAGCAAAAGCTGCAGTTCACAGAGCGCTCACACAGCACAAAAGGGATATCGCTGTTGAAAGGTATCAGTCAGTGGAAGGGTACAAAAATAAAATCCCACAGAACTGGGTATACCAGGGAGCAGAGTGAAGATGCTCCAACACTGGAGAAAATACAGGACAAAAGTGACATTGCAAAGAACTGGA
>CM026200.1:30342766-30395266 GCA_014839995.1 Xenentodon cancila
TCCCCTTCTGAAAAGGGGATGAGAGACTCCTTGTACCCGTCTTTGCCGGCTGGTGTGCGATGGAGCCATGGAGCAGGAGTAATGATCATCTGCTTGAGTACAGCACCTTTCAGCCCAAGACTTCAGGGTGACCTAAATCTCTCCTGGTTCAACGCCACCGCACCATGTCTGCAAGGAAACACTGAAAGTTGCCAGTAGAAAGGAGCCAACTCGTACATATGGGACCACAGATACACATATTTGCAGATTTAGATTCATCACTTGCTGCCACACCGCATTCGGTGATTTGTCACGGCAGTTCAGAGAGACGTCTCCGGGGATGGAAACGTCTCCTTCACTCCGGGGAATATTTCACATTCACTGTTTGGATGAGCCCAAAAGTTTGTGCGATCATTCACGGGCTCCAGTCGACAATTACTTTACTGATCCAGCTGGATTCCCTCTAACGCCGCGAGGGTTTGGCTATGAACTAGGCTGAGAAACTGTTTTGTGAAACTGTCGTGATTTCCGACACTCAGCCGCTCTCCAGCTGTTTGGTCTTGTTGGTCACTCGCTGACAGTGAACGTCACAGTTGAGAAATGTTTCACCACTTAATCTGGTTTTTCTTTTTCCTCTCATTGCAAGCATCAAATACTGAATTATTTCATTTAATATAAGTTAACTGCATAATAGTTTATTAGTCTCAACAGACAATGACATCAATGTGTTGTAAATACATTTTGAAGAATTTACAAATTACAATAAACACTTGACAAACTGATCAGCATGAATGCACTGGAGTGTGAAGTTTGTTGCCTGGCAACAGATGTCACATTTGTTCTGCGTCGACAGGTAAAGCAGGTGGCGTCTCAGTGGACAACGTGGGGCGTGTCCACTGAGCTCCACAGCGCCCCCTTCCTCTGTCATCGCCCCTGCACCTTCCACTTCTTCTTTTCTACTTATCTTTTTTTTACGATTTGTAAACCTGATTTGTTTCCATATGCAAACAGCTTTCAGTCAGCACAGTAATGACAAAAAAAAACAAAAAAACAAAAAAAAAACAGGATGAATTATAAGCAGAAACCCAAGAAGAACAGCATCCAGACCCGCTCAGGAACAGCTGCTGAGACGGCTTTTCAGCAGTAAGAAATTAGCTCATAAACAAGTGTTTTTAGTGCTGTGATGTACTTTTTTTGGATTAAACAATTAGTATATCTCTTTAACTTAATAGAAAAATGAATATACAATTATTTTGAAGCATTTACACTTTAAGAAAGTGATTACATCCACAATGTGGCTGCAAAAGCGTTAAAGAATAGTCCATTCTTACACTGAGAGACAAACTGGCGGGACAAAACAGAAAGGTGGAGATGGAAATATGTCCAGTGGATCACAATGGGAACAAAACTAGTAAATTAGGGTAAAAAGAAAAGTTAAAAAGAAAGAAGACAGTCAGAACTGGTCTCAGAAGTTGGACTGATGTTTTTAATCTGTCTTTTTCTGTTTCCACTCGTGTAACTGGTGAGGACCTTGGGGCTTTTCAGGCGTAAACACTAAGCACCCAGTGCACACAATTCAAAGGGCACCACAAGTTTAACATCTTATTTTAAGGATTCTTCTTTTTACCATCCTCAGAAATTTCTACGTTTGAAGCTTTTTGTCCAAAACAGTAGCAGAAGGCAAACTTTCCTAATAAAGCATGTTTTATTCTGTTTTCTAGCGGAGAAAATTAGACACTAGAGGCAACCTTCAGTGAATCATAAAATATCTTGGGATTATTATAAAATGGCTTGCTTTGAATAGCAGCCTTACAGAACCTCAGACTCATTTACTGAGAGGAGCCGCGTGGGCCTGAACTTTGAAATCACTTAGTGATAAATGTTCCTGCTTTTCTAAGCAGGTGGTTGACATTGGAACAATTCAATCTTCAAGAACTAGATCACAGCAGTATCACTCCGGGCTGAGATACACCCGTCCCAAAGGGCTCTTCATGAACTGGATCTGAGCTCTTGGTGTTTGAAAGGATCTCCATCATCATTGTTTTATGGGACCCTTGTGGCCAAAAGTTTTGGCAGGGATACAATCATTCTCTTTAATTTATTCATTTGTTGCAAACTTCACTTCTTCAGTAATCTTAGATTTTTTGAATCTGTTTCCATGTTATACTGAAGAGCATTTATAAGTATTTTAAAGGCTTTAATAACACCAAACCTTTTCTCCAAACCTCTGCAGTTCACGCCGACATCCTGAATGTCAATTTCTGGGCTGAAAGCTGATTCAAAGAGATAAATTCTTACTGTTTTAGTGGCTTTTTTTCCATGGTGGCTTTAAATGTCTAAAGTTTTTCTTGATTGGCTTGAAATATGGGAGTTACGCTCTCTGGAGGTTTCTGTGCTGATGATGCAGGACTCGTGGTGTCATCGGGTGGTGGGTGGTGGGCGGAGGTGGGGGTGGGGGGTGCAGTAACAACTAAGACAGGAACTATATAAACTAGATAAAAGATAAGATAGATAATAACTCAAATCAGAATTTCCTAATAATCAAATGTAAAAACCAAAGATGATTGAAACATGTCATAAAAACTGTTTACTCAATAATAATTTTTTTCTTTAATAAGATTTAACAAGGTTACTTCAACACCACCACCAACAGGTTTACTACTGTATCTCAAAGTTTAAATATAAAATTACTGAAAACAAACTAACAAACCTGCAGTGGACTGGTCCTTCAAACGGATCAGAAACTAACTTCATCATCTCGATAACCTGCTAGTTGAGGTCTCTGCTGCTCCTTTTCTGGTGGGAAAGTTAAACTCTAAAGATTTAAATAAACGTAATACAGATGTTATGTAACATCTTTTCTACAGCGCTGCGTATCTTGCCATTATCCCTGTAAACTGACTGAAACTGAAGAATCTAATAAGTGATGACATTTATGACGCTTAAAAAAAAAACAAAGAACATCCCAGTCGTGCACTGGAATATTTATCAGAGAGTTTTGTTTGAGCTCTGATAGGCAGATTTCTTCATATCCGGTATTTCATCAACAGAAATGAACCATAAAGGAGTTTAATTGACCTACTTGTTGAAAATACTGCTAATAATTCAGAACAGAAAATCTAACGTGAAAATCTAATCTGACTAACGTTTACTGATTTAGAGCACGGGCTTTTGCATCTAGGCTTCGCCCCGGACAGCCTCGCCCCAGTTTAACCCCTCATGGTAGCGTTCATCTTTTCTCCTGTGGATAAATTGATTGTCCAGATGTCTCAAGCAGCAGGAAGGGGCTGTGGTCCAATTTTTCCTGACAAATGTTAGTCTCTGCTAGATATTTTTCTTGGAGTGGCTACTTTGCTGCCTTTCTTGACACCGGGACGACGTCTAAAAGTCTTTACGTTCCTGTGTGAGCAGGTGTTTCACATCGACCAGGTGCTGTAGAAGGAAAATGGTTAAACGCCACCTTCCTCTCCTCCGGTGGAGCAAAGTACAGATACTCAAAGTCCTGGTGGCAAGTTGGAAACATCGTAGATAAAAGCTGCTGCATCACGTTTTTGCATTAAAACAGCAACAAACAAGTAAATGCTTCTTTAAAAAAATACATTTTGTTTGCTTCCCTAAAGAGAGAAGGACACTAAACGGAGCCTTACAATCAGCTGTTAGTTATGCGTTTATGCCGTTTACCTAATCACAGATACGTCAGTTAATTGGTTCGATAATAAAAGTAATCCATTCTGATATCAAAAGTTCAAAGTCGGTCTTGACGCTTCCTTAAAAAGGACAATATCCAGAACATACTGTATGATCCACTTGGTGGGATCGTTCTTCCAGGTCAACAGACAAACCCGGTGGACTTCCTTTCCTGTTTCCTGTTAATGCTGGCGATCATTAACAGGAAACAGGAAACATCACAGCGTGATTGTTGCCACATGTGATTTTGGTTCCTAATACATAGAAGTCAATGTCATCGTCTCATCACCTTCATATCAGCACAAAGATCAAACTCTGTATTTGTTACCAAGCACATGTGATGGGAAGTTTTCCTTCGCTGAATCCTCAGCAGGAATGCTTAATTCATTCTCATGAAATCACTTCAGCATGCAAAAATAAGACACAACGCGGCTCGTTTAAAATCCATAAGGCATCCAGGAGACATGCACACCCCACTGCCAGAACACTGGAGAAGCAGACGTCAGAGCAGACCATGTAGTCGTCCCGAAGTTTCCTGTTAGTGGCTGAGGTTCAACAGGTCTGCTACTCTCAGCAGACACCTTCTGCTTTTGTGCCATTGCTACGTTTTCACAGAAGTACTGGTAAGCTCTTAAGAAGCTGGAAACCAGAGAGGAACCATGCAAATCTGTCATGTCAGCACGGCGCCGTAGAGCTGCACTTACCGCTCCAGCTTCAAACACAATCACAGTCTTTCTTGTCAGATTGTTCACACTGTGTCTGACGAGCAGCACTTCAGATCCAATAATGTGAATGAAAAACAAAAATGTGGGCAACACTGAGCAACATTTTGACAACGCTTAGACTATATGCAAAACCAGGCACAGCAAATCAGCAGAAACAGTTTATACTCACCATCGAGCACAGCAAGGGAAGAGATGACTTTGGGTTCACGTCTACTGAAGTACGCCAGAGTCAAATGTGGGGTCTTCTGAGCAACAGCTAAAGTTTGGGTGAAACTGGGACAAACAACAGCACACTGATCTGCAAATCCGCTGCAGAATGGCTGAAAAAGAGGAAAATGAAGGTGTTTTAATTGTCTGGCCAAAGTCCAGAGCTCAACCTGATTGAAATGCAGAACTGTGCATAAATGAATCCCCTGAAGACATGTTGTCAGAACGAGAGCGTATTAATGTACGTGTCTCGCTCATACAGATATCAAAATATTGGCAGCATGAGTTTATACGTTGTATTTTGTAGGCTGTTACTCATTGCAGTCAGTGGTCAGTTTTTGTTTTCTGGGTCACCTGCAGGTAGGCTGACCTGGTGCTCCACATTTGACTGTTCTGGGCTGATTTTGAAAGATGGTGCCGCAGTTCAAACAACGGCTGGAGGGACCTTTCTCCCGTCCTGCCGTTTCTCCTAGGCGGGGCTGTGCAAGGACAATGAAGTCGGCTGCAGTCTGCGCCTATCCCGTATCACTAAATAACTCTTAATGGACCTTTAACAAGTGCAGCTGCGCTGTGGTATTCATTAAATGTGATCAAATATTTAGAGTATGCCGATAAACCGTGGCTGATGGTTCAGTAGCTTTTCCGGACCAACTAGATTCAACCCCCCAAACGAACCCGGGAACATGTTTGACTGGAAGAGCAGTTAATGTTTCCCACTGATTAGATTTGACGAAGCGCTGATGAGAAAAGGTTAGCGCTCCCTCTTGTAACGCCATGTTTCTTTTTGTGTAAAATCATATTAAAAATAAGCTGATCAAAGGGGGTCTTGTTATGAAGCGAATGCAACCTCGGGCAAACAGCATATCATTGTTTTTTCTCTTTACTTGCCAATTATTTATTTAACAAAAATTAAGCAAAAAACAAAAGAGTAAATCACATGGGCAATCCGAAGTACCCCCACGACTGAACATTTACTACTTAAGCAGCAATAACTAGCAGTTATTAACTGTATTTATTCATTCGTTTTTGGGACTTCAGCTGAGTGAACTTTGACCAGGTCGTTCCAAAACTTTTATTATTTTATTATTCAGCCAACGGATGTAGTAGAAGTGTCTCCTGGGAGTCCTTCTAAGCATTTTAAATCTTGCTTTTTCAGCATACTTTGAAGGGGAAGACATGCAGCTAAGACGCAGGGGGCGGGACTTGAACCTGGACTTCCTGCACGAGGGCGATAGCCTCTGAAGATGGTGATCTACCCGGCAGACACTGAGGTGTGAATCTTCTGGAGTGTTCAGTTCTGGAACGACTGGCAACTGAATGTTTTTTCCACTTCCAAACAATACCAGGCAAACCACAGAGTGTTAATCTCCAGATTATTTGTAAAATAATAGGTCTTTGCGTCTGTATGTCCCTCTTGGCGTTGTGATGGCACAAGTCTGAGCAAACTACCCAGACATCTGCTGATGATGATGATGTCATCGGGGGCTGCTGATCAGAAGCCCCTGGCTGGAACTGACTCCTAAACCCTGAGGAAGCAGTTGGGGGTTACTGACCAGTGCCCCTGTAATTTTGTTTGTTTGTTTGTTTTTGGATCTGATTTTGTAAATCATGGAACTGTGAAAAAGATTATTTGTTCTTGTTTTCCTCAGGTTTTATTTCCTTAACAATAACACCCAGTATAATTACACAAAACAAGGGCAGCATTTAAAAAAGGGAGGTCCCAGCTTCTGTATATGAATGTATTTAGATGCTGCTTGTTGCACCCAGAATTTGAATGCATGAGTTTGAGGCTGCATGCTTGAACACAGCTATGACAGCGCCTGGAAACGTATCAATCAAACTAAAATCCTCTGTGACCGAAGGACGTCTAAGTGGCCAACTGTTGTGGAAAGGTTGGGCTTGACTAGCCCGGCCTAATGGGATAAACCTTGGCCTTTCTCCAGGGGCCTCCCTCACCTTATAAATCACATGAATGTCTGTTTTATTCCACAGCACTGCAGTCATTGGTCATTTCTGCTGCAGGTCTTCAATCCGCAGTTCTCCAATATTACTTCACCCCCCTCCACCTAATAATTCATAACCACCATCAATCCTGCAGGCCGATAATCTTGCTCTCTTGATCGATTCGGAGGACACAGCCACTGAATCATAATCACGGAGCGAGTTGCTCAGAGTTGTTTACAAAGTTAAAGTTGCTGTTCTTGAGTGTGACTCATGCAAGCAACAGAAACATGGTGAACAAAAGCAGCAATGACGGCTATTAGTCCAGCTGAGTGTCTGGCTTTAGTGAGGGGAAGGGATAAGATGCCTCCTTTAATCAGCCGACTCCTCACACGCCTTTCAGGGAACGCCAGATCAATTTCATAGCTCTCCAAAGAAGAATTTCTCCTCAACAGTATCACACAGTAAATCCACAGATTCAGTTTGGGTTCAGATTGTGTTTCAACAAAGAAATGCCAGAATGAGTGATGGCAAACATGCTTGAAGAGCTTTATAGATATGTCATTCTCCTAATAAAAAAAATGACGAATGTACTTTCTTGGTAGAATAAAGTCAAAGACGTAAGCTCGTAAGAAGATTTGTTTGAATGAGTTACACGAAGAGCAAATAATAAAAGCTGTTGACTTCCTGACATATTTGTACAAGCAAAACACTTGATCCTATTTAAACACTCCAGGTGCATTAAAAAAATAAAAATCCACACTTTCACCGAACTACAACAGATATTAGTACTTTCAGCTTCTGGAACAAAAATGTCAACAGATATCATTTTATTTCTGTGGAAACATTTATGATGCTCAGAGATTTTCAATCTTGAGCTGCCATCTGCAGAAATAAGAAATCCTTTCCTGCAGGCATCGCTGCATTTATTCCAACAACCATAAAATTACACTTACTTTGGGATCACTTCATTCAGCTTATTTAAATAATAATTTAAACCACATCAGTTTTACTTAAAGCTACCATGCCATCCATAAATCATTTTCTACACCTGCTGCTCAGCGAGGGAGGGCGGAGCCTATCCCAGCTGTTGTATGTTCACCTGGACAGGTGCTCTACAAATCAGTCATGCAAATTGAAAAAGGGTTAGAATAGCAGATTCACTTTTTGGGGATTAATTGTTGGAACTGTAGCCCACATAGGACCATTCTTTGCTTGCACAGGTGAAAACGTGCACGCATAAGAAGGGCATGCACACGTGCTTGAGCAGAATGTGATTTCCTGCATCATCAGACTGAAAAGGGCAGCGCACGTGTGACATCACAGGAAGTAACATCACATGCACGCACATGCACCTGCAAAAGGCACCCCTCTGATGGGCTCTGCTTTTTCCTGTCTGACGTCACTTCCTGTGATATCACAGGAAGTGATGTGAAACGGGAAGGTGCCGGGGTATTATGTTAAAAAACCTGTTAAAATCAGGCCAATGACCAGTTGACGACACTCTTACGCCTCCTGGTGGGAGTGTTCATGCTGTGACAAAATCTGAGCAGCTGTGCTGGGAGTTATTTTATCCTCTGGCTTATGCCCACAATCAGGGAAGAGTCACCAAGAGCAGTCAAATTTAAACTCAACATTCAAGGAAGCAGACTTTCAAAATAAAACAGGAACCAGATTAACAAAACTAGGAAACTGGAGAGTATTAGGAGTATATACAATAGTGTGAGGTTATGGGCGGTCTTGAATGTGAACAAGAGGATTTCCAATTCAATACTTGCTGGACCAGAAGCCAGCGAGGCTGTTGCAGGACGGGGGTGATGTGATGGATGCAGGAGGATCTGGTGAGGATGGGGGCAGCTGAATTCTGAACCAGATGAAGTTTAGGGGGGGATCTGAGTGAGACTAAAGGGAAGCGAGGTGCATAAATCCAGTCAAGTTTTAGTTCTGTTTTGACTTCCCTTGTTCCCATCTGTCCTGATTGTTTGCACCTTTGTCTTGTGAGTATATCTTGTCTTGTCTTGTCTTTCCTTTCCTCCCTGTTGTTTTTTTTGCCATTGTTTTTGTTGCTGTTTTTGTCCTGACTATTTCTTGGTTTATTCAGTTCTGGCTATTTGTTTGGGATGTGCCGTGTTCTTGGATTTCCTGTATATTTGTGTTATTGGTTAATTAAACTGGTTGTTTTTGCAAATCTCCCACAGTTGAGTCTTACACTCCCTGACACCCTGACATCAAGTACATTGTCATTCCAGCTGTCAGTTGAGCTTCATCCTCCCATCCTTTTTGAAATGCCTTCTCCAAACTTCAAACTAGCCAAGAATGATTTTACAATTACACAAGTTCAAGCTTACCGTACTTGGTGTTAGAAATAACTATGTACATTTTAGTAAGCCTGCTAATTAACTTTGGTGCATCGCAGCTCTAAATATCTTTTATCATTCAATACATTTGTTGTAAAACCAACAAGGTTTTCTTGGTTCATAATGTGGATCTCCTGACATGAATCTGACAGATTTGCTCTGACAAAGATCCACGTGTTCTTTCAGTTTCCCTTGATGATCTATATTATTGAAATTAGGCAAATTACATCGTGCTATGTTTTAGGGGTAATTTATTTGAGAGCATGACCTCCATCTAAAGAGATTTTCAAATGTTTGCTTTCTTTTATGTGAATAAAAGATATATTTCCACAGGTTCTAGTTACGTCTTCACATAACTGCGAGTGTGATTCATCTTCTCATGGTCCATCAGACCAGGTGATAACTGCACAAATCCACCAAATGAAGAGATATGAGAGGATGAGTGGAAAGTGACCTTCACAGTCACACTTTTGCTCTTTTCCCTCTTCAGTTTGCACTCTGGTGGTTGAAAGGGTCCTCCAGCGAAATTTATTTCTAAACAGGCTGAAGATGGACTTTCCTGTAACGCTGCTTCCCTCACAATCCTCCCATGTTATTATGAATCTACATTTAACAAGCAGATGACATGGAATGAATGTTGAAGCTCTCTAATTGTGAGTCTTTATAGCATCACGCAGCCTCCCACACAGTGTTATTCAGTTTGTGAGTGCTCCTTGTCTGGAGTTCTCTTTCTGGAGCATTAAATTGGTTTCACAAAGCGTTGATTGGACAATCCCACCCCCAACTGCCATTATGTTTTCTGTCCATGAGTGATTGCTTGCATGCAGAGATAAAAGGCTGGTCCAGGAACTGAGGCGATGAGGCGAACAGGACACGATAATGAAATGAAATGAGGCATAAACGTTGTCTGTTGCTCTTCTCACTTAAAGAGTGTGAAGAAACGGTAAAGGGACCTGAGAGATCCCAGCTCTCCCTAATTCCCTGCTGCCTCACTCTTCCTGCTTTCGACAGACTACATCTGTATGCTAAAGATGTTTCAGAACATTTCAGGGGGTTCAGGGCCCCTGCGGAGTGGAAATCCAGAGCAGGAAAACATTTAGTCAGTAATCCTCAGACCTGTGTGCATGTAAACGCTTCAGCTTAGTTAGCACAGCGTGAATTTAACAGGCAAATGTTGGGACATGCTTGACTCCTGTTATGTAATGAGGTCAGAGACAGTCAAGTCACATTTCAGGTTCACACTTCACCTCCCTCTGCTACCCTCCACATCTTTAGCTATCGGCACAAAACACTCTTCTACTTGGTTTGTGTGTGCCATTTTACTTTTTTCAAGCATCCTTTCCTAGGGTGAACATTCAGCTTATTTTGAAAGTAAACAGTGAAACTGCAATAATCACGCACGGCTGCCACAGCTGAATAGTGTAAAGATGCTGTCACATCTTTGTTCATTTGCGCTGCAGCAAATTACTTGACGAGTTTGTCAAAATTCCAACTGCACCTAAATGCATCACTTCAAAACTATATGAAAACATCCTCAGAGCCTACTGTGGAGATGTGTCTGCAGCAGGAAAAACACGAGCATGTAGAGTTTAAATACTGGAACACAGACCATGTGCTGTGGAATATTCCGGTACAATGTAGGGATAGGTAAAATAAAGTATTTGGAAAGATGCATTAAATAAAAATAAATTATAACTGTATGACTTCACTTTACCATATAACAGTGTAACTTTAAAAACTTTAAAGTAACACCATAACAGCGAAGTAATGGTTCTCATTACAGACGAGAGGCTGGGGTCCACCATGGACAGGTCGCCAGTCTATCACAGGGCCACATACAGAGACAAACAGCCACACACGTGCACGCTCACACATACGGGCAATTTAGAACAACCAGTCAACCATACATGCATGCTTTTGGACCGTGGGATGAAGCCGGAGCACCCGGAGGGAACCCAGCATGCACGGGGAGAACATGGAAACTCCACACACTCCTGCCGGCCGGGGAATCGAACCAGGAACCTTCTTGTTGTGAGGCAACAGTATTTGTACAAGTATATGTACTTCCTTTTAGACCACATACTGTGGTCTAAAAGGAAGGTACGTGCATATGTTGTATCCACTCTTCATAACATATTGCTAAAATGAAACAAGTGTGAAAAAGTCAGAAATACTAGATGCACAAATAAAAACTGAATATTGAGTCTGATGCCAAGTATTGAATAAAACATTTTTTAAGTTCAGCCAGCACAGAATCAATATTCATTCAGCTGTTACGGACGAAGGTTTGTTACATTATAATCCCAAATGAGAAGTTGAGAAGACAATAGAAAATCTAAAATAAATAAATAAACAACATACTTTTACTGGTATTTGAAGACAATGTGACAATATGGGTTCACATTTTACCATTTAGTTATGGGCTTTAGGGTTAAAATGTAAAAAAAAAAAAAAAAAGTACATATTAACAAATGGGATATTGTTGATGCTTAACTATGACTTTTTTCTGGTTTCATACTGCCTGCAAATAATTAAATTAAAGCTGAAGTTTCACTGCATTACTGAAATAATACTTACCTTAAGTGTTTGTGGTTTAATTCGCCTCACATAGTATAAAAATGATTAATGCGACACGTTTGCTTGGAGTTAACCTTAACCTGACACATGACAGAAAACTTTCCATACCCTGACCTAATTATGTAAATGTTTAATAACAAAGCATCACATATTGTTTATTGCTTACTTGTTTTGTCATATTTGAATTATTGTGTGGAAGTCCTCGCTCCGACCGCACATTTCAGAAAAGAGCCATTAGACTGGTTCCTAAGGCAGGTTTCCGACACCACACTAATGACTTATTTATAAACTTCTGCCTTCTAAAACTCCCAGATCAGCTCAGCTGATGTATAAAGTTGGAAACAGACAACTACCAGATAATATACAGAAAGTCTTTACTAATATAGAGGGGGTTATGATTACAGCGGAAACTTTAACTTCCGAACCAGGAGTGTTGGAACAACCATGAGGAGAACGTGCACTTCAGAAGCAACGTCCAAGAATGAGTTTGTTAAGAAAAGGCTCAGACTGATGACTTTCAACATGTACAGGGATGATGATCTGAGGTGGACCTGAACACGGTCTCTAACACTCTAATTAGGATTGTTCATATGAGTATGACTGAATCATTTTGTGTGGGTGTGTATGTGGATGAGTCACGGTGCATTGGGACGTAGTTGGATCGCCGTCGCTTCTCCTGGTCCTTCTGTGTTGTGGTCTGTGTCTTTGGTTGTTTGGGTTTGGGTTCCCTCTGTGGTCCACATTTGGTACCTCTTTGGGGCGGGAGTGGAGGTCCTTGTGGACTTTGGGGGGTTTGCGTGGGGCGCTGGCAGGGGTGTCTGCTGCTTCAGTAGCGATGCTTGAGGTTTGGCTCTGGTGCCTCCCGACGCTCTTCGTCGCTGCTGGGATGTCTCCACTGCCTGGCAGTGGTTCGCCTATGCTGAGGCGTGTTGGGTGGGCGCCCCAAAGTCCCCCCAGCAGGGGTGCTTCTGTTGTGAAGTCGGGCAGTCTCGGGGGCTGGCAGGGGGAGGTGGGTGGTGCTTGGGCTGGCTTGTGGGTGTTGCTGTTCGGGGTCTGGGTGCTGGTGTGGGGTCTGGGGTGGAGTCCATGCCACAGAGCGGTACGACGTAGTACTCCTTTACCGTCTTAGGATTGTGGTTCATCAGGGTTGTTCTCTCTCTGTCCGTCTCTTGTTGTTTGTGGACCAAAAAAACTGGTCTGAAGCCAACTTTGAAATGCATAAAATAGCTTTATTACAATAAAAGAAGGCATAAAAACAGACTGTGCAGAATGTAGGATCTTTCTGAGCCAACTGGGAAAAAAAATCAACAAGCATGGTCTCAACTCCAGCTTTTAAAGGGGACAAATGAATGAAAGCCTGTCCTACATATGTTATCCATCAAACATCACGACAGTTTTATCGTCAGTGAAACTCATGACTGAGAGAAGCACAGATCAATGGTCAATGTACGTCTAAGAAGGAAGGGCCGGAGATGTCCAGAGTCCTAATAAAGGGACCATTTTGTCAGATGGGATCACAAGACCGGATACTACAGGAGGACACGACTGTCATACTGAGAACCTACTGATTAGTTCGTAATTAACTATCCATTAGTTTAGTAAACGTTTGTGTACCCTAAAGTAAACTGGTGCATTATACTGAGTAACTACTGATTAGTTAATCATTACCTGTCCATTATTTACAAAGTCTCTGGACTCTGAATAGGCTAGCCACTTACCTCCATACTTATTAACACCTCCGTATAATATGTTTCAACCACTAGGTGACTATCTGGACTGAGCCTGAGTTCATTATTTTATCATGAATAAAGATGTGAGAAGATCCAAAGTTTAGCAGGGAAATCAAGGACACAAACTATATACAGTATAACTAAACTGTTCGAAGGCCACAGAATATCTTAAAGAGACGATATGAGTCTGACTATATGAGAGCTCACAGAATATCTGAGACAAATCAAATCAATCATTTTTTAAAAAGTTTTAGTTTTATAAGCTCCACACACACACACACATCAAATCATAGCCAACTTGCTGGCCTTTGAATTACTGAATGTGTCTCTATTGTATAATATCAAGCTGTAACAGTTTATTTTATTCATGTTTGAATGTGGTGAAATTATCATTTTAGTGATACGATAACGTTGAAGATGTTAGAAGATACGAGCTGTAATCACGTTGCAGATGTAATAGCGTCGGTAAGTGTGACCAAAAACAGTTTCAGCACATTTCTAACTTCGGAAACTGTGACACCGCCTTAGCAACCCACCGGTTGTGAAACCATGGGAGGAGCCATGTTTCTTAGCGAGTCAACACGCCCACCACATGTCAATCAAAGTTAGCTTTGCTCCCAGCTCCTTCCGCGAACTCCACCCAAATATCTGCAGAGCTGCCAAAACCAAAAATGCCCGTTGCGTTTAGCCGACGCTGGCTTCACGAAGTGCAGTCGCATGACGGTTACCAATGAGGAAGTGATAACGGCTAGCCGTCAGCTGAGCCGGATGTCAATCAGTTATAGTAGAAAAAAGTACATTCCTTTATATAAACTCTCCTGGTGTGGTACAAAATGTTGAACAACCAGGCTGTAAACATGTCTATTTCTGCTCTAAAGTTGGATGTTTTGACATGAAGGTCAGTGGAGGTCAGTGGAGGGTCACTCGCTTCAGCCCCTAGTGGCCGGTCGAGGAACTGCAACCAAACTTAGTTCCACATGAGTGTCGATGCCAGTGAGCTTGTTGGCACTTGAGGAAAAATCACCACAACCGGAACATCTGATCCTTTCATCAAAATAAAAGACCAAAAGTGTTGCAGCATTGTTTTTTTTTTTTTACTGAAAAGCACATTTGTGCTACTGTAAGGTCAAATACACCTCGTTTAAACTAAGCAAATAGAAAAAGAAATGAGATGTTTCTGTAAGATGATTCTCTTTTTTTGTCTTGTTAATATAACTGCAAAAATGTATTATGTGTAGAAATCATGGGTTAAATATTGTCACTTTTGTTTTCATAACCTCTTAAAGTTTATGATCTGTCACAAGATACAAAGATAAAAGAGAAATAATGAAATGGTTCCACTTCTGGTTTCCAAGTGGCGGATGTCTTCACCGATGTCGATGAGGGTCGATGTTGATTTAGTCGAGGAGGAAGTAAAGCTAGAAACAAGAGACCTTTTTCATACATGCACTTTTGGGAACCTATAGAGTGATTAATAAGAATGTAGATGGGCTGATACTGTTGATTATTGATTATTTATTCTTGTATTCATCCATTCAGTCTTTATTCACTAACATCAATTTTTTTAAATAATATTTGTTGCAATTGGGGTTTTGGGTTAACATTCAAACAATCTAAATAAATAAATAAATAAATAAAACAAAATGAAATAGAAAAGTAAAGATGGGCTGTTGTGTGCCCCAGTTTATATTATGAGTTTAAATTATGATTAAATAGAATAATGGATTAATAAGTGATTATTAAAACTATGTTGCTATTTTAAAATGAAATCTCTAATATTTAAAAAAATAATGAAATAATAATTTCTATCTGCTGTTTTAGTAGAGGATCATACTAGTATATCAAACTATTAAATGTGCAATAGCATTCATTGAAGCCTGTAGGTCAGGCCATTTTCCTGGTGGGCTCAGGACCGTGTTCTGGGGAACTGTGCGGCAAGGGCAGTGGTCTCAGTACACTTCTGACTCTGGTTGCTTTACATCGGTCATCGGTCTGAGTCTGAGTGAGACTGTGTCGGAAGTTGAAGGTTTGCTTGAATATACAACTATGGTTGTTTTTTTCTTCATAGAGTTTTGTGAAACTTTGTGAAGCTGAATTGAAGCAGCAGGAAGACGAGCCGAGTTTGGAACGTTACAGCTTGATTTAATTAGGGATAGTAACCTTTTGAAGGCAATTTGAAAATTGTGCCCAAGTTTTCCAAATGTGAAAGTTTGGGGGTGTAGGGGGAGTATTTATAAAGTTATATAAATATATATTATAAATATTAATATAAATAGAAGTATTTAAATAGTCATGCTACACGTCTGGGCCGCCACAGCAGTGACACCAAACTCCCATGGCCGAACAACACCGGACAAGCAAAGGGTGGGTGGGGCAGGCGGTGAGGCGGGAGAGAAGACGGACAGAGAAAACACGGGCAGCGCGAGCAGCCCCCGGGGGGACCAGGACAGCCACCACCCGCAGTTCCTGGGTGTCCACATCTCAGAGGACCTCTCCTGGACTGTTAACACCGCATCACTCGCCAAGAAGGCACAGCAGCGCCTCTACTTCCTCCGCAAACTGCGAAGAGCCAGAGCCCCGGCCCCCATCAGGTACACCTTCTACAGAGGCACCATCGAGAGCATCCTGACCAGCTGCATCACCGTGTGGTACGGATCCTGCACCGCAACCTGCCGCAAGTCTCTCCAACGCGTCGTGAGAGCAGCTGAGAAGATCGTTGGTGTCTCTCTCCCCTCACTTCAGGACATTTACAGCAGACGTCTGACTCGCAAAGCCCTCAGCATTGTGAGAGACCCCACCCACCCGTCACACAGCCTCTTCAGTCTGCTGCCTTCAGGGAGGAGGCTGCGGACCCTCCGAGCCAGAACCAGCCGACTGAAGGACAGCTTCGTCCACCAGGCTGTCAGGACACTTAACACTCTCCCTTCTCTTCCACCGTTTCCCGCCTTGCCCCCCCCTCACTCACTCTGATCTCAGTATCTGTATTTTGGCAGAACTGGACCGCTTGCTTTGCACCATGTCACTTTAAACAAACCGAAAAACTGTTGTTGTCATGTCACAACTTGTTTCTTGTCTCTTTTTAACCTGCACTTTGTGTTTAAAATGTATTTATTGTGTAGCACCGAGGGTTTGAGGGTAACGCAATTTCGATTCTCTGTATGTATCTCACATGTGGTAGAATTGACAATAAACTTGACTCTGACTCTGACTCTGACAAGGCGGAAGCACAGGGGGAGTACATAGCCGACACCCAGAGGCTGTGCAGGACCAGGGACAAGGGGCCTGCCAACACATCACTGCAAGCCCAGACAGCGACCTGCTACCACACCATCCCCACCATAAGGCCCCCCAGAAGCCGGCCGCGGCACCAGAACCACCAGCCACGGCGTACCACAGCCCCACCGAGGCCCCAGACATCCCCCCCGCAGGAAAAGACCCAGACAGTAAGAGCGCAGGCCAGGCCGCCAGGCACCCAGCGATCCGCCGGGGCCGCCAGCACGTGCCCCCCAACGAGCCCCGCCTAAAACCCACCCACCCTTAGTTGGTTGACATAGGTTATATGCCGTTTATTTCTAGGGGGTTGATGTCTCTAGCTGGGAGTGATCATAAAGTCCCAGTGAACATTTGTAGGGACTCTGGTGCTTTAAGCTCTTTCAGTTTGGCATCTGCCTTGCCTTTTTCCTCTGATACAGATACTGGTACGTTTCTAGAGACCAGGGACTGAGCCTGAATATAATGACTGTCCCTTTACATCCTCTGGTTTTGTCTATGTGCAGTTGAAGTTGTGTTGGGTTTTTGTCCCTACCTGTCCATTCAGGTGTTTTTGGGCAATAATCTGGCTGGGGTTCAAATGTGGGGAGTACCTCCCTTGCCTTTGGTTGATTGCCAGAGTAAAGAATGAGTGGTGTATTTCAGGCATACGACTCATACACTACCTGGGCCCGAAGCCAGGAAGAATCTATGGCCAAGCAGCCCGTTGAGGGAAAATTGTCCGGCTCTTCAAAGGTGTCATTTACTTTACCAGGATATGGCCTGTCCCTTACACACAATGAGCTGATGAAAGAGCCGAGAGATGATTTGTCTTCGCAAGATTTGTTTCAAAAGGTGTGTTCGGCAGAGAAATTGGAGACAGCGGACAGGATATTTTTCTGGATGAAGGTTTGTTAATCTGGAATTGGGTTTCTCAGGGTGTTGGTGATGCCATTTTCTATATTGTAGCACCAATGAAACTTAAAAATGACATTCTAACAGTTCTTGGTGCATTAGTGAGTGTGCAGAAGACATATGATCACATTTTGTGCCATTTCTTCTGGCCCCAAGTTAAAAAGTCAGTTATGAAACTACATTAGAACGTGTTATGTTTCACCTAACTGGCAAGCCAAATCAAACAATTAAACCTGCTTCTTGTGCTCCGTTCCCATTACTGAACAGCCGTTTAAGCATCTTATTTACTGTGTGGGCCTTTGTGATGTGCTTGACTATCCGCTTATCTGCTAAATCATGAACCCAGTTCATTTCCCTTTTTTTGGGTTTTTTTTTTTTGGTAAGTTTATTCCGAGTGATCTCAGCGACGGGATGAACTTTACATCAAGAATGTTTGCAGACATCTTGACTCAGCTTTGTAAAACATGCCCAGTCAACCTCTTATCATCCAAGTCAAAGGGGTTTTTCAACAGTTTCATCAGACTGTAAAATCCTGCCCGGAGCGTATTGTACGGCGCTCGCCCGAGATTGGGAAGAGGTGCTGCCTTGGTTGAAACGAGCTGCACGAGAAGTCACTCAAACCTGTACCAGGTTTAGTCCAAACGAGCTGGCGTTTGGTCACACAGTATGTGCCTCTTCGGCAATTTTGGAATATCAGTGGAAAAATCAAGCACTGCTTGTTAGCCTTGTTGATTACATAAATGGTTTCAAAAGGAGACTGAGGCGGGAAAATTAGCAAAATCAAACCTTGAGAAGGTACTAGTGAAAATGAAAGCCTTGTTTGATAGTACAATGCAAAGCCAGTGCTGTGGGAGATGTCAATCCAGTAGCAGCTGTGGCTGTTGGAGAGGGAACATTGAAGAGGGAACACTGGAGAGGGAACACTAGAGAGGGAACATTGGAGAGGGAACACCGGAGAGGGAACATTGGAGAGGGAACACTGGAGAGGGAACATTGGAGAGGGAACACCGGAGAGGGAACACTGGAGAGGGAACACTGGAGAGGGTACATTGGAGAGGGTACATTGGAGAGGGTACATTGGAGAGGGAACACTAGAGAGGGAACACTGGAGAGGGAACACTGGAGAGGGTACATTGGAGAGGGAACACTAGAGAGGGAACACTGGAGAGGGAACACTGGAGAGGGAACACTGGAGAGGGTACATTGGAGAGGGAACACTAGAGAGGGAACACTGGAGAGGGAACACCGGAGAAGGAACATTGGAGAGGGAACACTGGAGAGGGAACATTGGAGAGGGAACACTGGAGAGGGAACACTGGAGAGGGAACACTGGAGAGAGAACACTGGAGAGGGAACACTGGAGAGGGATATGTAATGGCTGCTGCTTTGTCTCGAGCTGTGTCGACCTGTTTTGGTATAACTCTTTTTTTCTTCTTCTCCCTAGGTTCCCTTATTGATTGTTTTGTCCCCCATTTTTACTACTTTATCGGAGGGAGTATAATGGCCCACTTTTGGTCTCCTGCTCCTGGTAAGATTTCCTCCTAGTAGGAGCCAAAGCGGGTCTGCAGATTTCCAGCACCTGGATTGTGGGAGTGGCTACAGGTAAAAAAGGTAAATCTCAGGCAGAGCTGGGCCTGCTCCTCCTCACGGCAGCTTCCTCTGCTCCACAGGGATCCCAGGGGTGGTTGTTGTTGGCCGTATATACTTTTCAACTAGGAGTTAATGTTAATCCTTTTAAACATTTGTGCCAGTCTCTGGTCTCATTAAATTGCCACACACTCAATGTTTTGCCAGCGATCCTTCACCACTATTAATGTTTTGCAGGACCAAACACATTTGAAAGCCAGTGATAGTAGTGAGTCTTAGTACAAAGCAAACAACAACAAAAAGAAAGGGAAAAAAAGCTTGAATAATCTGGGCAAAACCAAGTACCTCCGTGCTTACCTGCAGTGTATATTATGGCCTTAAAAACAAATGTTACCATTAGGATGTGTCATCATTAATCAGATGACGTAGCTCTTTCTTTTCCTCCTGAGGTCAAGTTAGAGAAGACGGCAGGAAGTAAACTCGCCCTAAACCTGAACTTTACCCCAGTAAAATCTAGACACGTTTCTTCCAGCAGCTTCCCTGAAGGTCGACTGGGATGTCTCGCACTTGTACGGACGTGTCTAATTAGCTCTTTCTGGAGTTGTGGCCGAAGGTCAGTCCAAGCTGCTTTACTGTGGACGCTGATGCAGCTAAACCCTCCTCTTCTGTTGTTTATCTCTGACAGATCCACCCACAGTTCCCTGCATGGCTGTCTAACTTGTTCTGTCTGAAGACACAAACTCCTTAATCAGAAGAATGTGGTTGGAATTATATTAACGCAACAAAAATGATGCTGTCAGATGTTTCTGGTAGCGCTCTCTTACCCCTGGATGTTTCCTGCTGCTCCCCCCGTAACTCTTCCTTTATGTCAGCTTGTACAACATCTGCTCACAGTCAGAGGTCCTCCACCTTCAACCTCTCTGACTCATGTGTGGAGGACTGCGTACTTAAGAAGCTGAACTTACCCAGCTAAATTCTTTGTAAATGTCTCCAGTGTTGCAACAGAAAATCACGAATGGTCACGACCTGACCCAGAAGTGTCCAGAGCATCATCAGAATCCGAGTGTTGAACCCAACGAGGCTCAGTCCTTCCCTCCTGCAACACTACAGACTTCAGGCCCTGCTGTACTTTTGTTTTCCCTCTCAATTATTCATTTATTCATATATATTTGATGGTGTGCAGCATGAAATAACTACAATCAACTATTTATTCATATATATATTTGATGGTGGGCAGCATGACTTAACTACAATCATCTATTTACTTAGTTATATTATTTAAGCTAAGCTTTTCTAACTTGAATGTCATTTTGCTGATCTGACGAGCAGGAACTCCCTGAGCGTTGAGGTTCGACCTGCTCGCTGACACCAGGTTCTTTTGCCTTTTTTAATTTACAAAGTCAGTAAACCTCTCACACGTTTCTCAAGCAGTGTGACATTTGCATAAGATGCTGTGACATTCACTTCTTTCCTTTCATAAGCTTCTGCTCTGAGTGATGCTCCGACTGACGCTCCGACTGTCGCTCCGACTGTCGCTCCAACTGACGCTCCGACTGACGCTCCGACTGACGCTCCGACTGTCGCTCCAAGTGACGCTCTGCCTGACGCTCCGACTGACACTTCGACTGTCGCTCCGACTGTCGCTCCGACTGACGCTCCGACTGTCGCTCCAAGTGACGCTCTGCCTGACGCTCCGACTGACGCTCCGACTGTCGCTCCGACTGACGCTCCGACTGATGCTCCGACTGACGCTCCGACTGGCGCTGCGACTGACGCTGCGACTGACGCTGCGACTGACGCTCCGTGTGACGCTCCCAGTAACGCTCCGACTGACGCTCCGACTGACGCTCCGACTGACGCTCCGACTGACGCTCCGTGTGATGCTCTGACTGATGCTCTGAGTGATGCTCTGAGTGATGCTCCGACCGATGCTCCGACCGATGCTCCGACCGATGCTCCGACCGACGCTCCGACCGATGCTCCGACCGATGCTCCGACTGATGCATGGCAGCTGTTTCCAAAGTCATGTCTGCAGTGTTTTTCCTGTTCCTGTGCAGTCGGCATGCACATCCTGCCACAGACTCACCAAAATCCACAGACAGTGACGTTGAAAGAGAAGAGTGATACTCGCCTGCACCTGCAGACTTGTTTTACTACAGAACCTGAATGTGAGTGCAGAACCATCAGACCTGTGGTTGTCCTTCTGCAGGGTTCCCCCCGTGTAAAGTTGATGGGCAGAAATCATGGCTAACTTCACAGACAGATTAAATAATTCAAAGCATTTGATCAAGATAAACAGGCATACAGAGTGCTTATTAATAACGTGCATTAACATTTAATAAAACAAACATAACGGCGAGCAGCAATCATCCGAGCAGATTCACGTCTGAATGGCTTCGACAACTGAACCCCCCGTGGGGGGAAAGTTTACCAAATCTGGCAGACAGGATGTCAGAATAATCAGTTTAGTTGAATGTCTTGAAATTCACCTTTGAAATTTGATTGGTTGTCTGAATGCAGTCTTTAAGGTCAGTCGGGTCAGTCAGGGCCCACTTCACCTGTAGGACCTGGTCAAGTCTTATAACGGTGCTACTTTGGACATTTTTAGCTCAACCGGGGTTGTTGTCAATCTTCCTTTTCATAGCGACGCATTGTGGTTCAATTTAAATTGCGTTGTAAACTGGAACCTGCTCACCAGGATGGTTTGGTTTGTGTACAATAATAAGCACAACAACGGGGCTCAGCAGTTCTGCTGCTGTGTGCACGTAGCTGTTTCACTGGGCACATTTCTGCTGGTTTACAGCGGCGTTTCTCAGGTCCAGTCCCCCGGCAGCGCGACCCTGCATGTTTAAGATGTGTCCCTGCTACAGCACACCTGGCTCAAACAGACCGTGGTGCCAAGCGAAACAGGAGATGCATTTATTTGATCAGGTGTGATCAGGTGTGCAGGGAAACGCCTAAAACATGCAGCGCAGCGATACTGGAGGACTGGACCTGAGAAACGCCGGGTTTATACAGTCCAGGGGCCCGAGGGAGTCACTGCATCCGAGTCCCAGTATTTACGGATCCAAACTGCACGAATCTGTTCCAGAAGTCGGATGTGAAACGTTGAAAACCACACCGGATATTTCATGCAAAGTGTATTTTTATCTGGAGACGCTTGTTTCCTTCTCAAACTCTGCTTTCATCACAGCGAGACTTTCTTTCTCAACTGACCTCCTCCTTAATTTATTTTAGGACAAAACAGTTATGTCAGGTTGTTTTCATTTAGTAAAGTTACGTGTATAAATCTTTTTTAAGGCTGCTGTACAGTGTGGTGGTACTTCACATTAAAAGCATGCAGGTCGTTTATTCCCGTTTGGCTTGTTTATCATCATGAGTGTGCAGGTGAAGCCTCAAAGCAACAAAACAGACGTGTGCCTTGGTTTTTTCTCTTCATTTTTTCATGATGGATTCAGTATCGGCGCCTATCAAACAGGAGGAATGGCCTTGTGTAAACAAAGATAACAGCAAACACACCGCCTCTGCAAGTCTGCAGTTCCCATCGTCTACGCCAATGTTCCACATACGCGTCTCTCCAGGGTGAATATCAAAGATATTTAAAAGTTGGATCCTCACAGACCCGAAGCTGCGTTTGTATGTGGACAGTAAGTCTAGGCAGGGAAAATAAAAGTTTCAGAAATGTTCAGGCCTTTTCTGTCTCCGACTGATTTCACACAGTCATTCAGAACTTTACTTTGAAGTTCAGCAACATTAATACTGTTCCATTAAGATGCGTTTTTTTTTTTTTTTTTTTGTTCTTCATGACTGACTGGTTTAAATGTCACAATGTGTGTTACTTCAAGTGTGAGGCAAAGTTTTGTCAGGAATTTAGCGTCCTGCTTTTTATGTTTCCTAAAGCTTTTAATAGAACAAACACAGCAGAATAATTTTGGATTATTTTACATTAAATGTCATCAGTTCCCCCTATAGTTGTACATTAGTTATAAAGCATCTACTTTTCTACTTTTCTGCTTGAATGTAAACTTTAAGTGTGCCTCTAATGCAGACTCGGCGATCCACTTGTGTGTGTGATCCCAGCGGTGATTTATGGTGTCAGCTTTGTATTTGAATAATAACACATTAAAATGTGTGCTACTTTCCACTAAACCATAAGTATTATAATTTAGTCCTTGAATAATTCCCCCCATGATAATCAGCGGTGCAGAGATCCGAGCATGATTTATTACCAGCTGGAATGATAACTGCAGATGACGAGACATGAACATGGAAGAGGCTCTTGTTTCAAATGACTGCAGACACACACACACACACACACACACACACACACACACACACACACACACACACACACACACACACACACACCAGCTGGGGAAAATGTGCAGGAAAAAGCAGGAAAAAAAAAACATGAATAAATAAAGGACAAATTGCTTTCTGGGGCTGATCTCATCAAGAGGTGCAGTTTGAACAGAACTTTAAATCTTTTAGTGTAATCGGCTTATAATTTACAAAAGTGGGCATCTCGTTTCATCATCTTCAGGGGCTGCTGGGTAATAATACGTCCTAATAAATGTAGGACTGAGAGCTGTAAATGTGCAGCCCCGCTGCTGGTATATTTCTAGCATTATTTATCAGGGTATATTTATAACGTGTCCTCATTTCAGCCCGATCATGTATGACAGCATCCAGCAAACATGTGCCTGATGAAACCACCGGCACGTCTCGGATCAGAAGCTGACCCGTTTGGCTGCCGGGCCACAATCCTCTGTTGTCATTGTGATCAGCCCTCCCAACGCGTCTCGCTTTGATGACTTTATTCTAAACATGTAACATGGAAACAAGTATACATCATATAAAGAGAGAGATTAAAAAGTCAAACAACAAGGAAACAAGTTCAAAAAGCAGTGAGAAGAAGTTCAGACAGATTAAATCAATATTTCAATGCCTCCACACAATCAGCCTGTAATAATAATATAATTAAAAAAAAACAAATATTAATGCCATATAACTTGTTAATTAAAAAAATATTATTATTATTATTCCCTGAAAGTAAATACATTAAAAATGAATCTGTTAAATTCATTAATTAGTTATTCTACACCTGGTAGAAAGTCAACCTTGTTTATAATTATACTTTGTGAAAATCATATTTTTTACAATTTATTTTTGTTTTATCTTTGGACATTTTCTCATATCCATATATAAACCTGTCCGCAGTTTAACTCGTGAACAGAAACACAGAACTTTTCTTGTAGTGCGCCCCCTGGTGACAGTTTCCTCTCAAAACACATCCACCTTCTCTTACAGTGAACAACTGTTGGATATGAAAAGGAAACAAACTGAATTCAGCCTAAAAAATTATTCGTAATGTCTGAGAGTCCAAAAGAGCTTTCTGTTTTAGCCATTTAGACTGTAAAAATAAAGATTGAGATACCGTGTCAAGTGAAAGACTCTGTGTTTCTTTTGCAGGATGAATAGTGGCTGGATTGGTCTTTTGTAATGTTTGACTTCTGCACAGTAATTAAAATAAACTGGGACTAGTGAGCAGTGCAGGGTATGCAGTGATTTATAATCTGGAACATGTTCGGCTTTGTTCGTGGTAGCTATACTTTGTGAAAATCAACTTTCAACATAACTAACATGGTTTCCCACTCATTTTATCATCTATTATCACAGTTACAAATATGATGTCACTAACTCTCAGCATTTACCTCATCCACCTTAATTTCAATCTGTGCATTGAAAATCAAAGCGGAGCCTTGTAAAAGCTCTGCAGCACAGCGGTGGAAGTGTTATGGTTTTGGCCAAACTCAGGGACCCGGCAGCTGCCGTCACTGACTCCCCTATCAACTCTGCATATAATAAAAATGCCGTTTTCACTGAGCGGTCTGGACCAGTTCAGTACAGCCCAACATCTTTGTTAATGTTTCATTTTATTTATTTATTTATTGAATTTCCATTATGAAAAGTTGTAAAGTGCTTATTGTACACAAGGCTGAATGGAAAACACATTAAATAGTTTGGGTTCATACTATCCACAATGACACAAGAGTCAATGAAATCATCTCTGTGATTTTTAGTAGATTTTACTTGCATAACAGTATAAGTTACCTTACTTTAATTCTATTTTCTCCTGTTGAATCACATGTTTTCTACACGTTGCTCAGGCTGGCTGGAAGACTGCCAAGGGACACAGGTTTTTATTTGTAGTTTCTTGTGTTTTTTGTGTCACTGGCAGCCAAGATTCACATGAATAAGATGTAATCAGTCTACTCTACATTGCAGCGTCCCAGTTTCCAGTTTGTCTTCGCGTGGTGTGTCTCTGTTCCACTAGAAAAGTGATCGGTTCATGCACGGCACTCTCGGCAGGGATGCAACTGTGCGGTACTCCTGCTTTGTACAAGGTTGTATGGGAATATATATATATATATATATATATATATATATATATATATATATATATATATATATATATATATATATATATATATATATATATATATATATATATATAGTATTGTAATGGGAATATAAAAAATAAACTATTGATAGTACTGTTTGATTTATTTTTCCTGCAGTTGAAACACACCACACCTCTGTGTGTACCAGCGTGGTGATCGTCACTTTATCCTCACAAGGATGTGTTCAGCCCCTGTCCAGCGTAAGCCCTGCTTACCGCTCTGATCTTTTGTTGCCCTCCCGCGGGGTGCGGATACTTCATGCTGGGAACCTCTGACGCACCTGAAGGAAGCTGTCATGAAAGACAAATAGACCGTAAAGAGAGATTTTTGTCATTATGATCCAAAAGTCAATGAGAGTTTTATTTTCCTTGTCCGAGCCATATTCAAGAGGCAGCAGGAGTTCTCCTCGTAAGAGTTCTTGACAATGTTCTCCGTACGGTTCAGTGGCTCAAATTAAACATTGATTTTCTTTTGGAAAGGATCAAGTCGAGTCAGCTATGGCAACAGTTAGGAGGATTTTTTTCCTTCTTTTTGAAATTTTATTTTTTTATAGGTAACTTGACTCTTTAAGCTGAAGCTGTATTGAGTGTTGGGGATGTCGGGGAGTAATGAAGGGAAACAAAAGGGAGTAAAGCTTTTACACTCGTCTGAATCTGGCCACCTACCTTTTCCCAAATGGATCAAATTATACTTTCTGTATTCTGAAGTCGGCATGACATGCGATTCCATCCTCATACATTTGAAGAAAAAACTTGAAATATTGCTAAGATAAAAACATTTGCAAGAACTCCTGAAGGATGGGTGAGGTGACCCGGGACATCCCTTAGTAATGCAGCAATAGGCCTAGGCTGCTGCAGGACCTTCCATGATGCCGTTCTCCTCACTCTATTAATGACACTGTTGTCATTATTGTTAACACGTGTTCCTTCTTCCCAGCAGGTGTTCCTGTCTGGTTCTGTCAAAGGTTTCTTTAGGTTAAAGGAGACTTTTTCTTTCCACAGTCACCTGGTGCTTGTTCAGGACGGGGGATTCTATTCAATTTAGATGCAATGTGTTGGGTTTCTTAGTGAAGCAATAAATTATTAATGTTAGGTTATTGTCTTTGTATTCATTGACTAATTTGAAACCAGTTAAACTATTGTTGACACGGCATTTGTCGCAATTTGCCGCTATAGAAATAAAGCTGAATTATAATTACTAAAAGCTTCTTATCACATCGTGTAGTGAAATATAAAGACTTGGTTAATTGTATATTTAAAAATAAATTCCAGTTGATTCCATCAGACCAGAGAATAAATCAAATTCTTCTGTTGTCCTCAGTGTTCTAGTGGGATGATGTTGTCCTCAGTGTTCTGGTGGGATGATGTTGTCTTCAGTGTTCTAGTGGGATGGTGTTGTCTTCAGTGTTCTGGTGGGATGATGTTGTCTTCAGTGTTCTGGTGGGATGATGTTGTCTTCAGTGTTCTGGTGGGATGATGTTGTCCTCAGTGTTCTGGTGGGATGATGTTGTCTTCAGTGTTCTGGTGGGATGATGTTGTCCTCAGTGTTCTAGTGGGATGATGTTGTCCTCAGTGTTCTGGTGGGATGATGTTGTCTTCAGTGTTCTGGTGGGATGATGTTGTCCTCAGTGTTCTGGTGGGATGATGTTGTCTTCAGTGTTCTGGTGGGATGATGTTGTCCTCAGTGTTCTAGTGGGATGATGTTGTCCTCAGTGTTCTGGTGGGATGATGTTGTCTTCAGTGTTCTGGTGGGATGATGTTGTCTTCAGTGTTCTGGTGGGATGAAGTTGTCCTCAGTGTTCTAGTGGGATGATGTTGTCTTCAGTGTTCTGGTGGGATGATGTTGTCCTCAGTGTTCTGGTGGGATGATGTTGTCCTCAGTGTTCTGGTGGGATGATGTTGTCCTCAGTGTTCTGGTGGGATGATGTTGTCTTCAGTGTTCTGGTGGGATGATGTTGTCTTCAGTGTTCTGGTGGGATGATGTTGTCCTCAGTGTTCTGGTGGGATGATGTTGTCCTCAGTGTTCTGGTGGGATGATGTTGTCCTCAGTGTTCTGGTGGGATGATGTCTTCATTGTTCTGGTGGGATGATGTTGTCTTCAGTGTTCTGGAGGATGATGTTGTCTTCAGTGTTCCAGTGGGATGATGTTGTCCTCAGTGTTCTGGTGGGATGATGTTGTCCTCAGTGTTCTAGTGGGATGATGTTGTCCTCAGTGTTCTGGTGGGATGATGTTGTCTTCAGTTTTCTGGTGGGGTTTGGTGTTGTCTTCAGTGTTCTGGTGGGATGATGTTGTCTTCAGTGTTCTGGAGGATGATGTTGTCCTCAGTGTTCTGGTGGGATGATGTTGTCTTCAGTGTTCTGGTGGGATGGTGTTGTCCTCAGTGTTCTGGTGGGATGATGTTGTCTTCAGTGTTCTGGAGGATGATGTTGTCTTCAGTGTTCTAGTGGGATGGTGTTGTCTTCAGTGTTCTGGAGGATGATGTTGTCTTCAGTGTTCTAGTAGGATGATGTTGTCTTTAGTGTTCTGGTGGGATGGTGTTGTCTTCAGTGTTCTGGTGGGATGATGTTGTCTTCAGTGTTCTGGAGGATGATGTTGTCTTCAGTGTTCTGGTGGGATGATGTTGTCTTCAGTGTTCTGGAGGATGATGTTGTCTTCAGTGTTCTAGTGGGATGGTGTTGTCTTCAGTGTTCTGGTGGGATGATGTTGTCCTCAGTGTTCTGGTGGGATGGTGTTGTCCTCAGTGTTCTGGTGGGATGATGTTGTCTTCAGTGTTCTGGAGGATGATGTTGTCTTCAGTGTTCTAGTGGGATGGTGTTGTCTTCAGTGTTCTGGAGGATGATGTTGTCTTCAGTGTTCTAGTAGGATGATGTTGTCTTTAGTGTTCTGGTGGGATGGTGTTGTCCTCAGTGTTCTGGTGGGATGATGTTGTCTTCAGTGTTCTGGTGGATGATGTTGTCTTCAGTGTTCTGGTGGGATGATGTTGTCTTCAGTGTTCTGGTGGGATGATGTTGTCCTCAGTGTTCTGGTGGGATGGTGTTGTCTTCAGTGTTCTGGTGGGATGATGTTGTCTTCAGTGTTCTGGAGGATGATGTTGTCTTCAGTGTTCTGGTGGGATGATGTTGTCTTCAGTGTTCTGGAGGATGATGTTGTCTTCAGTGTTCTAGTGGGATGGTGTTGTCTTCAGTGTTCTGGTGGGATGATGTTGTCCTCAGTGTTCTGGTGAGATGGTGTTGTCCTCAGTGTTCTGGTGGGATGATGTTGTCCTCAGTGTTCTGGTGGGATGATGTTGTCCTCAGTGTTCTGGTGGGATGATGTTGTCCTCAGTGTTCTGGTGGGATGATGTTGTCCTCAGTGTTCTGGTGGGATGATGTTGTCCTCAGTGTTCTGGTGAGATGGTGTTGTCTTCAGTGTTGTCCTGGCATTGATGTCATCTCCATGTGGCTCACAGAGCTCATCCCAGTCGTTTGTCTCATAACACCTCTGCAGAGGGTTTATATACGTATGCAAATGTGATGGAATAATTGTAATAAACCATGCAGTGCTGAAGATAAGCATACTAACTCCTGGAAGTCTCATTTAAGGCAATTTACCGACAATACCATTGTCTCTTTTTATCATTTTGTCCACAAAGGAAAAACCAGAAAGGAGTACCAGAAGGTTTATGATAAAGTTTTGATTTTGATGTAAATTTTTGGTGTTTCGTGGATGTATTTGGAAATACTTAAAAAACAACAGTATATAGAAACAGAGCAACTGGTTGGAGACATGCTGGAAAAATATCTGCGCTGATGATTACGGCTCTCAACTCAGATTGTTTAGATATCTAGAAAGCATCTCATTAAAATACTCATTGCTTATTACATAGAGTTGGGTGGTCAGATGTAAAAACTAATTTACTCTATTAACATTCAGTACTGGTTGAAAAAAGATGATTCAACAACTCTGCTGTTTAGATGCACCATGCTTTTCCTGCAGATTCAGTCTTCCAGTTGGAGGATGAGAGGACGTTAACCGGCCTCCTGACAAAGTGAATCTCAACTGCAGAACATTTTCCATGAGCATGCAATCTGAAGAGGAAAGGTTAGCATGAAGGAAAAATAGGGTGGCACATTTAAGAGAGGGAGGCTTATCACTGGGGCAGACAGGGTGATTACAGGGAGGGATGTTAGTCACATCCAGGAGTGGTTAAGGATGGAGGGGAGCAGTGCAATAAGTCAGGACAGCCTGCTCTAATCGCATCTTTTAAAAGGAGATGTACTGGCTGAAAAGTGGTTGGAGACTGTTAAAAAGCAAAAAAAAAAAAAAAACATTTAACCACATCTCCAAGCTGAGCTGCATCCATCTGCTGCTTTTCATATGAATGTTAAGCAATCAGTTAATGCCGTTTCTCTGAGGGGGGATGTGGCTTTTCTGACATTTATTTCATTTTATATGCTCACAAATGTAGTGCCAGTGAGAAATGGTGCTTGAAGCACTTAATTAAAGCTGACGTCTCTCTTTCATATTCACCGTGGCTGAATTAGGTATTGATCAGTGCTTTTTCAGTTGTAAGTCAGCAGACGATGTTTAAGAAGCCACTTGAAGTTCTCAAACTGATTCCACAATTCCCTTGTTGTAGAAAATTGGGCAATCCATCTTGACACATGCTAGACTGTCTCCATTATGCGGTGCATCTATAACAATACAATTGATTAATTGTGTAATTAAAACAGCCCCTATCTTGCGACAATGACTTTGCTTGATGCTTTTATTAGGATGCTCCTCAAAGGGAAGACAAACAACCTTTTCAACATCTGAATCCTCTGGTTTTATTTTTGAGGCATTCATGAAACCAGATTCTGCCTTTAGATGTTTTATTATATTGTACTACCCGCCACTTATAATCACAGCGTATTTGTACAGGTATCATAATCAATATGCCAGCGTTTGGCATTGCCTGCTAAACAATTAAAAGCATGTTGAAGACTTATCCTGCGGTCTTGAGTTAAAGTGTGTGCTAAGTTGTAAATTGTCTGATTAAATGCTGATGATGTAGAAATCCTGGGAGAACCTTGAAGAAAAACCAATCAGTTACTGAGGATTTGTGGGGGGGGCATGAGCTTCTTTTTTAACAATTGACACTAAAGCAAAGACTTGACTTCCAGGGGACAACGGTGACAGACCAACCTGCCTCTGGAGGCTCCAGCGTAGACGTAAAAGCAGAGTTTTCACATGAAGCTTTGCTCAGCTGCGATTGGTTCGGTACATTCTGTACCATGTAGATGGGAGGAGTCTCAGACCCATTTCACTGAACAGTTAGCCAGACTACATTTGTGCAGCTCCCTCAGAGGGAAATTAATGAACTTGTTGGTGTTTAAAACACAGAGAGGACTAAGATGCTTTATCAGTGTAGAGTCACTGTGCTTCAGTGAGATGTGGAAAACGTTCCTTCTGTAAAAGAGCCCCACATGCTTGATTTAATGTTTGAGATCATAATCATTAAAGTGGTTATTTTATGCTTTTTAAGCTATCAATTTTTTTCTTTTTATCTCGGTTGCCTCTAAAGAAGCTCAGCACCCTGGATAAATCTGAAAGCCTTAACTGTTTCTAAACAACAAAGAGACTCACGAGGAGAAAACAAGCAGATCTGGCTCTGGTGTTGGCTGAAGCCCTGGAGGTTGGCTTGAAGCCAATGAACGCGCACGGCCTTGTATTCATTTTTAACATCTCAACATACTATCAATGCTTTGCTTTAACATTGCCCATAAACACTTAAAAAATAAAAAACTCCAGCTATCCTTCAGACTTACAAGACTGTAGTGATGGAACAGCTCCAACTTCAGCTTCCGTCTCTTCGAAAACGAACAGGGACCAGTCCTCCGCCACATGTTGCAGGAAAAAAAATGTTTTATGCAACTGTATCCACTAAGCCGTGGTTGGCCAACTTCCCCAACAAAACAATAATAAATAATCATTATATTAATAAGAATGGAATTTATTTGTAGGTGCCCTTCAGAGCACTCAAGGACATCTTACAGAAAAACAAACCAAAAAAAAAAAATACAACGAAAGATCGAATAAAACATTTGTAAAATACCATCAAATTAAAATAAGATCGTGAAATTACAAAACAACAGTTCAAACCTAAAAATGCACGTTTTATATTTTAGTTTTTCATGTAGGCCCAAATCAGAGTTCCAGAGTCGTAGAGCAGCTGAAAGCTCTAAACCCCGTAGAGGACAAATGGGTAGGCGGAGTGGAGAGGAGGGAGTCCGAAGAAGATCTGCGTGTGCAAGAGGATGTGTAAGGTAGAAAGATCTCCGAGGAGCTGGATTATGGAGAACCTGGAAGGTGAGGAACAGCATTTTAAATAGAACAGAATAGACTTCATCGTCATTGTGTATCACGCAGGCAACGAAATTAGAGAGTGTCTCTCCTCCAGTGCAAGAATAAAAACACTTCTAGAAAGAAAACACAAAAATCCGTTCAGGAGTGGACTGGGAGCCAACGAAGCTGCTCGAGGTTGGGTGTGGTGAGCTCTGACGGGTTGATACGAGCAACTGAATTCTCGCCGTAGCTCTTGTAGGGACTTGTGTGGAAACAGTGGAGCCTTGGTGCACGTTGCAAACTTCAGCTTTAAAAAGTGACCACTGAAGCTCCTGTGGGTGTTCGCGGCCTGAAGGATGTGACCATATAAGGGCAGTCAGCCCTCGATGAGGTCTTCCAGAGCAGGAGTTTGAAAAAAGCCTTTGGTCCAAAGCAATAAAACTACTAACATTTACCACAGAGGGGGCTACAAAAGCGCGATGGGACTCGCTTTTCTCTAAAATCTTTAATTAGATCCCTACAACCTGTTAAACTGCCATGCATTATGAAAGATTATGCACTAAAAATAAATGAAGCACTTGATATATGAACAGACAAACACACATGTTAAGATAGAAAACGGCATCGCAGGGGACCGAAGAGCCACATCAGGAACGTGTCTTGTTAATGTGAATCATGGGAGCTACTTCAGCGGTAATATGATGCTACGCTTAGCTGAGTCCGGACTAGTTTTACATTTGGTCCCCCACCACGTTCAATCACTGGCCCAGGGGGGGAAACTGACACTCTTCTTCTCTTTCACACATGATGGATGCAATCAGCCTACATCATCAATCAGTCACACTGTGTGAAAAATGATGGGAATAAGCAGCTTGTTATGAAGAAACTGAGCCACAAATAGGAAAATACACATGGGGAGCTGTTCTGTAAAAATCTACTCCTGCGACCTGCTGAATAACAATTTCAAAGTTAAAAAACGAGGGAAAGCACATCATTTCATCATCGATGCATCTGAACATCGGTCACATTATTCAGCAAATTAATAAATGAACACAATGACTTTTTCCCCCTCCAGTGAAATGCCTTGCCAACGACATAAATCCCCATTTTCACATAGATGTCAGAAACTCAATTCCAGTCTGTAAAACTACAAAATGACGCCCACAAAAATGTTCAGCGCCCTAAACTCCTGCAGTGATCCACAAACCAGTGACGAATGAAGAAAAGTACCCAGGTCTTGAAACACTCAGACGAAAGGTCTGGACCTGTCATCATTTATTATTTACAGAGCGAACTAACTGACATCATTTCAGGGGAACCTCTCAGACACCAAACGCATCAGACTTTCCTGCCTGGTATTTTGCTCTTCAGTCTTCAGTCTCATTTCCTACCATTTTCTTTTTCCATTTGTTCTTCAGAGATTAGGACGGTTGGAAACAACTATTCCTTCAGTCATGAAAGTGCTTCAGCATGATTCACGTTGCGTATAATTAGTGATCTCCTGGGATAAAAACCTGGAGTCTGGGGTTGTCAGAGAGCTCTCCATGTTGAGCAGGTTCCTCGTCTTCGGGTGTCCTCATCAAGCCGGTTCAGGTACGAGCTTTCCTCTCCCTCTATCCCCATTTCCTTTCTCCTTACTATTAAAAAAGGCAACTAGAGACACAAAATCCTAAGCAAACAAAATCTAGGAGGCTGGAGCTGTAACAAAGCCAACCTCCTTCTGTCATTTCCCTCGTGTCTCCATTCAAATGAAGTTGGATCTACTAGCAGTCTATAACACTTTCAACCAGTAATACAGCACGTCTGCTGTTTTCCAACTGCCAATAAAAAAAGAAGATCCTGCCAAGTCTGATTTCACAAATCAGAAGCAACATTGTTTTTTTATAGGAACCCAGACCAGTGAAACCCATCCGTGACGAGACTGTGTCTGAAATAGTACGTCTGTGGTAAAACTCAAGACAATGGAAGTATTATTGTCAGGTTGGCTATTTTATAATCACTCACATAGAGAAGGGGTTATTGAGTATTACTTGTGCTGTGATCCAGGCTGAGAAGGTAGGTGGTGTTTCTGCCCCAGGTTTAGCGCCAGGATGAAGTCCTGGTATCTCTAGCTGGGACGAGGGACAGCAACCCACTGATTTTCTTCTCATCCACATGGGACAGTAGACCTGCTGTTAGTCTGGCCCGTCCCCCAGGACCGCTTTCTTTGGGAGACACTACAGCAGCAGCTGTCCAGGACAACAAACTGTGGCTCCTAGGATGATTCAGGTACGCAAACCCTTCACCGTGATAAAGTGGCGAGGACCGACCGGAGGGATTTTGTTTCTCGGTTGGCCTGGGGACGCCCTGGAGTCCTCCTGTAAAGTCTGGAGGAGGTAGTTGTGGAGAGGGATGTCTGAGCCTCTGCTTAAGCTGCTTCCCCTGCGACATGAACCCAGATAAGTGGAAGTTAATGAATGGATAGATGGGACGGCATTAAAACTAAATTATGTCAGAGTTGCTGAGGGAAATACCAAGCGGTGAAAACATCCCCAGTCTTTCTTCTGCAGACACACAGCAGTTGGCAGGCCAGGTGTGTGTCCTCTCACCTGTCTGCCAGCTGTGCTTCAGGGTGGAGCTGGTTCTGGGTTAATTAGTAGTTGTGGGTGCAGCGCGAACCAGCTGCATGCAAAGGCAGGTTGATAAGCCCCCGCTGGTGGAGCGGTTTCAGACCTACATCTTTCTAGACGTGGCTCTGGTCTTTCAGGATGTAGTTTTTTTATAGATACGTTTCAAGATGTTTTGTTTGTATTTTACTTTTGTGTTTTTGTTCTTAAATGATTTTTTCTTTAGGGATTAATAGATTATTACTGTTTTGACCTTAATTTAATTCAACTGAAGTGATTTTTGTTAAAAAAAAAATAGTTTTAAGTATTTGTGTTTTTTTCTCCTTTTATTCACATAAAGTAGATTCTTCTAGATTAGTTAGTGGTTTGCAGTACAATTAAATCCTTACAAACTATATATATATATATATATATATATATATATATATATATATATATATATATATATATATATATATATATATATATATATATATATACATATATATATATATATATATATATATATATACATATATACAGTCTTTTATAAAATAGCTGGGTACATGTATATCATTATAAGTTTTACTTGTTTTTTTGTTTTGTTTTTTATGAGGGTGTGATGGACAGAGCAGATGAAAATGACATCTGGGAGCAGCTTGTGCTCTTCATGTGTGGAACTGCAGGGCATCATCACCACAGCGTTACTGCAGGAGTTTTGGGGAGTGACTTCCAAGAATTCCTGTTAAATATGCTCCGTTGTTATTAAACAGAGAGGACAGGAAGAGGACGTGCTTATTAACTATCTGCAGGATATGTGCATCTAATTTTCTAAAACGGGACAAAAAACAGCTTTCATTTGCACACCAGTCAAACTTACTCCCAGACTTTTCTGAAGTCATCACAGGTTAAAGTTTCCCGACTGCTCTTTATTCCCACATGTTCCCTCGCACCTGCTGTGTAAAAGGTTCAGGTATGACGTCGTGTCTTCTCCACCCACTCCCACAGTGCACGATCACACACTTGCTCAACAGACTTTAAGGGATTTTTTTTAATTTTATTTTCTCCACATCAGCAGGGAAAAACAAAGTTCAAAATAACATTAAAAAGATTTAGAGCCTTTTGTAAAAACAGGGTGATACTCAGCTGTCTAATTACATTGTAATAAATGCTGACATAATATTTACCAATACTTTCATTTAATTTACTTTATTATTATTATTATTTTTTTTTTTTTGTACCCGCCTCCATTCAACAATCACTAACTTGTTGGGTTAGTGGTGTGTGAAACTGATACCAGGTCATTTCAGCACCAGTATCACTGATACTGATTAAGCATCACAAAAATGGTTAAATCTGATTGGATTTGGATGTTCATGATCTTTAAGTATCTTGTCATTTTTCTTTTAGATTGTTAATTAGGTAAACTCCAGGACAGAATCAGGGCAACGTTTAGAGGTAAATAGAAAATACTTTACCATCATAGTAAATGTTTTCCTGAGAAACAGTAGAAGTAGAACAGCAACAAAACCTTTTTTCCATATATATCGTCGTGTCTGATTTTTTCTTAAATAAAGTGCAAAGAAATGTTGTCACTCGAGAACAAATAACAGCAAAATTCAAAATAAAAAGTCTGAAGCACATGTGTTTGTAGTTTAAATGCAGTAATTCATAGTCATCATTAGTCATATTATATTCAGTATATATGTTTCAATTTAATTTAAGTAACATGGTTTAATGGGATACATGTATTATGTCAAAGCAAAAAAAGGTTGGGGGGGTTTAGTGAAATGACATCTAAAGCAAAAAAGTATTGAATGTAAAAATCCTCAATGATCTACTGAGGAAATACAATGTTAGTGGAGATCCCACTTTTGGGTGTCTTCTTTTGGAGACCTGATGGGGCCGGTCGCTGCCTCAGGTTCAGTACTTCACGGCCGCTGCTGCTTTAGCATCGCATCGTCCTTCGAGAGGCAGAAACTTCTGCACTCTGTCATTTTCACAATCAAACACATACAGCAGCGAGCGCAGCAACCGTCCCAGCTCTTTGTGTGTTTATCATTTTAATTAGCTTTTTCTTTTTCTGTATTTTTCATCTGGTCAGCAAAGAAAGTAGTGCATGACGGCCACCAAGTGTTTTGAAGTGTTTCATTCACCAGGTCAGTAGATCCTGCCGGGATCGACACTGAGACGGCGTTTGGCGCTGTTACAGCTCCAACCTCCTGTGTTTCAACCCAGACCCGATGGAGGCCCAGCTACTGATTAGGCACTCAAATGTTTGCACTTGGGGCACATGCTAAAGGTAAGGTTTATATGGTATATGGTAAAAAGATAAAAAGCTTTAAAAGCTAAAAAGCTCTAAAAATCTTAAATTGTGCAGCGGGGCTACAAAGGGAGAGTATTCTGTTTTTGTCTTCTTTGGTCCCCATTCAAAAGAAAATAAGACTTCAAAGGAAAAGAACAAAACACACACACACACACACACACACACACACACACACACACACACACACACACACACACACACACACACACACACACACACACACGGACCTCCACTCAGAGTGCAGCAGTTCTCTTTTCTCTGGAAACACTATTTATCCCCAGGAAAAGTGTGGGATTTCTTCTCCTGTCGGGCTGGCAGGAATTATTTTTCTGAAAGTGTTCACAGTAAACACAACAATGTGCAGGGTGTCGTGCTCTGACAGTGTTTATAGTCATTTTTAGCTCTGCAAGCCACAACTTTAACATGTTCCTCCATGAAAGCTTTGCCACATGCAGTTCCTCAGCTTGAAAAAGCAGTAAAAAGAAAAGCAGATTGCTTTTAAAAAGTTGTTTTGTATGGCTACTCTCCTTTCTTGTCAGGGCAGCTGTCGCTGCTCTCAGTCATGCAGGTTGTTTTGCTTCTTTGGATGAAGTCAGAATGTCAGACAGAAAACTTTAATCATGTTGTGAGACAGCAGTAAGAAGTTTTTCAGCTGCAGATACAAACAGTCCCGATGCTGCAGACACTGGGTGCCTCCGGCTGCAGAGGTGCCAGGGTCCGACTGCAACGAGCAGCTGCAGCTGCTCTCGTAGATGGGAGTATTCCCACAAAACCAGCCGGACTACACGTCTGCTCCCAGAGCGACCCAGGTCTTCTGCTCAACTTGACAGTCCCACACCATGTGGAGGCTGAGTGCAAAGATCTCAAAGGTTATCTCAGTTTTACACCCCAAAAACATGAAGTTAGGACAAACAAATAAGGACTTCTTCTCTTAATATAATGAAAGAAAAAAACAGCCTTGATGACAACATCCCTCAATTCCCAGTGATAACTAGTTTAACATCTGGGGTGATTTAAGTGAATAATTAAAACTTTCAAGGCTGCTCAGCTCGACGTGGTTCCCTCCTGTTACACTCTGCAGTTCCCAGGTCTTTTTAAGCTTCATCACGGTTTTCATTCTCTTCATTTCTCTCGTGAGCCAAGTTTACTTTTCAACATTAACGAAAGCGTCAGAAGTTATGATCCTTTTGTAGGTACAAACAGAATCGAACCGTCTGCCTCCAACCGCTGGCAGAGGTGGTGTAAACGAAAACAGGAACTCGAGGCTCGTGCTCGTCTCCCGTCTCGTCTATCAGGTTTGATTATTTTAGAGACAAAACCCTCGTCTGAGACTTTTGTTTTAAAAATGTATCTTTATTTTTGTTTTCTTTTAGTTTTTTTTTGCATCCAACTTCATATAAAATCATTTTCACTTCACCTCTTGGATGCTTCGTTGGAAGAAGACATGACTTTAACTGCCTTAGTTGCCTTTTTCCAGACTCTGTCACCCCCTTAACTAACTAACAGAGTGAAAGGAAACATCTTTACCTCTGCTCCACCGTAGTAAAAACTACGTGTCACTGCTTCTGGAAGATTCTCTCAACATGTGTCATGTCCACAGATTGACATGGAGGTCATGAACTACACCTGTTTGTACGATCTAACCTGAGTCTTTGCACGTGTGCGCGAATCCAGAGTAGTTTTTTTCTGTGAGGAGGTGATTCGTGTGCAGATATACTTAGAAATTTAAGATTTCCTGAATGACGCCCGGTGACCGTAGTAAACGCCTGCAGTAAAAGTTCACCGGAACGGCCACCTCAGGTGAAATTCAGCGTCTTACACTACCACGATCCGTTTATCACCCCAATCAAATCCCGAACACTTCCATGAGAAAAACCCTACTTATATGAATATAGACTTGAGCGATTTGTGATTTGTTGACGTGACTTCAGCGGATGGAGAACGAGACCACTCGTGGTGATCTCGGCTGTCGCTCACAAAACTTTGTAAAAGTCACACTGAGCAGCTGTTTTAAGCTTTCGTCAGACATGTTGTTTAACGTACAGCATAATTGAACACCCTCTGAGATTTACCGACTGTATTATTTCAAATCGTGGTTTCAACGTTATTGATTATTCAGCTGTAACCTTTACCCTTTAAGTGGCTCAAGTCGTTGCCCCCGACCTTCAGGTTTTTCTGAATGAATTGGTTGGAGGAAGGTCTTGAGCATCTCCTACAGCGGTTGACGTCTAGGTCTTATATTCCCACTGGGACGCTGTACTTGTTGGAAATGTCCTCACGGCTGACCTTGACGTCTCTGAATTAATACATCTCATAAAGATCCCACTTCACATCTCCATGTGCACCTTTCTCTCTGACTCCTTGTTATAGGATGTCTGAAGTCCTCATCTCCGTATCATCTGTGGGGAGTGATGATAAACTGATATAATGATGATGAAACATCGACATTCATTGTGGTGTGAGTTGACTGAAATATGCTCAAGCAAGAAAAGAGGCTCTTTACTTTGCCTGATCTTTATCGGTATCTAAAAACTTGCACTAAATGTAATTTGTCTTTGGATTGCACGGCCTCCTCTCGCTCTTCTCGTAGCTGTTTTGCATTGATTTTTAGTGAACCAAAACAGCCACAAGCATTTCAAATAAATGGATCTTCACATGTGTAACTGTTTTGAACAAGAAGGTCGGTAGAAACACAAGAACAAAAAGCAGAAAAGGATCTAAAGTGTCTTTATTTTGTTTGAATGCGCTCAGGTCTGTGTACAAGTGCGCAGACCGGAGGTGCAGGCATGTTTTGATGCCCTCGGAGATTAAAGGACATCACAAAAGTGTCCCCAGAGATTGATGCAACGTGCCTTTACTGGATTGGACGAACTCCAGCAGCAGTTCATCTGCTCTGTGAAGTTTGCCAGTTTTAAAGGTCAACAGCTCCTGAGCTTCTTTAGTCGTTTGGTTTCTCTTGAAACCGAAGGCCATTTCTTTATGTAATGGACAGCTGTAGGACGCTTGCAGCGCTGCCATTTGGACTTGGCTCTGATAAACTACATGATGGATTGTGGTGTCAGTTGGGCATGAATGAACCCCAGTTTGAACCTCCAAAGTTTTCTGCAGAGAGCGTCGCTGTGCTCCCCCTGCAGTCCCGTCACCAGTCACCCTTTCTGCGGTTTGCTCTCTTTTATTGCTCATTGATCCACTGAGGCTTCCTCGGTGTACTGACAAAAATGCCCTGCGTTAATAATGAAATTTAAAAAAGCTTCCCCATATTCAGTCACAGCTCCACAACTGAGCAGCCATCACGAACAACCTTGGACTCTCTGATTAAGAGGCCCTTGGAGGAATTTCATGACACAATGACTTCGAGTGAGATTTGAAAACACTCCAAACTGTGCTGCAACTGGCTTATTTTCAATCTATAAACAGCAGCTCCCCTGAATGTGCTGCAGCTGAAACAAAGCCGCACCCATTTCCTTTTAATGAGGTTCACCCCCTGCAGCCTTTTCACTGAATGTCCTGTGCTCTGCAACCTTCAAAAGGAAAGCAGAACAAAAGTGCTTCCTCACACCAAGGATGTCCAGGTTGGAAACATAATCCCGCAGTTCTGCCGGAGATTCAAATCTACAATAGAATAGATTCTCAATATTCGTATAGTCTTCACAGTTTTATCTCAAAAGATATTTCTTTTTCTTCTTTTTCTTGTTTTTAGGTACTTTTAGACTTATCTGTGTCTTTAGAGTCCGATTTTGTGACCTCTCACCAAGCTGAAACCATCATTTTTGTGCAAGAAGATGGTATTAATCATCTTTCCATAGTTGGTTTTAGATTTTAACAAAAACACCATCAGATGTTACCATAACTACATAGATGACACGCAAATCTATATAACCATCTTGCCAGAAGACAATAATCCAATTCAAACATTGATTAAATACATTGATCAAATTAAAGAATGGTTGTGCCAGAATTTTCTTCAGTTAAATGAAGACAAAAATGAAATAATAGTGTTTGGAGCCCAGTCACATCATCTCTATGCTCACAGAAGCATACAGACTGTATCTACGGTGAAACATGGAGGAGGCTCGGTTCTGTTCTGGAGCAGCTTTGCTGCTTCTGGTTGAGGGTGTCTTGAATCTGTGCAGGTACAATGAAATCTGAAGACCATCAAAATGTTCTGGAGACAAATGTCCTGCCTAGTGTCACAAAGCTTGGTCTCAGTCGAAGGTCACAGGTCCTCCAACAGGATAAAGACCCAGAACACACAACTAAAACCAGCCAAGAACCACTCAGAACAGAAAGAAAGTTTCCTGATTTTCAATATAAAGTGTTTTATCAATAATGTACTCTTATTTATGCCAGCTTCAAGTCGTTTGGTGCCTTATTTTTTTCCCTAATGAACACATTTGTCTGGCTCTGCATAGAGCTCTGCCCAGCTGCCGATAATCATTGATGATGACTAGCAGCAGCTGGCTGCAGCTTACCTTCTTCAAATCTATGGAACTACTGTAGTTAAAGTCACTGTGATGAAGAGTAAAGACAGACTGGACTGTGCAGTGGATCACCAGGGCTGCACTTCCCCTTCGGGTCGTGGAACTGTGACGGCCCTGGCGACGTCTAGACAGAAACAAAGCTGAGGAAGGAGTGCAGTTGTGAAGAGGTTAGCACATGGCTGGACTAATTATAGTAAATGATTTAGGTAAGATTGTGTGCGTGCATCAATACATAAGTCATACAGTTTTATTTGTTCTTCTTCATACCGATTATGTCCTACTTGGTTATTATCTAGCACACACAGCTGCCTGGTAGGAAAGTTCAGTATCGTTGATGCTTTATCTTTAGCAAATAAGGACTTGTTTATTGTTACTTTCTTATACTTTACAGCCTTGTAGGAATTTGACCTTTGATATTCCTATGATAAGTAATGTTTAAGTAACATTTTCTTCATTATACCTGGTAATAACTCATGTAACCTTGCTTGTACAGTTCATATCATTACCTATTCTTGGAGTGTTCAATATGGTACATCGTATGTAGCTCAGACGTTGCCTTTTCTGCTGCAGGAGCACACGTTCAGATTGCACTGCTTCTCCAAAGTAATGACAATAAACAAAGACAGAGGAGATCTTGTCATGATTCTATTCTAACCGACAACCTTTCCTAGATCTGCAAATTATACAGTTGCTCAAACAACAAAACAGTCACACACTGTCCTTTCTGTTATTATACTAAAATTAACACAAACATAAAATACTCTTACTTATCTTGAGAAAGTCTAAGCTCCCTTACTGTAACATTTGCCTGCCTCCTTTTCTTCCTTCCTTTTTTTTATTTATCCTCAGATTGCATCTTCTCAGGTTGGACCTACTGCTCAACATGTGCTGGATAACCTTTCCTGGTGGCAATTTTTCTGCAGAAGAGATGTCTAGTGTTTTAGTGGCTGGCACAGACTGCAGCAGATTTATTACAGTTTTTCACAACAGCATGCATGTGATAAATTGGTTTAACATTTCAATATAATACTCTTCACACTTTGCTTTGGGTCTTATATAACATTCACGTAAATATCTGCATGATTCACTGAGAAAATGCTTGTTTGTCACAAACTAAGTTTATTATTAGAACATTGATGTGATTTCTTCTTTAGACAGCTGGGACAGATGCAGCCAGAAAGAATTATTGTTGGTCCAGCTAATGCGGACGCTGCAGGCGTGCACATCACGAAACATGATGTAATATCATACCTCACAAACTCGCCTGCTTGCTGAGGAGTTTTCATTATTAGTATTGATTGAATTGGTAATACACTGTTGTGTTGAACATCTCTCATTTGTATTATAAATTGGCTTAATTTTTGCTCTCGCAGGCTGATTAAATGAAACCTTAATACGTTTAGCTCTCCAATTTAAACACAAATATGTCTTTTGCAATGAGGCTGCTCTGAAAAGATCATTGTTAATTTGCAGTTAATTAGTGAGGATGTTCTCTTTCTCATCACAAACTGAACAAGCAGCACTGGCTGAAGTCCTGGAGTCTTTAAAAGTAAAAGTACATTTCCAATTTTGGCAGTCGGCATGTTTTCCTGTGCCAGATTGTCACTTACAGACGGAATTTCCATTTCTTCCAGCTCTCTTACATGGAAATTCTGACATTTTGGAGAAAATAGCTAAAAGATAGAAGTGGTTGACTGCAAAAGAAAAGTGTCAAATAAAACAGCCAAAATAATTTGATTTTAAAGCAACGTCTAAATGAAGCTGCAGAAAATCATTGGCAGTTATGGAAACTGGGGCAGAATGCAGCGAGTCTCAGAAGTTTAAGCGCTGATAAAAAGCTTCCAAATGACTTGGTTTGTTTTGCTGTTTTTCTGTCTGTGAAATTAGTTTGTGATGATAGTGTCATCCAATTACCCAAGAAGTTTACAAGCAGCGCTGCGACAGTTTTTTTTTTTTCTTAATGAATTGCTCTAATAATAACACCGCCGGTGCTGGGATGGAACCTCAGAGCTGACCGTTACGGGATGCAGGCTCAACATATAAATTAATTCACTACAGCTTCAAACGGAGCTGTGAAAATGCCCCCTGGAGTTGTGGATTGGTATGCATCTTTGGCTCGTCAACCCTCTGCGGGGATATATCTGAGTAGTTTGTCTTTGCCAAGGAGTCGGTCATGGCTTTGAGTGGGGCTGGCCCTTTGGGGGTAGATAATCACCCCCTCTGGTATCGTGCCATTCGCAGCTGGAACCGCTCGCTGGATAATACCAGTCCCTCCGCTTCTCACGGATATACTCTCCAGCTTGTTTTAGTTTGTCTGCCAGTGGCAAAAAAAACAGTAAAACACAAACTGGCAGCTTTGCGGCTCAGTGGAGATTTGTGCAAATACTGAAATGACACCTCGCATTAGAGGGGTGGAAAAGTGTGTCAGGACCTTGCAGCCAGGTCACAACGTTTCTGTTGAACAGTTTCACACCTAAAAGTGTGCAACTGGTATTGACGTCAGTGTCAGAGGCAGCCGGGGAACCAGGAGATGTCCGAGGTGGGTGGGAGCGTTTGTGTGTCCACGACGCACTCAAGTTGTGTTGCATGTTTTATCAGAGAAAGGAATCGTGCTACAAAAACCAATTATATGTTTAAAGTAAGTAATCATACCCAAGTTTTATCTCCTGTAGCTTGTAGTTGTACTAAAGTTTTTATCTGGTAAGGTTGATGACACAGTGAAAGCGTCATTATTTAAACATAAGTCTGCAGCTCTGCCAGCAGTGTCAGGAAGTTGAAATGTCAATAAACTACTCAGTGAAGAGGTGTCAACTGACATCTGATGAGTTAAGGGTTCCTGGAGTGTTCCCTGTGGCAGACTACAAGTGTCAGATGTAACCTGAAGGTGAGGACAGAGGAGAACTCCGAGGTCCGTCCTTCAGTCATCACATACTCAGTAAATTTTAATGAAGAGAGTCTTGAAGTGTCCGACAGTGGAAGGACGGACTCTCTGGGGAGCCCGAATCCTCACACAAGGTTGAAGAACAGATGAAGATGAAAGGAATTTTAAATCACTACAAACCACAAATAAATATTTGAAAATGTTGTGCCCGAAATATGTCTTGTGTGCAGTATGTACAAGTTTTACTGGTTCTTTTTAACATAATGAGAGTCCCATGATGCCGGTATTTTTGTCACTTTTTAGACACTGCGCAAAATTCACTCGTTTGAGCTCATTCTCAGACATAATCTTGTGTTCTCTTCCATCATTACTTTCTTGAGTCCTTAGTCATCTCTACTGTGATGTACACTGTAGCTGTGCTACTTTCATCTTTGTGCAACATAAAGTGATATGCTGCTGTCACAAGAGACAACCAGGACAAGAATCCCACATAACGTGTGTTGTTTTATTGCTGATAGCAGAGATGGGAGTTTATGAGAGCTAGACAATGCTTACCAAAAATAATAAAATATTCCTTCAAATGAAACTGGAACATATATTTTAACATAAAACATAAAATGCATTTATTAGCTCAAGTTTCCTACTTCATGTTTTTGTCAACAACAAATGGGAAAGAGGCTGGTAGACCGCTGGTGCAGTTGAGAGAAAACACCCGGGAGGCTCGTGAGACATGAGAGACTTCACTGGTGGTTGGAGATCAGGAGGTTGGTGGGACATGAGGGACTGCTCTGGAGGAAGTACTGGAGTCTGGTGGGTCATGATTCTGCTCTTGAAGATGTCCAGGAGGTTGGTGGGACATGAGGGACTGCTCTGGAGGAAGACCTGGAGTCTGGTGGGTCATGATTCTGCTCTTGAAGATGTCCAGGAGGTTGGTGGGACATGATGGACTGCTCTGGAGGAGGACTGGGAGATTGGTGGGTCATGATTCTGCTCTTGAAGATGTCCAGGAGGTTGGTGGGAAATGATGGACTGCTCTGGAGGAGGACCGGGAGATTGGTGGGTCATGAGTCTTCTCTGGAGGCAGTCCAGACCAAAGAAAAGCTAACGGTATCTTTACACAGATGGAGGTGAAGAGTGCTCGTAACCAGCTGAGGTGAAATCAAAAGGAGTCAGCGCAGGATCTGGAGCAGAGAAACAATGAAATCAAAGCGAACAGACATGTATGGAGCAGAAATGGATTCAGATTCAGAGAACTGGAAATAACTGCAAAAACATGAAAAATGGAAACCCACACAAAAAGATCAAGACTAAAACAAGGAAACGATGATCATAATAAAGAAATAAATCATCATCCTGCTCAAACCTGATCTCGGCTCACACTGAGGACTGTGAGCAATTTTCCACTTCAAATTCACCATGAATGCACTCCAACAAGCCTGTCTGGAAAAGGTCTTTCTACAGAGAAAAGTGTCTCATGTCTTTCCAACAGATCTACGGTTTGTTTGGCCCGGGATTACGGCCGTTGTGAAATGCTGTCAGTGTTGCTATGATACACCTGACGATGGTGTAAGGTTTTAAAAATGACAGTCTGGCTGGAGAAAATAAAAACCTGATATTGCAGAAAAGTGAGAGGACGGGGGACAAAGTGACGAAGACCGACGCGCTGCGTCCGACAGACAGCTGAGACAAAAGCAGCGCAGTTACTCAGCGTACACATTTCAGGAGACGCTTTGGTGTTTTATCCAGGTTTCAGAGTTTTTACTCAACCCTGTTGAATATCTCCAAACCCTCATTTTTGAAAGCGTTTAAAAGTATAAACCCAGTTCCAATGAGTGGGGATGTTGCGTAAAACAAAAATTAAAGCAGAACACAGTGATTTCCAAATCAATTTCAACCTACATTCAAATGAATACACAACAAAAACAAGCTTTCTACTGTTCCAACTATGTTTTTTTGCACAGATTCACTCATTTTGAATTTGATGCCTGCAACCTGTTCCATAAAAGCTGGAACAGGGTCTTGTTTAGCTCCTCGTTGCCTTCACCTTTCCTGTTAACAACACGTCCTAAGGACTGAGGACAGTCCTGCTTTGTGTCGCTCAGCAGTCTCCGTTGTCGGGAGGCAGCTCTGGACTCTTTTACGTGTTGTTACACATGCAGAATGCAGCTTGACATGCATTTTTGTTAGTTAAATTAACTAACCAGTTAAATTAACCAACGATGCCAATTGCTAAGAGAAATATGGATGTGAAATGTAATGAGATAATGGTCATGGGGTCAATGGAGAGTACGGCCGTTGACAAGACGGTAACACGGGTGAAAACGTGAAAACACTCTTGGCATGAACATTGTGTAGGACAAAACATTTCTAAATGTTTTATTGGGTCAAAATGTTAGTGCATGACATAATCACACTCTGAGGTGAGTGTTAGTGGATCCAACAACCACTTTTTATTTTAAATACTTTATGTACATAGAGTCAATAAGCCTGCTACACTTATATAACATTTTTTTCTGTTTAAGGAGTATTCAATTTAAAAAAAAAAAAAAACACCAATTAGGGTAACTGGTGACCCATCCATGGATGGATGGATGGATGGATGGATGGATGGATGGATGGATGGATGGATGGATGGATGGATGGATGGATGGATGGATGGATGGATGGATGGATGGATGGATGGATAATCACAACCATTGAACTACATCATCCAGAATGATTGCAGAGTCCATGAAAACTCCAACCAGCTTATTCTGACATGTGCCTGCACTGCTCTCCCACATTTACTAAATAAATGAATAACCAAAGTTCAGGGTGAGATAGGTTCGGAGTAAAGGCCCAATCCAGATATGGGTCAGATTATGATTGGGGTATGAGTAGAGCTGGGGTCCCATTAACCGCTGAAGGCCGGGGAGTTAGGATCAGGGACGAAACCGCATCCCTTCATTTAGGCCTTGCAGATGAATTCCTCCTAAATTGTTGATCCAATTGCCATTAGGTCTCTTTCTTTAGGCCACAGTCCAGCTTGGGTTTCACTCCAGGACCGAGGTCTGCTCTGCATCCCAAATGGGAAAAAGAGGACAATGTGACAATATATAATTTTTTTTCCAAATATTGTACTTACGACCCTGAAATCTTACACATGGGGATTTTCCAGTCTCATCCGCATCATTTTTGAATGCACACTAGACCGTGTGGGGATTCAAAACACTTTTAGTGTCTGTGAATAGGAAATCCAATTCTGTTGTCTATGATAATCCCTTTCAGGGCCAGGATCTTTCCCAAGGTTGGACCCTTGACCTGACCACATAATCTCTCAGGTTTCTATTTTTTCTAAAGACTGCAATTATTCTAAGGTCATACTGAGGTTGTTTTTCTCTCATAATTGTGTAAAAGTTATGGAAAAGACAAAGTTTTGTTCAAATGGCCTGCCTTGAGGTAGACCCTCTCACAATGTTCAATAATAATCACCATAGCAACAGCTGGAAGAACGCGGGCATCCGCGCTGCTGAGTGAGGACCTTTCTGAACTGCCTCCAGATGAAAACACCTGGATCACTGCAACGTTGCCCAGGATCCAAACGAGGTTCAGCATTCTGTGTAAATTGACACTTAATTTGTAATCATTGTCTTAATTTGATAATTCAGCCACAAACTGGTTATGTCCAAAAGCTAGGATGGTGCGATTTTCTTAGTTCTTTTAATTTATTTGTTTTATTTTAGAGGAAAAACATTTCCTACACCATGAACAGAAGGATGGAGGGAAGTATCTTTCAAAGTTGTTGTTGCTTGTGATTTGAACCGACATTTAATATGAGCATCGAGTTTTATTGATGTGTTGACTTTTGTTTTCTTTCATTTTTTTTTCTTCTACTCAAAATAATATCATAGCTTGCAGCCCTTTTAGATTGGAGAATGACTTTATAAAAATAAGCTCCACGGTGAAGTAACCTCTCTTCTTATTGCTCGTTTCTGCCCTGATCAAACTAGTTACTTTCTCATTTTTGATGTGGTCTCAGCTTTCTTATTACCGTGAAATTATCGTTAGACAGATGTAGCAGGATCCTGGGTGCTTTTCAGCGAACCCAAAATGTTCTGTGGTAAAAATAATAAAAGGAGGAAATTTGATTTTCTTAACATTCAGGCCCCTTGCTAATAAGGTGCATCTCTAAGTTTGTGTCCCAATTTGCCAACATTACCAGGTCCCAATGGACTCCTCATTTTCTCTATTAGTCATAATAGACATCACACAACAAGATACAAGCAGAAATGAGGAGGAAACAGGGAGTCTCAAATCCCGCCTGTCCCCCATCACTGCCATGAAGCGAAAAACTCAACCACGTCAACTGTTCTATTTAACGCCATGAACAATAATTCACCTCATCAGAGCAGGCCGTTTCAGCGAAACCCAGAACCATTTTGAGATTGTTAAATTAATTGCGTTCACACTGTGCATAAACAGCCATGGGGGATACAAGAGCAAGGAACAGAAAATTAAATCACATCCATTAACTGTAAGCAAGTCAACATAGTTTAATATGAAATTGAAAACACACCCACTTTTCATGATACTTTTTTTTCTAGAAGTTCAATAAACCGTAAAAAAAAAAAGAAAGAAAACTAAGTACATCCAGGATTTTATCAAAATCAGTGAGCATGTTTGAGGTCAAAGTCCTTAATGGTCCAATTGGTCCAATTAGAACCGGACTGAACACGTACGGTGCTTTCTGGAAGCGATGCCAGGAGAAACTTCTTCTCTTGGAAAGAAAAAGGCAGAACGACTTGGGTGTGCAAAGTTGCTTTCTACCACAAGGCTTCTAGAACAACATTCTTTGCCCAGATGAGACCTGAGTAGAGTTGTTTGTTTAGAAATGCTGTTTTTCCCAAACATGGCACTCGGCATTAAGTTCTCACTAGAACTAAGAAAGTGGACCACATCAGTCCAGTTCTGAGGTCCGTACACTGGCTCCCTGAACCTCAGAGAACAGACTTTAAAATCATTCTGTTGGTTTATAAATCACTGAATGGCTCAGGACCAAAATACATCAGAGACTTGTTGTTGCCATGTCAACCATCCAGACCTACTACTACTACGACTACTATTACTGTCATTTAGCAGATTTTTTTTCCCAACAAACTTACATCTGAGAGAATAATACAAGACAGGAATCAAACAGGAGGGTGCAGCCTGGATCAGTGCTGTCAGACTGCTGTGGGTCCAGTTGGACACAGGTGCTGCCATGCTGGTGCTAGAGGATTTTTTTTCCTTCACACTCTACAATTCCCTTTATTTAGAAAAACTAGGTCTTAAATTCACCGTCATAATATCATTTTGGCATAAGTGCACGCAGCTTTCTCAGTGATGAGTCATGCAAAGAGCTGGGCAAATCTTCTAACTCCTTTTGATGAGCAGAGAAATTAAACTAAATGTGGAAATGCTCCTTAAACAGCTGAGTCTTTAGTTTGCTCTTAAAAATAGGTACGGACCCTGCGGATCGGACAGAGTTTGGTAGGAATTACAGTAGTCAATGTGTGACTTGACCAGAGCCTGAACCAAGATCTGTGCCGTATCTTCTGTAAGGTAGGGTCTATTTTTTCCTGCAAGACCGGGAATCCAAGGCAACATGGTCCTTAAAGGTCAGCTGGTGGTCTAACGTGACACCAAGATTCCCAGAAGAAGAAGTGAGCAAGTGTGATGGAATCCAACTGCACGTTCATCTGAGGAGGTAAGGAATGACTGGCTGGACAGACAATAAGGCAGTCTTGGAGTTTTAGCTGAAGGTGGTGATCCTTCATCCATGCAGAGATAAAGAGATATGCTGATATTTGATATGATATTTATTTATATGATATAATATTGGCATTGAGACGGCAGTGTCATCGGGTGGGAAGGAACGGAAAAGCTGGGTGTCATCAGCATAGCAGTGGTAGGAGAAGCCATGAGAGCTGATGGTTTCACCTAGTGAGGTTGTGTAAGGTGAAAAGAGAACAGGGCCAAGCACCGATCCCAGTAGCACCTTTGTTGCCAGCTCATACAATCTGGACACTCATCCTTGCCATGATACTCAGAAGGATCTTCCTGTGAGGTAAGAGAATGTCAAAGGAAGAGGACAGGACAAGCGGTATGAGGACCGAGGATGGACAGCAGATCCGGCAACCCGCAGTGAGCAGTTTCTGTTGAGTGGCCCGGCCTGAAGCCTGACTGATATGGATCAAACAGGACGTTGTCGTGAACAAACTGTGAGACCTGACTAAAGATGGCCACTCTGGAAGTTTAGAAATGAACGGGAGCAACGAGACCAGCCGATAGCTTTCAACCTGCTGCCGGTTGAGTGTGGGTTTATTTAGCAGCGGGGTGACCTGAGCTTGCAGAAGGAAAGACACCAGATTGAGGTGAGTTTATCATGTGGGTTATTGCAGGTTTGATGGTAGGCAAAATGCTCTGCGGGATCTCGGTAGGAACAGGATCAAGAGGACAGGTCGTTGGTTTTGAGACTAGAAGTTTAGAGACGTCGTCCTCATTTAGAGATCAGAAAGAGCAGAGAGGCAACAGTAGCCGGTTGGAGTGGGTTGAGATGGTCCGGCTCAGAGACTTGGTTACTGTTGGTAGCAACCTTTTCAGTAAAGTAGAAACAAACCTTTCTGTCAGTCAACCCAGTGGGTGGCTGAGCAGGAGGTGGAGAAAGAACAGTTGTCAATGTTGGGAGCATTTTGGATCTTGTTCCGGTAAAAGACTATCTTGGCAGCCTTTAAGCTGAATGTGAAAAATGAACGTTTTTGTCGGTACTCAGACAAGTCAGTGTCTGTCCAGCTGGTTTGGAAACCAGAGGACTGAGTTCATCCAGAGAGGAGGCGAGTGAGGAAAACACCCGGAATGCTGAAACCCCTCGGTTCCTTTAAATCAAGGTTCAAAACTCATTTGTTTACGGCTGCCTTTGACTGAACTATTTAACTCTGAATTTAGATTTACACGAGGTTTTCACGTTTCCTGTTTCTTCCACATCCCTGTGAAGGTGCCGCACATACAACATGATCAGAAAGCTGTTGGAAATTCTCACAGTTTTTAGTCGGTTACAGAAAGAAGGAGTTGGCTCTTACATACACAAGAAGCCTCTCATTTTTTTTAACCTATTTTAAAAAAGAGCGGATCAGATTTTACGCCACTCCAGAAAGTGGCTCTTACATACAGGCACCGAGACAGGGAAAAGGGGGAAATGTCCGCAAAGCAAAGCCTGCGTGAAAGGGCCTCCTGAGTCACCTCTTCTGTGTACCAGAGTAATCTAGACGCAATTTGAGGCCATTTGTCTGGCAGCTAAGACTTGGTTGAAACTGGGTCATGCAGCAGGACAATGACCCAAAGTACACCAATGAATGTACAGCAGAATGTCTGAAAAAAAGAAAAGAAAAGTAGTGTTTCGGTGACCTTATATCAGTGCCGAAGGAGGGTCTACGGACTCATGGGAGTTCCTTCTCTTGTTTTTGTCAACTACATGAAAGCATCTCTTCAGAAAGGGAGTGTGATCACAGCAGAGAGGCAAGACGATTATTGGATGAAGGTTATTACTGGATGGAGAAGGTTACTGGATGATTCTGCAAACGACGGCCAGTGACGTAGCTGCTCGGTTCGTCAGCGTGATGGTGAAACTGAACGGCTGTTGCCTTTCTTTCAACCTGAAGCACCATAAATATCCATCAGTGTCTCGATTAGCCCAGCGGCGGCCGTATAAATTCTGGGGATCATGTTTTTATTTACTGATGGCACTACACAAAAGGTCGCCTAAATCATTTATAATAATCCTTGGAGAACTATGAATATCCATGTAAAATTTATGGCTGCCTGTGCTGCAGTTGTCCAGCACTGCTGGTCCTGGAATAACAATGAAAGAGTAGATTAGTCGAGGAGCGCTCAGATCGCTGAGCCTCTGCAGGGAGGGACGCAGCGATTCTCGGCAGCTGCAAAGCGAGGAAGCACGGTGGGCGAGGTGCAGATCGGTACGACAGAGCTGCTCCGCCTCCAACGCTAGCGCTGCACTGAAAGGTCACGAATTCACAGCGTAAAAGACACCAGAGTCACCTGGCGAAGAAACTGACGAGTCATCACCAAAGGAAACCCCAAACAGCCCGGAGAGATGCAAGTGACCGAATCATGAGGTCCATCAGCGGAAAATAAATCAGGCATGATGTAAAACAACATGCCGAGCAAGCAAATATCCCATCAGGCTGCTGCACCTCTGATGCCCTGAGCAGGACCAGGAGTAAACTCAGCCTGACAGCCTGACACAGTTCAGAAATCCATCCAAGGAGATTAGAAACGCATGTTATTAGTAGTTTGGCAAATTAAGCTTCAGGCGTTTCGACATTACTATCGCACAGCGTTTTTGAACAATGAAGGCCCAGGAAGGACAAGATTCCCCCCGAGTGTCTCCAGCGGTGCTGGAGTTAAGCCAGCGGCTGTGAAACTGCATCTCTCAGCTGAATCGAAAGCTAAAGATCATTAATGGGAG
>CM026200.1:30400266-30432766 GCA_014839995.1 Xenentodon cancila
TGGTCTGGTAGCGTCAGAGTCTGAACGTGTGGATCCACCAGGTTGGTGGTGGTTGTGCAATAATGTTACATTCATTCATTTAAGGTGATCTTCTCAAACTTCCAAGCAAAAACCAGACTAATCAAATTAACTGTTATAGGAAGCTTTCGTCTTAGAGTTTGTGAACAGTCCACGGGTGCTGATGTGTCTGGATTAGGTGTCTGATAACGTCGGCTGTCACTTCCGCGTCTTTGACACTGCTGGCTGCTTCATCTCGGGCTCGTGTACGCGGTTACTGGACGCAACCGTCGCTGCTGTCCGTGGTCTCAGCACATGCGCGTGCAAGGTCAGATGTTATGATCAATAAAGGAATGACATTCCAACAGTCCGGAGATCATGACAGGAACAGTGAGGAACGTGGGGATGAATCCAAGTCAGGTCACAAGTGTGTGAGACTTAAATGTGTTCAAGTCCGCATCACCTTTTCAATGGTGTCCAGACTCCGCCTCCTGGGCATGTCATTGACATGCACGCGTGGTCATGTTGCTGACTCACGTAGAATGTGCTACTTTATGAGCCCCTCTGAGGCTCATCATTCATCAAGATGTTGGAACCACTATCCCAAGATACAGCTCCATTCAGCCCCGACAGTATCTGACCGAAGGAAGTGGCTCTTATCAGGTCAGGAAATCTTCCGTCTTATACATAAAATATCAGGCAATAGTGTGACAGTGAAGGCAGCCACACAACACAGCTTCTCAGGAAAGAAAGGCATGAATGTCCACACAGAGAAGCACATTTAAAAATCAATACTGGAGTTTTATTTGACACGTTGGACCAGAAAACACAGCCCAGTAATGTGGATGACTGCAGTGCATTCATGGCCGTGCACGCGGTCTGCTTGGATCCTCGGCAGGCCTCTCTCTGCCTGTAAGTGGATTTTCTATGCGCTCCATTTTTGCGAGGGTTGTTTATTGGCAGCACTCACCGTCTCAGCAGTTCCAGCTGTGATAGATGAGCCAGGTGGCAAGCTCCATCCTCCGGTGCAGGAGGAAGAGAGGGAGAGAACTGCTGCTCCATCATTTCTCGTGACCTTACATGCCTGATTATGCTGCTGCAGATCCACGCCTGCTATTACTCTTACCGAGCAGCCTCATTTGCATAAATGCCCTTAATGACCACATTTCCTCATCAAGTGAAGCATTGTATGCTCAAGCCACCTTGATCAACTGATGGTCTGGTCTTTGTTGCGCGTCTGTTTGTGTTCTAACTACGTGAGAGTTTTCGGTCCCTGATGTGCTATCAGAAACACCGGCAGCAGAGATGTGATTAAGACGAAGAACTTGAGAGAGGCGTGTTGGATGACAGAGTGGTTGGGTTTTTGCAGATGCCTCCTCTGCTGCTGCTGCTGCCGGGCTGTCGGTTAGGAGCAGGCCTGCGAGATCAGATAACAGGGGGAAGGAGGGCGGCTGCCAATCATCAGCAGCCCCAGACGACACCGGGAACAGGAGACAGCAGAGAAATCACTCAGCCACACGCTTCTCTTACAGAATATCTGCAGCATGAATGCAATGATGCCCGTCACGACCTCCAAGGCTCACACATGACGCTTTACATTCGTCAAAGTCGTGAGCGCACAGGAACATGCTGAAAGATACAAGAAAGAAGTTTCCAGCAGCTCTGACGTTAAAATTCAGTGTCAAGGGAAATTACACAAACCTCTTGGAATTTACCATTTTTCTGCATCAATATGCCATAAAATTTGATCTCTGCCTCATTGAGGATTCTGCATTGTGCCTTTAGAGTCATCTTGGCGAGACGCCCACTTCTAGAAGAGCAGCCACAGCACTAAACCGTCTCCATTTAAGGACAGTTTGTCTAACTGTGGACTGGTGGACGCCTCGTGCAGATCAACAGCCCTTGATCAAATGTCTTCAGAGATCGCTCTCCTGCACCGCATGGTTCTTATTATGTTTCTTATGAACAGCAAATGTAAAATGTTTGAGTGCCTTTTATAAATCAAAGTAGCTTTAAACCGCAGCTCCAAATGCATTTCATTAATTGGACTCCAGGTGTGCGAACGGCTGACTCCAATTAGTTATCCTTGAAGAAATTCATCGTTGGGTTCAGTTGTATTTTTCCTCAGCCTGGTGAAAGTGTCTTCATTAAACACAGAGAGAGAAGTTTTAAACGTTGTTTTTCAGCTTAAGCACATTGACGATTACTGAGACCTAGAAAAAGATAAGATCACATTTTCTGACATATGAATGAAGCAAACTGGATCGGGTCTGCATACATTCACATTACTTTGATCATTTTCTTCAATAAAAGCTGGAAAAAGAAATGTGGAACACTGAAAAAACAAACTCCGACTCCTGCATGCCTAAAGTTTGCCAAACAGAATATTAACTCTCCATCACTACTGGGACACTGTTTTGTGGACTGTTGAAATAAAAGTTGGATTGTACGCAGCAGTGTGCACGGAGCAAGCGGGAACCAGTTTACCCACATCAAAACGCCATCCAAACCGTGACGGATGCTGGAGGGAGCCTCATGGTTTGGGGTTTCCTTTGCCGCCTCAGGGTCTAGACCACTTTTCGACACTGAGACGACAAATTGAATTATCAAGAGATCTAAAATCTCCTCCAGGAGAATATCAAGGTGCCCAGATCGCTATGGTTAAAAGGAACGTTTTACCTGGAATGAACGTGTTTGCTCTATGGGTCCTCTCTGTCCCTCTGCTCATTATTGGAAAACACTCCGTACTGCTGTCCTAAAGTTTATTTGAAAAATAAAATCAACCACATTTTCAGAGGTGTAGGAATAATGAAGGTCTCAGAGTGCCTGATTTTTATTTGTATTTCTGGTCATTTGTCCTCTCCTGACATGGCATGATCCCCTTACACCGGTATCTTTGGCGTGATGTAGAGAACTACATAGTGCAAACATGGAGGTTGGACGATGTACTTTCCTCCAATATTACTAGCAGGATGTCCAAGTGATTCTCTGAAGATCCTCCAGCTGATCCAAAACGCAGCAGCGGAATGCTGACAGGAACCAACAAGAGACACCACGTCTCTCCAGTGTTCACCTCCTTCAATTGGCTCCCTGGAAAACTCAGAATCAAATTCAACATTTTATTACTTGCGTGTAAAGTCCATAATGGCCTAGTAATACAATATTTGTAAGACCTGATAGAACCTCATGTTCCTAACAGAGTTCTCGTTCTCAGAGTTCAGGTTTACTCGTAGTTCCTAGAAGATCCAGATCCAGATTTGGAGGACGGGTCTTCTGCTATCAGAAACCAAACTTTGAACATTTGTGTTTAGTAAAACATCTAGTTGGTGTAAACTTTAGGACCAGTAGTCACAGCTGCAGCTGCAGGACCAGACTGGAGCAGCTGGTCTTCATCACAGCTTCATCCTAGATCGGCTGCTTTAGACCTGCTGCAGAGGGACACCAGCAGGATCCACCGTGGTGCCCCTCACCTCCTCTGTTTCTCTTTCCCTTCTTCACCTCAATCCTCAGTTATTGATAAGAAGTATCTCATAAGTATAATTGAGCTCCATTGATCTTGTGGTCTGTTGTGCTGGTCTGTCTCCTCTTTTCCTCTTCTGTACATGTTTGCAGGCCAGAACCTCAGGAGCTCCTTGCTGACCTGCAGTCCCACCTCTGACCACCCCAGGGTTACCTCCACCTGTCTGTATGGACGTCTCTGTTGGATACCTGCTGACATCCTGACCTGCAGTCCACCCTCTGACCACCTCAGTGTCCCTGTATATAGTCTCTCTGTCGTCACCAACTAACCAGGTATCAGTCACATGTACATGGAAGTCTTAGTTCTGCTGCTGACGGATAGTTATACTGATGTATCTGGTCGTTTGTACTGTTGACGGTGTGTCTGTGTCTCTCCTCTCTCTGTTCTTCAGTCTCTCTTTTTCTCCTCCTGCTCTACCTGGCTGGCCTTCAGGAGGAGGGTCCCACCTTATGAGCCAGGTCCTCCAGGAGCCAGGATTTCATATCCAGAATTACCTATAGACAGTGTGGAGGGAGGACAATCCGGCCCTGGATCCAGAATCTGACTGAGGGAATGTTTGAGTTAGCATCAGGACGGCCTCTCAGAACCCTGATCGCCAGAAAATGCTCTTCAATTTTATGCACAGAACCGTTCTATCCCCACTAAAACGTTATTACTTGGAACTGAAGGGATCTCTGTGGTGCCCCTTTTGTGCTCAAAGCTCTCGTGGAACTTTCCTACATATGATGTGGGATTGCCCACCAGTTGCACAACTGCGGGCTGATGTTGCGTCAACATTTTCAAACTTGATATCAGTGTCAGTCCCTGTTACTGTGCCGGTTTTGATACTGAATAATTTGTCAGAACTCAATATCACTAAATTAAATAAGTGTATTATCTTGGCGGGTCTGACAGCTGCAAAAAAAGATAATCGTATTACGATGGAAACCCTTGCAGGTGCTCAATATTAAACAGTGGATTCTTACTTTTTTAGAAGTAATAAACCTGGATTTGTCAACAGCTCGAGTGCATGGCGCCACTGAAAAGACCTTAAACGGTGGGCTTTTAGCAGTTAACTCTGTAAAGGAGCTACTGGGGTGATATTATATACCACCCATGGTTAAACCCCTGATTTTAGGTTTGTTTTTTGTTTGTTTGCTTGTGTCTTCCCCTGCTGCCTGTGTGTATTTGTCTGCATACGTGTGTATATAGGTGCATATGTGTGTATGTGTTTGTATTTTCTCTGGGTTGTGTGTCCACGTCCCCTTCTCGTCGACTGGCAGGCCTGCATGGGGCTGTTTGGTTTTGTTAGTAGTGTATTATTTACTTTCTTATTAATGTCATGTTTTTGAGTATATGGTTGGATGTTTGGTTGGTTTGTGGGTGGATTGAGTGGTTGGGGGGTCATCGCTGCCTTTTTGGGTGAGTGGAGCGTTTGTTTGTATTTTAGGTTGATATGCTGAAGCACACATTTCCATCATTTGTGTGTTTTTAGCTTGTTGTTTTTGGTAAATGCAGGTGTGGGTCCACCAGCTGAAGGGTTGCAGAAGTTGGGTGATGCAGCAGAATAATGACTAAATATGGAAGTAAATGACTTCAGAGAAATAAAATCCACCTTTTTCCTGTTACAGATCTGATTCAGAGCGACTGGAAGCGTTTGTTTGGCGTCTTTGGTGCCCATCGAGGTTTAGGAGGTGTGTTCAGTGAAGTCACGGGCTATTTTAATTCCGTGTTATCAGCTTCGACATACCACCTTTGTCTGTTGTTATGACTTGGGTCAGATTTTATGGCAAATTAATACAAAACAATATTGAATTCCCAGTGGTTCACACACTTTCCTTTGCCACTTTATTTTATTGATTAAAACAACATGAAAGACTGCTACAGCAAGCAAGCCCACATAACCGTGGTAGGACATTGTAAGGCAATAAAAAAAATAAACACTAAGCACAAATTCCTACATATTTGAGATTCCAGCTGCGACACCGGTACACTGAACAGTTGATCCCAGATATGAGCCGGCAGAGCCCTGAGCGCAGATGCGAACAGCAGTCAGTGTCAGACTGTTACAGAACAAAGCCCTTCCATTTTATTTTTACATGCTGCTGGTAGTCTGCGGTACAATGAGGTGGATGTCGTTCATAAGAGCTGCTCGTGCTCCAACAGGAAGAGATAAACACTGACAGTGATGCTGTCAGATAGTACAACGCGGCTTCCATCTGTTAACAGGATATTAATAATGTTATAGCGGCTGTTTTGTGGCGTCCAGAAACCTGCAGCCGCCGCACAAAGTCAAGGCTGATTCTCCAAGTTTGCTCTTTTAGTTTAATCGTTCTTCCTTGGGAAAACTGTCCCGTCAGATCTACAATGAAACAAATAGCACTTTATTAAACCCCAAAGGTAAACGAGTTTGTTGTAAATTACTCAAACAAAGAGAAAACTAAAAAAAATGACGTTTATTCATTCAAACAAACATATGGTTCAAAGTTCTTGCACAGGAAGCTGAAACCTCCAGAGATCTTCATGGATGGATGTTTGTTATTTGGCATCACGCGCAGCATTGGCAGGTAACACAGGTGAACTCTCGCAGCAGACAGCGTAGGTGGAAACTTCCACCCAACGGTTCAACATCTGGGCCGCGGAGAGACGCCATCTGTTGTTAACAAGCACTGCAGCACTCCTACTCCACTTCTGTGGATCTTTCCTTTGCCCACCAGTGTCCAGAATGCTCCACCAGCCACGTCTCAAACAAAACAAAACAAAACAAAACAACAATTTTCTTTTTTTTCTTTTTTTTTTATGTGGAAACAGCACTGGGCTTTTAAGTAAATGATAAAATTAATAATACCATCGTTTTTTCTACTATGGTTGTGTTAGAAACCAGAATATGTATAGTTAATACAGCCAAATAGAAAAGTAGAAATAAACAATAAAGTACATGAAACGAATCAGAGTAAGAGAGGAATCATTCGTGGTAGAGTGGACGTGCAGCCAGTTTGGATTCAGGACTCTGGATTCTAGCGACGTCTCTGTGGGATTAACCCGATCGGCAGCGATCCACACAACCCTGGCTGCTCGTTTTCGTTCTGCAGCTGCTGACAGGTGTCCGCTGAATGAATTACATGGTGTTGTGTGTCAGAAACAGTAGAAATGATTAGTTTTGTGCTGCATGAGGGGTTCGTGGGCATGTTAAAGTTACACCATCATCTGCCCATCTCCTTGTTGCTACGTGGTCAAAAATGTTCAGATACACAAACAATAAATGGATTTATGCTGGAGTCGTGATGCTTTGACCATGTGATCGTCAGAGCTGCAGGAGGACCTCCCACTGAGCCAAAGGTTAGGGAGGAAAAAATCACCAGCACCATTTATGATGATAACCCAAAGTGTGGCCATGAAGCAGCTTCTTTATCCACAGAGGAAGTGAAGCTGCACTAATGGCAAACGACAGGGTTTCATTTCCTCGTAACGAGTCCTGTCAATGCAGAGCAGCGAGCTGCCGCCTGATTAGTCTCAGAGTCACCATCCAACACAAACGCCACCGTCACCCCAACAAAAGCTGCTAAAAATACATTTCCTGAGCAGGAAACCTCTCTGTCTGCATTGCAGGTGGCACTTGCCTCCACAGGCTGATCACAGAAAACTCTTTACTCAGGTAGAGGTACAGATACGTTCAAGAATTACAAATAAGCAGGCACAAATGTGCCGTAGTAAAAGTACTCCCTGTAACGCTCTACGTCGGTAAAATTATTCAACTTTTGCATTTAAAATCGGTAAATTTCTAAAAGTAAAAGCATTCACGGTCTGCATGTGGGTCTACGGTGCATCCGTTTAAGAAGAAACAAAGATGTATTTGAAAGGTTTTATTTATCTGTAAAAGCCACCTCACGGTAGTGCAGGGCCGCAGTATCCAAGGTAACCACTCCGGCACAAACTGACCTGGCATTTACTTCCCAATTAAAGCTAAATGATGTCAGTTCAAGCTCACTGACCTCCTGCTACTGGAGTCCAGACCAGCAGATGCCAAGCTGAAGTCACGTAACACCTGTCAGTCTGTGTGAAGCTCATGCTGACATCAACGTGTTTCTCATACGGGCACATTTTTGACTGCAAGTGACTTGTTTTTACAGAGCACAAAAGACTCATTCCTGCAACCTGTAAATCTAAACAGCTCCTTCAAAACATTCCAAGCGTCGGACGTGTCGGGCTGAACTGCAGCTGGGTCTTCCAGATTTCCACGTGGACCGACATCAGACGGAGACGTAGTCATGTACTCCTGCTCTGAGATAGCCTGGCTGATTTTAATAATAAAATGCCAGAAAACCAGAAGACTCGGTTCCAGTAAAGACGTGTGTGGGTTTTCTTCGGTACTCCAGCTTCCTCCTACAGTCCAAAAACAGGTTTCATGGATGCCCCGGAGGAGTGAGTGTGAGCATGTAAGGTTGGTCGTCTCCAGTAGCAACATGTCCAGGGTGTACCGCTGCCTGGGGTACTCCAGACGGTCCCCCGCGACTCAGAACTGGAATAAGTGGGCTTTAGATGATGGATGGAACGTCCATTTTATTGTGGAATAATTTTTCACACACTTACATGCAGGTGTGTGCGTGTGTGTGTGTGTGTGTGTGTGTGTGTGTGTGTGTGTGTGTGTGTGTGTGTGTGTGTGTGTGTCTGTGTGTGTGGTGGACCACAGTCTAAATTAACTACAGTTATGTGCAAATCACCCTTCATTTAATTTTTTTGTGTACAATAATAGTGAAATTCATTTGATTGTAGGAAATCTAAAATTATTCATCAGCTGACAGAGCCACCATCAGCAGCAATAACTTGAATGATGTGGCAATAACCTGCCACAGTATTTCCAGTGAGATTAGATCTGGACGAGGCCGTTCCAAAATCTAGATCTCATAGCTTCCATCTGTTCTGATGTATATTCGTAGGTGTGCTGTGGATCGTGTTCTTGCTTCAGGACCCAGTTTTTATCATCATTAAGCTGTTGCACATGCAGTCCAGCTTTTGTCTCTACAGAGACGTTCATACCCGACTCAAAGACAGAACAGGTCCAGGTCCTGTGGCTGCAAAGACATAATAACAATAATCAACTCTTCAGTGCTGCGCTTGTCAGTGGCTATGAGGTGTTTCTGCTGAAATACTGTAGACAGGTGTCTCCAAACATGCTGCTGGGTATCAAGACCAAACGCCTCCACCGCTGCTCTCATCTGCACGCAGGGCAGGGCTCCAGAGGTCTGGTGGGCTGCTCAGGTGCGGTTTTCTGATCATCAGTCATGCTAACATGTTCCTTTTAGACAGCAGACTCTTTCTCCTGCCACCTCCTCCAAACAACCTGTACTGGTTCAGTTGTTACTGAGCACCAAGTTGTTTGGAAAAATCACGCTTCCACACTGATCCACAGGAATAATTGTGTCTCTAAGCTCACTGCTTATGTTTGTCCCCTTTTGGCATTGTGTTATCACACACCTAAAGGCTCCACAGCAGTGTACTGCAAGAATGTCTGCTTTTGCAGAGTTCTGATGATCATCACAACTTTGTAGGGTTGCATCTTACAAATAAGCAGTGAGGTGGTACTTGCTATTGCCCAGCAGTGTGAGTGGAAGATTTTTATCATGTTACTAACGCTGAGGGCAGCCTTGTGCCTTCGCACCAATCATGTACTTATCAACCAGGGAAAATAAGAAACGTGGTGTCTGGCCTTCGGAGAATGCAGCCTGTGGTAAAGGACGAGCTCCTTTTCCTGGCGGTGTAGATGGAAGCAGCCTTTAATGATCTTTGTCTCGAGGACGTGCAGTGACCTCCACAGCTCCGGCAGAGAACCTGAATCTGTTTCATTCACGAGCCTCGTGTTAAAATAAGTCATTATGCTCTGCAATCTGATAAATGCTGCAGTCAACATCAGGTCCATCATGTAAAGACACAGGCGTTTTCTTTCTCCCGGACGATAAGCTCGAATGAATCAGTAATGAATCAGTAACGTGCAGCCACGAAGATCTGATTCGGTTATGTTTTCAGCTGCGTTGGGCCAGATCTGTGTTTGAAAAGCACCGTGATAAAGCAGGGTGATGTATCACTGCTGGTTTGTGTGTGTGTGTGTGTCAGGTGACACAGATAACTGCAGCCACAGCCTCTCAGAGGGCAGCGTCCTTGTGCTTGCAGATAACAACGTATTGTATTCTTCAGCTTCTCAGCCCCATTAAAGCAACCAGATCTGAGCTTCTGCAACAGCCTTTTCACTTCTGCACATCAGAGCAGAGGACGCTGGGACGCAAAGTGATGATATGAAATGTACAAATGCTCCATTAGGCAGCTAAATAACGCGTTTTTCCACGGCTGGACATCAGACTCCTGACAACAGACCATAAAGGGCATTAAATAAGTACCTTTCAAGTCCTCACTCAGCCCAACTTTCAGTTTGGAGACTGCAGCCGAGGCAGCAGGGGGCCTCATCACTGATGCAAAACAAAGCAGAATCTCAAGAAATTCTGCTTCCACGCTCTGGCAGCCAATAGAGACGTCTGTCAATCAAATGGCATCAATAAAAACAAGAAAATGAATTATTAAGTGCTCATTAACCGAGCAAGAAACCAACGCTCTGACTGATGCCTGCTACAAGGCTGTAAGGCGCTCAGTTGTGTAACTTAACATTCCTGCACTTTAATGCTAATGCTGCCTTTCTATGAATTCAGTCAATGCCGCCGAGCCAAGAAACATGTGATGGATTTATTAGAGAAAGGATGAGGCAGAAGTTTGCACCAGGAGCTCTGAATTTCATCCTTCTAGTGAAATCTCTTTGTGGCATTGCTGGGAAACCATCTGGTGTCTTCCTGCAAGATTTAGTTTGCTGCTCGCAAGAGTTTACACAGCAACTGAAACAATACTTCAGTCTGTTCAACGTTTCACTGACGTGTTCCCACACCCCGGAAGAGATCCAGAAATATGACTGTGTTTGAGCCGCCGAGGACTCATTCCATCTCGTCTCTACACAGATCGCTCTGCACTAGTCCGCAGTAACGTTCCCCACAGTGGGATCAATTCGATCTCATCAGCTTTGGAGTTGCAACCAAATTAAATGTACATTTTCAAATTGAGTTACTTGTTTTCCAGAGCTCTGGAAATAGGCAGCAGAAGCTCTGATTCATTTAAAACCAAAGCAAAACATCATTATTAAGTACCCGCTTGATTTTATAGCTTCCCTTGTGATCTTCTGTTCGTACTATCAGCAAAAACAACCAACGTAACTTTAGTCTTGCATCCTGGTTTTGTCTTCTGACAACTGTGCATCGCTTACAACACAATGTCGCACATCAACAAGGATGGATTTAGCTCAGAGAGCGTCAGTGGATATCATGGCAAAGGCGAATATGAGACTCAACAGAGTAATGAAAGAAGAAAAAGCTGAGCGTCACTGAATAAGGGACCAAACACGAGCATTTTGTTCCACTTTAACAACGGCATAACAACAATGTGGCGATGGCAGGCGCCAACCATCCGTCTTCCAGTTTGAGTTTCATGTGGAACTAAGATTTGTTGCAGTTCCTCGACTGACCACTAGAGGCAAACGCAAGTCAATCTTCATTCATAAACGCATTTACAGCCTGGTTGGAAAACCATTTTGGACTTATCCTTCTGATTTCTCTGGTGCGGGTGTGGACGTGGATGTACTCCAGTGAAATTAAACTCGCAGATTAAAGCACTAAAGAACCCTTTTCCTGATTTGGACAGTTGTTGATCCTAAATCAACACGGATGCTAAATTTCCACATTCAGCTGACATGGACATCATAAAATGTATCATAATCATTTTTGAAAGAATACGTTACATTAGTTTCATGATAAGATACAATGCATTAATGTACTTTTAACTTTTATGACCTATTTTTATTAAACATCAGGATCAACAGTTCTCTTAATGTGGAGTCCCTCAGGGTTTTGTTTAGGGCCTTATTCTGCTCCTGAATGATACCCAGAACTGATTATTGGAAAATAATCTATACTCGTGAATAGATTATTGACATTAACGCGGATGACCTCCCACTGTTGTTATGGACACCCTAACCCTGACCGCCAACCACAAAAAATACATTGAGCTTCACAATGATCCACCTTAACTGCAGATACCAAACAGGGATTTGCTGATGGTTAAATTAAGGATTTGCCTCTGATACTGGGAGAGTCAGCATAAAAATGGTGCTGTCTTACACCACACGACATCTTTACATTCAAAACAACTCCTTAAAACTATTGTTCCTGCTGTGGAAAATCTGCTATGACTGTCAGATGAGAGGTGAAAAGTTGTCCTTGGTGATATTTTATTAACTGCTGCAGCAGTAAAACCGGTTCAACAGAGGTAACACCAACGTCTGCAGGAGTTGTCTCCCCCCGAACATTTTACAAGGGCGTATTTAATAGTTTTGGGGGCCTCATACCGGAGGTTATGAGATGCCAGTTACCCAATCAGGAAGTTTATTTTATGAGTTATCTGCTCATTCCTGGCACCTCACATGCACATGTGGTAGCGACTACGGCTTTGTTCACAAATGTGCGGCTGATTAGGTCGGTATTAAGTTCCCAGGAAACCTTGAAAGTATTCATCAAAGATGTGCGGCTGCTTGGTTCGGGGTGCTCAGTAACCTTGAGAATCCAGTTTGAAGCTGACTTCTGCAGTCTACCAAACAGCGAAAGACAAGGAGGGCGCAGTTTGAGCAGTTAGGGTGTACAAAGGTCACACTAGACATGTCATTTATATTAACACCTGGATGAGAATATTACAGGGAGTTTTGAGTGACATTTATGATCTATGCCTTTATTTATTCCTCTTTAAATTATTACAGTGCTGTTTTTGTCTTACAACTGAAGGTTTATTGCGTCTTCACGGGTTTCCAGTTGGTTTGAGTTATTTTTATTGAAACCAACTTTTATTTCAAATAAAACTTTATGACAACATTGATTTCTTTTTATGGTCTCATTGTTATTACTTCAGTTGTGAAGTACTCTTATCTGAGAAGGGTGCTTTATAAATATACATTTCCAACTCCGACTCCTAAACTTAGTGAATTCTTGAAAACCCTCCTCATCGATCGGCTCTTATTGAAACCCAGAGCCACCATCCGACCTCCTGCGCCAAAAAAAACAAAAACAAAAACATTCAGCGTCGGTGAATTTACAGTTCTGCTGCGGTTCGTGCTGCTCTGGAGCTGCATCGATATATGACTTTTAATACAAACCTGACACACGTGTCGTCTCACGTTTTTATCCACCAATTAGCTGATAGATGGATGGATGGATGGATGGATGGATGGATGGATGGATGGATAGATAGATAGATAGATAGATAGATAGATAGATAGATAGATAGATAGATAGATAGATAGATAGATAGATAGATAGATAGATAGATAGATAGATAGATAGATAGATAGATAGATAGATAGATAGATAGATAGATAGATAGATAGATAGATAGATAGATAGATGGATGGATGGATGGATGGATGGATGGATGGATGGATGGATGGATGGATGGATGGATGGATGGATGGATGGATGGATGGATGGATGGATGGATAGATAGATAGATAGATAGATAGATAGATAGATAGATAGATAGATAGATAGATAGATAGATAGATAGATAGATAGATAGATAGATAGATAGATAGATAGATAGATAGATGGATGGATGGATGGATGGATGGATGGATGGATGGATGGATGGATGGATGGATGGATGGATGGATGGATGGATGGATGGATGGATGGATAGATAGATAGATAGATAGATGGATGGATGGATGTTGTTTCATCATTTATCAGGTCGACTGCTCCTCTTGGAAATGAAACGGCGTGAATTACACTCCACACACACTTCTGCTGTAATCCTCTCACAACACTGGCACATAATCACAATAAATCACCCAAATGATTACAAGTACAGAATCACTCCGACCCGCTGACAGAGCCACGATAGCGAGGAACACATTGTTTAACCCCTCCACCAGCACTGATCTTTACATGATGTGCATATCTCTGACTGTTTACAGGATGCACTTTGACTGTGCACCTCTGTTTAAATCAATATAAAATAAATAAATGCATGCGTAGAAAAAAAGCATCCCCGCCCCCACACACATGAACATGAAGGTTATATTCAGCGGTAAAAACATAACCAAGTCCCTGCAGATAAAGAGTTTTCCGCATCAATATGCCATGAGAGATGATGTAATCTTCATCGAACAAATGATAAACACACCTAAATAGTCACAGTGCTGAAAGAAAAAGTTCTGGATGTTAAAGTTTTGGGTTTTCAGGTTTGTCCTAGTTCTCATAATCGAGTCTTGTTTGCATGAGTTCCTGCATGTTTTACCGCCTGCTTTATTTTGAAAGTCTGCCTTTTCGTGTCTTTACTTCTGTTTAACATTCTTTGTTGGAGTCTTTCCTGATTGTTCTCACCTGCGTCTCCTCGGCGTTTGTAAGTACTTGTTGTTTTGTCTGTTTTTCTCTCTTAAGTCCATTTTGTTTTGATCCTGGTCGTGTTTTTTCCTCTTTTCTGTTGCTGCTCTCTTTTTCACTGTTTCACCTTATGTGTTTAGCTCGTTTGCTTATTTTGGACCTCCTGTTTGTGGCAGCGGTCTGTTGTCTTGTTTTAATGAAACGATTCTTACCTGTAACTGTCTCCGGTTCCGCTGCTCCGGGGTCCTCTCCACATCTCATCATAACACTGATTCTTCACACTTATCGCTTCTACAAAACCTATATATTAGTGGTTTTCAAACCTGGTTTACAATTAATCAAAGAGTTTAGCTGATAATAGATGCTGGAAGCAGATGCAAAGCCATTTCAGAGTGTTTAGACAGTTGGAGTCTCCCAACAGAGTTTTGCACTGTGGCTTTTATTCTCGGAAGTGGGTATCTGGCCAAGATGACTCCAAAGGCACGATGGAGAACCCTCAGTGCGGTGAAGAAGAACCTAGGAGTCTGAAGTCACTGGAACTGAAACCTGTAAGTACAGCATCTCTGTTCATGAGTGTATAAGTAAGTCGTTGATGAGTTGAGTGATGCAGCAGAACAACGATCCCGTACATGTAAAGAAATCCCCCAAGAAGAGGAAAATCCACCTTTGGACTTTCATACAGTAAAACTCATGAGATCCTCCACAATAAGACACAAGACTTTCTAAGAATATAATTTCTAAGAATAAGAAAGATAAAAGCTTATACAATACAACTCTCACTAGTAGAACCATGTTTGAACAAGATATCTTCAGTTGTTTTTTTAAGAAATCTGTGAGATCAATACAGGGATAAAACATGGGAAATTGAGTCAGCAAACATGGCCCAAGCGCCTGAAAACACAATCCCCCTCAGATCCCTTGCACCGGGCGTGTGGGGCGACTAACAGCCTTGAACTGGATGACCCGACGGGTCGACAGGATGAGCAGACCTCCGACACCTTGAGCACGCAGAGGCTTGAACGTCAGCGCTGAAATTCTAAACTCAATTCTGGACTGAAGACGGATCATAACTGAAGGCAAACGAATCCAGAGAAAACGGTTCACAAGGGTCTAAACGCTTTTCTTTCACCGTAAACGCACATTACAAACTAGACCCCTGGTTTCCACTTTCACTGTCCTGTCGTTAGTTGTGTGGGAGTTTGATGACAACCCTAATTGCACCTCCCAAAAACATTCGCGCATCACCGGCGTTCTCGCGCCGTGATCAGGCTCTGTCACGGTTCCTGCTCGTGAATTGGACTGTAATGTTGTGATAATGTGACACGCCTGACGTATCCTGCGCCGTGCTGCCATCTCCAGCAGTAATGGTGCCACCCATCTGTTTAAAGCCATCATGTCAGCAAGAGAACAGGTGATAAAATGCAGTAAGAAACCAATTAATGCCTCACTGATTGGTGCTGCTCGCAAGCTACTAAATTAACACCTATTTAGTGGAAACTGTTATTTCAAAATTCCTTCATTTTCTGGAATAACATAACATCTCATTAAAGCTCCACTGAGGGGCATCTGACACTTTAATTGCGCAGTTCAGTGGTTCATTTATGTTGGAGTCATCAATGCAGGCAAGTGATGGCACAGAAGGAAAAGAAAAATCAAGCATGACAAATACAGAAGAGCATGTGTGACATGTTAAATTGACCTGCACAGAAGGGAGGTTCTTTATGTGCAACACATGGATGAAAGAGCTGCAGAGGGGTGGCTGTCAGCTTCCGTTTCATCTGCCATATTTACCACTTAATCCACCGAGGGACACTCTGATAGCTTATTAGGAGCTCAGTACAGTCATGTACTTTCTCTTCCACAGTCAAAGTTGCAATTACTAATCCAATTTAGTAGCAGAGGAGTCTTGTGGTGTGTGTGTTAATCTGGTTTCTGCAGCTGTTGAGTCTCTTGTTGCCAACGGAGGGGTTACCGAACGCACATGACCAAAGGCATCTTAACTGGTGGCACAAGAGCGCGCTGCTGGTTCCGACTCGGCTGCTTTTGTTCAGTTCACACGGGCGCTTTATTAAAGCAAGAGGCAGAGCGCTGGGTGGAGATGGGATCACAGATTAAATTCAGGGGAAATAAATCTGGCATGGAGAGAAACTGCCCTTTGTGAGGGAGGATAAACCTTCTAATAGCACTCTGTGAGCATCTAAAACAAATCCAATCATTTCTGCACATAAGGTACTTGTGAACTTTTCATCTGACGGTAATCAATTTATATATATATATATATATATATATATATATATATATATATATATATATATATATATATATATATATATATATATATATATATATAGAGAGAGAGAGAGAGAGAGAGAGAGAGAGAGAAAAGCTTTTTAGCACCAACCGTTCACTCTGCAGTGTCTCACACAGGCAGACGTTTGCACACTCCTTTGTTTTGCGTGTAAAACTGATCTGATTACAGTGGGTTTGAGTACTACTTTACTACTTTAGTATAACTTTATTACTATTATTCATGTTTTAAAAATGAAGCCAAAAAAAAAAAAGTTCAAGCCAAAGTATTTGGTGGTGACTCCACGGTGCGCTGGTCCCGGGGTTGCCCAGGAACCCCGACTTACCCCTCCACGGCTGTGCTTTGCGGTGGATGTCAGGCGTTTGTTTGGTTTCCTCCAAACCTGCTGCTGAGAATTAAGACCAAACACCTCCACGTTGGTCCCGTCTGTCCATGAGACGTCGTTCCAGAGGAGGTTTGTTCCATAGACACGTGGAAGAGCGGCCACCGTGGTACAGACCTGGTGACAGTGGACACGCGCTATTTCATCATCTTAATTACTCATTATCTGTCAAATGTTGCCTGACCCTTACCCTTTTAGACACTGTCCGTTTTGTGTTGACAGCAGCAAACCTCTAAATCCTGTAGGAATGCCTGACTTTGTTCTGCCTGCGGACGTTCAAATAAAACAGGCGTACGAACCAGATCCCATGGAATTACCTTCCGTAGGGAAGATGTAATGATCGAGAAGCAGTTTTCTATATCCGCTGCTGACTATGACATTTTTACACCCTTCTGTTTGTCGTAGGCCAGTTAAATACCAGGTTTTTTCCAAGTTTTATTTTTTATCTTTTGTTTTTTTAGGAGACCAGAATGATCAAAGCCGGCATGTTTTAGACATCGAGGCACAAACTGCCTTTCTTGTTAATCAATATGCCAACTTAAAATACATTTCTGTGCCTAAATAGCTGTGAGAGGATTTTGAGATTTCTTTTAATGAAAAGTGCATTACAAATAAAATGTATTATTATTATTATTGTTATTTAATTAACAATAATTCATGAATAAATCGTGGAGTTTATTAACTTTATGAGCCTATATGTTTTGAATACAACATAACATACATAATTAAAGCATAAATATTGTGTCATTTTGAAAATATACATATTGACCTGTAAAATATGACCCACATTTTACTGTCACCTGTTGTGGATATTTGACTTTTGAGTGTGACAAGTCTGGGTCTTGTTGAAGTAAACAGTGGGTATGTTAAACCTGTCGGCTCCTCGGTTCTTTTCTGCGTTACGTTTCATGTTCTGTTTTATGGTTCATGTCTTACTTTTATGTCAATATTGTCTTTTGCTGCAGTTTTGCACTTTGGTCTGCTGTGCTTGTTTAAAGCGTTCATTCGGGCCTGGGCTGGTAAAGGTAAAAGATATAGTGTGGATCATAGACTTGTATATGTCATTATGAACCCATAATCATTTTACAAGTCGATGAAATGAAAGATACTTTATGAACCCCAGGGGGAAATTGCTAAAGTAATAAATAATAAATAGCAATAGTTGTTATTTCACTGCAAATTGCAGTAGTATTTATAAATATGACATTTATTCTTCAATATATTCATCTTTAAAGAATAAGCTGATCATCTAAACAGTCGAGGCTCCTGGAGGAGCGGGTCTGCACCACGCTGGTCGCCCGGTCCGCCGTCGCTCCAGCGCCCCGCCGCGTCGAACGCGCCATCTACGTGTGTCGCGCCTCCTAAGAAACCGTATTGTCCAGTCTTGCGCTGTCATGGACACTTTGATTCAACATGCTCACTGAGGCCTGCCGAGTTTTGGCTTTTCTTGCATTTCGCTGAGCAGCGGAGGGTCTGACTTTGAGGTAAAGTCGCTGGGAAGTCCACTCCTGGGAAGACTAGCAGCTGTCTTTCCACTCTGTGGCACTGACAATCAAGTTGCCAGAATGTCTTCTTTTGTTGATTTGTGCCCACCTGAACCTTCATCCAGAGCGTTGGTTCATCTGAATAAAAGACATTGTCCATGTCCCGGTTCTCTGAAGATGCTCAGGCTTTTTCCTCTCTTTCAGTTCTTTATTTCTTCTAGTGAATTTAGCAAATGTTGGTTAAACTGCTTTTGTATTGTGTCAATAAATGTGGAAAATAACTGAAAAGTCCAACTGAAACCATCTGGTGGAAGAGCAGTACATGGTTCAAGTTTATCTCAAGGGTTGATCTCAGGGGTTCCGGGGAAGTGATTGATCAACAAAGCTGATCCATGACTGTGATAAGAAATAGGCAGTAAGAAACGTTCAGGTCCAACTGTTTTATTAAAGTACTCATATTTACTTTTCTCTTTGGAATTATGAAATGCAGCTCCTCCACCTTCGTACAGCTTGCGTTGCTAAGCAACAGTAGGCTGAACTCCAGTGACTGGATTTTTTTATGGTTCTTTTTTGTCTGTTACGTTTCTTTTTCAGTCATTTTAATTTAATTGACATGTTTTGAAGTGACAATAGAATAAAAGGACAATGAAAACAATGGATTAATAGAATGTGCAGATAAAAGAAAAGAAATAAAATTAGTGACATACACCTGGAAAAAAAACAGATTTGGCAACAAAAAAAACTAAGTAACTTTAACAGATATTATCAGCAGAAAGACTCTTTATGTGTGAAGTTTATGTACACAAAAGAAAAACTGCACCATTCTGGTAAATAAGACCAATAAAAACAACAAATCAAAATTAGACGGAGAAAAAAAGCTTCAGTTTATATAGAAGTTGATTTTCTTCAAATGACTTCAAATGTTTTATCTAATTGATCACATTTGTGCATTTGTTTTTCTTTCTTTTCTTCTCTTTCTCTCAATGTAATGACAGATTTAGGTGAATAAGGCCAAACGGTTGTTTCTGTCACTTCGCGGTGCTCCCTGCATCGTCTGTTCCCGGTTGTGGAGCCGCCTCCTCGCTGTGATTGGCCGCCTCCTCGCTGTGATTGGCCGCCTCTTCGCTGTGATTGGCCGCCTCCTCGCTGTGATTGGCCGCCTCCTCGCTGTGATTGGCCGCCTCCTCGCTGCGATTGGCTGCCTCCTCGCTGCGATTGGCTGCCTCCTCGCTGCGATTGGCCGCCTCGTCTTCACCACCTGGCACCTCCTTAGATTTTGGTGTATTTACAGTCATGGCTCCGCCTTTTTTTCATCCGTTCTTCACTGCCTCCTCCTTCTTCCACCTGGACTTCCACTCTTCACTCTACTGCATTATTTTTCCATTGACCTTCTCCATCCCCCTTAGTTACTGTTGCTAAGTGTGACTGTTGCTAACTTGGACTATCTGGCTCCTCCTCCTTTTTCCACACACAGCGAGCATCTTCCTTTCTTTCGGGTCCTCGCCTATTGGATGTCTGGATTGTTATTGCTGAAGTATCCTACTGCTTCCTCCTCCCTCGAGTTTGAAAAAGTTAAAACTATCTGATCAGACACTCCGGAGTTAAATTTCAGCGACTACATGTCACATTTTGACAAGTGACTAAATCAGAAATGGCGTATCATCTCAACAGTAGACATAACTGGAGTTTTTATTGCAGTCTAAACATTTCGCCTCTCAGAGAGGCTTTGAGCTCCCGGAAAGATGAAACGTTCCTCACTGCGTGATGCAGACACACATGATCTCATCATGGTTCTTCTGCTGATCTGAACTTCTTCTTTCAAAAATCTCTATGTGAAGCTTATTGTTGAATATTTTTCTGTGTGATCACTAAATCATTACACTATATGAAGTGGATATAGGCTGACGTTGTTATTTAACATCACACTGTGATGTGACTGCACGAAATGACGCTGGGAAACATGCAGAAAAGGCGACGACAGGATTTTATTTATTTATTTTATTATTTATGAGATTCCAGCTGACAAGTGCATTCAGATGGCACTTTAAGTTCTTTTAATATAATTTTTCTCTTATTTAGGCTGAAACTAAGGACCTTGAGTACTAAATTTTGCGCCATCTCAAACGTGAACGTGTGCTGGCATGACAATAAACAATCCTTGAATCCTTGAATCCTTGAATCCTTGAATCCTTGAATCCTTGAATTGGTTTGGTGAAATCGGGAAGTCGTTTGCAGTGTTTTACTTCGCAGTCTCTTAATTCCCAGACTTGTGTTCTCGGTAAGTTTGTACTTGGCTGTACTTTGGAGGACTCGAGAACATTTAACAGCCTTTTTGCAATTACATCACCAGTGTACTTGAAAAAACTCTCAAAATGACAGAGGAAATTTAAAAATAGGCTCTATCTTTAAAACTTTACCACAAACATGAATTTATTGTAAATATATTCTAGCCTGAAAACATCTTGAAACTACAGTCTCTTAAACGAACATAAAATCATAACTTTACATTTACTCTTCTCTCTTTCTCCACTACTTTCACTTGTTGGTGTGAAATGCATTCTGGGATACGTTGCTGCCTCAGGCCTACAAAAGTCTCCACTAAACGCAGCCAGAAGACCTGTGGGTGTTTCCACTGGACTTGATGATGCGGGTTGAGAAGTGGAGCAGAACTTCAGCAGCAGATGCCGACGTTCTCACAAGAACCCATATGCAGAAACGTCGCCCTGTGGCCTCGTCTTCGTCCACACCTGTCTCGTCAGTGCGTTTGTCTCCGTCTTTCCTCTCTTCTCCTCTAAGCTGTGGTAGATGGTTTATGTTGGTCCTCCTGCTTGTGGCTCTCTTCTCCCCGTGTTTTTGTGACTTCTGCTTTTGCCTTTTAGTTTGATTTCGTGTTTCTGAATTTCCTGCAGAGCAGCACCGTTTGTTGCATATTAACACTAGTGTTCAATTACTCCTGCCTCCATCGATCTTCTGCACTTGTGTCCTTCACAACTCCTGCGTAACGCAAACAATTACAATTTCTTTATTGAACAGACCCTTAAAGCATTCGTGGTGCAGAAGGAGAAATTACGTGAACTCCGGGAGCGTTGTGCTGTACTACCAGTCTTCTTATGGAGCAACCCAACTGTGGACTCGTGGAAGCTGGAACCCTTTGTGATGACTCCGTATCTGCTTCCGGCTTTATGCAGATCCACTGCTCCTGATCATAAGTCTTCAAAGATGAATTCTCAATAAAGTATGGCTCATATCAGTAGAAGGTTCTTAAGATCAGCAAAGCAATCAAAGTGCTTCTAAAGCACCCCTCCAAACCCATTTCATCAGGACTCCACATGTGCATCTACGAACCCTGATTTTGTTGAAGTAATCAGTATGTTGGGCTCATGCGTTTCCGTGCCAGTTATCTGTTATTGTAGGCTCTACACATAACTAACAGAAAAACCCATCGCAGACGGCCATCGTGTTTGTTAAAATGCACCTCCAAACGAACTTTGCCATTATATTTACAAGGTAAACACATATAAATTTAGCTTTGCAAACAGCAACTGCAATGTTGAGTGCAATATTGCAGTGTTTCCATGTAATATTTAACTATTAAACATGCCTGAAGGTTCATGAAACACCTCCAGCTCACGGTGGCAGCTCGTATGTTGTGTTGTTTTATATTTTAGGATCAGATGGTCTGTTTCTTTCCCCACAACATTATCTCTTTCATGCATAGCGGTCGCTACAGCGGAGAGCTATTCAAAAGCCATTTTCTGGTATCTCTGCGGGTTTGGATGGTTTAGATGCACATTAGCCACTTCAGTGGACATCAGAGAGTCATCAGAGACTCCATTCGGTGGACTGTTTTTGGAGCAGAATTGACATGTATTTCTTTCCTTATTGCAGTTGAAAGCTTAAATCCATAATAATCACACATACATATTTATATATAATACACATTCTTTTTGCGTGGCAACATTTTAAACGTAATCACACAAGCATCTTCGAGTTTTTCAAAAAATGATCAGCAAAAAAGTGTGGACACCGACCATTCACCGACTGTGTCCCTCCTCGGTCTACTTTGTGGTACATGATTGAGGTGCTTCTAGAAACCCCCCCAGGCAGCGAGACTTCTCCTTCATTTGAAAATGTTAAAGGCTGCGGTGATTTATACCTCTGCAGTTGAACACAGTTGGACCGTCCCCCTTCACCGGCTCTGTTTTGTCAGTGAACACAGCAGATCTAAGTGTTTAACGCCATGTCAAACCTGCTGTTTTTTCCTGTTACATTCATTTGGGTAATTTTGGATACTGGGTGTAACTCTTACAGCTTGCAGATGTAAGTACTTTGACACTTTTAAAAGACATTCTGCTTTTAGAAATTCGCCCTCTATGTCTGATCCGGGGTAGTCATGTGGACATAAATGCATGCCCATTAACAACAGCAACAACAGCACTGGAATAGAAACGAATAAGAGCGATGAAGCCTTTGAGCAGCTGAAACCCAGGAGGGAGGGCAGGTCTCGGTCCTCATCAGACCCCCACCCCCCTCAAAACAGCCCACTGTGTCCTTTTTAACCTGCTCTGTCAGAAGCTTTCCCATTCAGGAGAACAAACTTCACTGATTGTTTTTTCAAGGCCTTGAACATACTCAGGCTCCGGGAACAGAGAATAAAAGAGCATCCTGTTCCATGGTAACACTAAAACTGACTTTCCAGCAGAGATAATATTTGGCTATGGTCTCTTTTTTCAAAGACAAACAGACCTGTTAGCTGTCTTTTGTTATCGCACCCTGCTACAATAATATTATGCAACTGAAGAAGGCCAAGACCACCATGAGAACAGGATTATAAACACATTTGCAAGTCAAATATTGTCATTTACTCATTTATGATCCTTTCATGATTTGCAGATCAGTAGCAGATGAGATAAAGGACTTTCATTTTCATTCAGCTAATTATGTTTTGAGCTGCATCACCACCACTAGACCTCGTTTCCTGCTCTGAATACGTTCCTTTGAAGGGAACAACTTACTTGGTGGAGTTCATGACTTCAGATTTCAAATGGAATCAGACTAACACGATCAGAGAAACTCTGAGCTCAGAAATTCTTTCAATTTCTGTGGTGCTGAGACTGGTGTCTGTTTGAAGAGTTGTTCTTGGGTTTTGATCAGTCTCAACCTTGTGTTTGAATTCTTTGAGAAATACGTTTTTTGGTCTTTTTTTGTTTTTTCCCCTTGTTTATCTGGAACACAGTTCAATTCTTTTTAATTCTGTTTGCACAGTTTACAAAAGTCATCTGAAGGCACTTTACACAGACAGTGAACAAGTTTAACACAGTCAGTTACGTACGATCCAATTCCACTCCAGTTCAATTCCAATCATTGCAATTCACTTAGTCTTTCATTTTTTCACAAAGAATCCTGATTTAAAACTCATGTGATTCATGCCTGCCTTAATTGAATTTTCTTCGGGTAGCTCGTGTTTCCCCGTGAGCACTAAGCTGAAGGAAACATCACAGAAGTCTTCTGTTCATCCCTGTCCTCATGTGGCTTCTCGCTCTCTGAGAAAGACCAGTACGTAGTGTGCCCATCTCTGTGAGGATTGTCCATGCCAGGAGGGCGTTGATGGGGTCTGAGGAGCATGTGTTTTGTTGCCTGATTCGGCGCTCAACCCTGGAAAGGCAGGTCAAGTTTGTGGAGAAGGTGCTGGGACAAAATGTCATGACCTGTTCTGACCCCTTAGCTTCTGGGACTCGGCTTCGTCCGACTCTGATGTCAAGAGGTTTTTGGTCAAAGTCCCAGCACGCAGCTGGGCTGACCACGTGGATTACGTTTAAGGGTTAATGGAGACCGAGCTGCGGAGCTTTGAAGATGCTGAGCAGCCACAGCTCCAGCAGGACGATAAGCATGGGGATGACGTCCTGGACATATGATTGGTTATGCGTGGTTTGTCTGAGGACGACCAGGATGATAGATCAGGTCAGTGTGTCTGTTCTGCCGGTGCTACTGCTGCGCCAATGGGTCAGGAGGACACACACTTCCTCACGATATTCCGACATTCAGCTGCAAGACTGGAGGTAGAGGGCCTCTCCACCACCTGCTCAGAAGCTGTCACGGGTTTTATCTCCCACCAGAACCCACTCCGCTGAAGAACTGCCTGCCCATGTACCCAGATTTTGTTTCAGAGCTGACTTCATTGTGGTGTAAACCCCTGTCTGCCTGCATCACTGTACCCAGCTATGGACGTTACTTAGACTTGGACGGTGCTGAAAATGCTGAGCTGGTCAATTCTCCACCCATGGAGCCATTTTTGGCAAATAATTTGGCCCCTCCCACAACTACGGTGTGAGCAGACCCACTATGCTTCCGTCCAAGCTGTCCAGGTTTTATTGGCAGCTGGAAAAAACGTGGTGCACACAAGCAAGCACTGCTCATGCACTGAGCTCCGTCGCCGTGCTTCAGACTTATCAAGCCACGTGTCTGGCAGAGCTTGGAGAACAGGTACCTTCTGACAACCCGTTGTCCTGAATGAGATCAGGGTTGCCATGGATTACATACTCCATGTGTCCCTAAGGGAAGAGCTTCCACAGTGGTGGCACAGAAGTGCTGACACTTTCAGACATACCGGGCAGGGACCGGGCCATCTACCTGGATGAGCTGATGTCTGGCAAAGTTCGAGCTTAAGAAAAAGCAGACCAAAGCTCTGCGCAGCATCCCCAGATGTGATGCTATTGTCAAGTCTGGTGTGATGTCATAAACCTTGATGACTGCTTTCATGGCGCTTGGCTTTTTAAAGATGCAAGCTTTTCAGTGCTGGCCTCGACTGCAGCAGTTGTGCGCTTCATGCCACCTCCACAAAAAGGTGGCAATAACCGCCTCCTGCATGTTACCTCCCCGCCCTTGGAGAGAACCAGGCTTATTGTGTCAAAGCGTATTTGCAAAGAGGTGTCCACAGATGTCTCCTTCAGAGGGTCGAGGGCTCCGTGAGAGGTGTGGACAACAGCGCAGTCAGACCAACTACCTGCAGTTGTTAGCCCCTTTGAAGCATTTTTGTCATGTTCTGGTGGGTCACAATGTTCTAGTCAGAACAGACAACAAAACAGTGGTTTCCTACATAAACAGACAGGGAGGAACCTGGTCACTCCCACTCACTTAAAACGGTCTCACTTTCTGTTGGTGTGGTGCAGTGACCATCTCCTGTCAGTCAGAGCCAGCCACGTCCCAGGTCATCTGAACCTGGGGGCAGACCTGCTGTCCAAAGGGGGCCCTCCTGTTGCTCCATTGAGAATGGATGCCCTAGCTCATCTGGGCCCAGTGTTGCTGCCAGTTCTGAAGAGGGACCATCAACAGGACCTGTCCCTGATTTTGGTGCCCCATAGTGGCTGAGGCCCTGGCCGCTTCCGGTCCACCCAGATCTCCTCTCTCAGGCAGTAGGGCAGATATTTCATCCACGCTAACCTGTTTCATGCCAACCTGTCCAAATTGATGGCTAGGGGCCTTCCCCCAGCTGTGATGAACAACAATCCAGAGTGCACAAGAGGCTTATATGCCTTTGAATGGCAGGCTTTTGAACAGTGGTGCCAGAATCAAAAAAGTTGTTCCATTTCAGTGTTCTGTTGTGGATGTCCTGGTGTTTCCTTCAGGAGTTGTTGGTTAGGGTCTCTTCTTTTCCATAATTAAAGTCTGCATGCAATATCTGCTTGTCATGTTGGTTTTGATGGAGTGACACCATGCTCTCACCATCTTGTTATTAGATTTTTAAAAGTGTCAGCAGATTGAGACCTGTGGTTACCCAGTGTTCCCTCTTGGTACCTGATCTTTTGAGCCACTTGAGTCAGTGGATGTGACATTTCTACCATACAAGACCGCTTTGCTTCTCGCTCTGCCCTCAGCAAAGAGGGTCAGTGATCTTCATGCACTGTCGGTTCCTCCCTCATGTGCTCAGTTTGCCTCGGAGGGCTCCAATATTACTCTGTGCCCAGCATATTTGCCTAAGATAAATACTGCTGATTACAGCTCAACGTCAATTAAGCTCACAAGCTTTTGCATCTGAAGAGCAAAGGAAGTTGCATTCCCTGTGCCCAGTCCGTGCTTTGTGCATTTACGTTGATCACACTCAGAGTACGTGTCCATGTGAGTAGCTGTTTCTTTGTTTTGCCAATCCAGCCAGAGGTAAAGCCCTGTCTAAGCAGAGGCTCTCTCACTGGATTGTGGGAGCCCTGACTTACAGAAACCGAAGTCTTTACCTGATGGCGTGAGGGCCCACTCCACCAGAGAGGATGTGACATCACAGGCTCTGTAAAGGAGAGTTGCTGTGGGTGGTGTCTGTCCTGCGGCCAACTGGTCATCACCACCTAAGTTTGTTCGGTTCTACCGATTGGATGTGACAGCCCCTTCTGTGGCTCTCGTTTCGTTCTGCTCGGTCTGTTCAGCCCTGAAGTGCTGGCGTTGACCTCGGTTTGGTGGCTCTGCGGGGGGTGTATATATGTCCCATTCTACATGTGTTGTAGTGAGTTAATTGACAAAAAAGGGAACGAAATGTTATGTCTATCACTTTTGTTCCCTGAAGAAGAGGAAGGAGGTACAGCTGGGCTTAGTGACGAGCAGCCATTGAACTGAAGGATGACTGTGATGTCGTTGTATTTAAGTGCAGCAGGGCCTCCCATACATGTACCTCCTTCCTCTTCTTCAGGGAACAGAAGTTATAGATGTTTCTTTTGGTCCTAGTGTCACAAATCTTCTGTTGTATGTCTTTAAAGTGGAACAAAGAAGAGAGAGCACATTGGTTCTATTTTATCCTCACTGCACTGGCTGCCCGTCCATTTTAGAGTCAATTATAAAATCCTTTTTTATGTGTTTTTAAATCTGTAAATGGTCTTTTCCTTCCCAACCTCTCTGAGCTGCTGCATTTGAACTCCCATCCCGCTCAAACAGACAACGAGTCATTTGCCCGGCGTACACGTATGTGGACATCACAAGTGTTATTGTCTAAGTCACAATATTTCATTTCTTAAGACCCCCAAAGCACCAATAAAAAAAAAAATTGCACCAGGTCTTAGAAACGTAAAAATATACTATACAAAATATACAAAAACCTTTTTCTTAGATTTAAATAGAAATCATATTCTTTGGCTGTATGAAGTTATTCATATTTTCTTTATTTTTGGACATCCGCCCGAACGTTCGACAGGCTACTTCGCCGTGTGGCCCACCTGGTCGGGTGGAGATGACCACACACCCACGACGGAGGCTCAGTGGTTCATCGGCTGATGTCAGTCAGGGGCTTTCAGGGCCTAGTGACTCATCGCCGCAATAACATCTTTGATAAAACCCAACATGTCCCAAGTCTTTTGACAGTTTGTGATTTGGGAAACCTTTATTCTTTTTGTAAAAATGTAAAATAGAGCAATTTCACTGACCTTTCGCTGGTCTAAATATTAAAAGTATTGTAAAACAGTAAATTACCTTTAAAAAGAATAATCTTTTTTCTCCTCCTTGTATAACCTTCCTTGTGTTGTCAATACTTTCATATTTAAACTTTATGGGTTTAAACAGTAGACCTGTTGGTTGTTAGTGTTGAAGTCATTTTGTGAAATTTAAAAAATGAAAAACAGATGCTGGTTGCCTTGTGAAAGGCTGGGGACCAGTGCAGGGTGTAGTAGTGCCCTGTGTCAGGGTCCAGCAGACCATTAGGCGGGTATAAAGTGGATGTTTGGAATAACAAAAACGAGTAAAATGGTATGTATATGTACAATCTTTAATAAGATGAAGTAAAATAAAATTACAATATATATATCTTCAGATATCTTAATAGTAAAATTAAATATTTAAACTCTGCCACAAATGTTATCTGCCACGAACAAAAACACACCATACCCTACTTTGAACCACTTCAAACATGTAATAATTATATTTTATATATATATATATATATATATATATATATATATATATATATATATATATATATATATATATATATATATATATATATATATATATATATATATATATATATAGCCTGCAGCCTAGTCTTTTTCATGTTTTGACTTTCTAAAATACCACGTTCTGTGACAAACCATTAACAGCATTTCCAGATGTCACACATTACCACAGCAGGTAGATGGTGAGTCCCTGGCTTGCATGTTCGTAAGGACGTGTCCCTCCGGTCTGAACGGTGAATGTTCAGTTGTTCAGTACCTCAAGTACCATGACAAAGTTTTTTTTTGTTTTGTTTTGTTTTGCTGTTAAAAATGCTTGATTTTTGCAATAACTTTACAAAAATTGCAGTGCAATTTGTGGAGATTTAATTTGCTAAATTTCCTTTTTTAAAGATAAAAACAAGACCCAACTGGTAATTAATTTAAAACAGCTTGAAATCGCTTACTCAAAAATGCAAACATAATTAATTTCCCTTTGGAGAGTAATAAAGCATTTTAATTTAAATTAAATGTGAATATAAAATGCATGATATGCAAGGAGAATTTCTTTTTAAGTGCAGTTTCTTGGGAGATTATTGTTAAAGACATAACTTCTAAGCTCCTTCTAAGTAGAATAACTGCACTAATCATCTTTCATCCTCGCAGACTCTTCCTTTCTAGTTTGTCAACGTCAGGAGTCTCATCAAATATCACCGCCACCGGCTTTCCTGCAGGATGGGCCTCCAGCACCTCCTTTTCTTTGTCATACACTTTTTTGGAGCTGGTGAAAACCTGGAACCACCGTCGACCGGAGGAGTATTCACATCAGCAGAAGGGATAATCCAGGCTTCACAAATCTAAATAAATACAGTTTCTGAAAATTAGTTCTGATTCTAATTTAATGGGTACAAATTTAATGTATTACTTTTGTTACTTTGATTGTACACTTTATTTCCATCTGTTATACTCTGGAACAATGCTTTTCAAACCCCTGCTGTGTGCTCCTTCCCCTTAATTTTCTCTCTCACTCACACACACACACACACACACACACACACACACACACACACACACACACTTTACTTTGGTACTAATGCTCCACCATAATGTTGCACGTTGCACCGATGGCAGCGGTTTTGCTTTTATAGATTGGTCGAGCCAATTAATCTGTCAACTGGATGGAACCAGCATAACTAGTTCTTCTTCCAGAACTGTGGGACTTGTAGTTCTTTTTCTTCTCTGTTTTTATACATTCATCAATCCATCCATCTTCTACCACTTATTCGGAGTCTCGGGGACGGTAGCCTAACCAGGGAACCCCAGACGTCCCCTTCCCGAGCCACATCTCCAGCTCATTTAGGAGGGTCCCAGGGTTTTTCCCAGGCCAGCTAAGAGCCATAGTCTCTCCAACGTTTTCTGGGTCTTCCCCGGTGTGGGATTTGCACGGAAACGTTCTACTCTGAGCCCCTCCCAGATAACTGAACTTCTCTAAGACACAGCCAGGACACCATGGGAAACGTTTTTAGACGCTTGTATCCACCATGTCATTATTCTGGTCACTACCCAGAGCTCGGGACCATAGGTGGGGGTAGGAACGTAGATCGACTGGTAAACGCAGAGCTTCGCCTTTTGGATCAGCTTCTCCTGTCACCACTGGTCCACTTTAAAATCTTCCCCCACTCATGAACAAAACTCAACGATTAGAAAAGTTGTGTGTACTGTGGACTTTGGTTGAATTCGTGTTATTTATTACAATCACACGATCGCCAATCCCTGGAGGGACTGCGGGGTAAGAAATACATTTTTAGTATTTCTTACCAAAACCATAAACTCACTAGAAGTTACCTTCATTCACATCTGTGCATATGTCGCACTGAAAGTGTGACCTGGAAGACACGATTAAAATGTGAGCTGCCAACATGAAATCAGGTATGGATTAATATCTAAGCCTAACTGTGTTGTTTAGCATTCCCAGCATGGCATCATTTCAAAAGGCAGACGTGCACTAGCAGTCACAAGTTGAACAAACTTTCCCAAGGTTTTGAATGGTAGTCCAAGTTGTATTGATTTGGAAGGACAGAAGATTTTATCATTGTTGGGCCTTATTGTGACTGGTTTGTTTCTCACTGTGTACCAATGTAACTGTTACACATTCTGGTGGGAAACTCCTTCGTTGGTGTTTGGCAAGCGATGTTTACACTTTCCCATGATAATGCCTTGCAACCTTGAACGAATATACACATTAAATGTAAAGTACACAAATTTCAGCCTAGGGATCTTGCAAGAGTCAAATGTAGTTAATGGAACTTAACAGGAGCTCAAAGAGCCTCAGGTGCTGCAGCGTCTCTAACACTCGCTTGTTTTACACTCACATATGTAACAGTGAAATAAGAAATGAATGCATGCTTGATTGTTTCATGTTTCCCTGAAACCTGAGTGGCACCTGCGTTTATCCAGGTTACTCCCTTCATCTTTAAAATCAGTCGTTTCCACTCATTTTTCTTTTTCTGTACCGGAGACGTCACTGCTGGAGTCCTGGTTGTTTTATTTTGACGTACAGAGCAACCAAGGATGATGTTTTCTGTCTTCCACGGCATCATGAAAGCGTGGAAACGCGTGGTAACTGAGGGAATTATTGCTAAGTGGATTTACATAACCTTTTACTCTAAAAGGGCACATTTACTCTGAAGTGTTACAATTTTGATTTTTTTAGATTTTTTTTTTACTTTGATGTAGTGCCGACAACATAATCGGTGATCATGTGCAGAGTAAAAAAAGCAATAAAAAATGTTTTGCAAAGTTGAGTTTTTTACATTTTTGCTTGTATTTACTTCCTGTCACTTTGGTGTTTCCTTTTCTAGGTCACGTATCCGCAGGCAGAAAGCTCCTTAGAGAGGAACGTGGCATTTATTGTTTTCCTGGAACTTGACACTTAATTTGACCTCAGCTACTCTCCTCGAGCCAACAGAGTTATATCCATCATTACTGCTTTAGAGTTTCCTTCATTCAATTATGGCCTCAATAATACAGTCAAAGGTCCAAACAAGCACTGCTGCTTTACAGCCTGTATACGGTGTTACTGCAGAAGAGCCCATAAATGGCTCTTTAACCCACTCAGAGCAGACACAACCTATGTGTATGTCACAGAGATGGACGGTCTTTATGAAACATGGTTTAAAATATGTTTTCACCATTCCAAACATAAAATGATGTTGCTTTTTTGGTCATTTCTGTTTGATGGGAATCAGGAAAATTTCACAACAACAGTTGTTCCAGAACAGATGAGCAGCTGAAAAGGGAAGTGTTTCATTAATTTAGCAAACGGTTGCAACATTCTTCACCATTTCAGTTGCGTTTTATCAAAAACATATTCTGTTGCAAGTTAGATTTTACCGTTCGAGTTAGCGTTCAGCTTCAGGCTGTGATCCGCTGTGCAGTCGCTGTAAAAGTGCAGACGTTTCATAACTGTTTTGGCAACATCACTGCACTCCTACGGTAGATGGTTTTAAACGTTGAACACGCAGAAGAGCGTTGCTTTGTTTCAAAACGAGTGTGATGTCGTGACACAAGCAGACGTGAGCTACGTTTAGTTTACAGCTTCGGTGTTGGTTGTCGTTAACCTCCGGCCCCTGAGTGAGTCTGAAACTGTCTAATAGGATCTGTTGCTGTGTTGTGGTAGCAAATACGTCCGCCACTGCAGAAGACGGTGAAAACGAAGTCTTGAAATGCAGGATTTAGACGGTTTGAGGCTATTTTGTCATAATGATGTTGGCGGTGGAGATAGCAGCAAAGTCAGGAGGAACTCAAGTGGAGGTCGGGAGTTGAGCAGGTGTAGGTCTGGAAACACTGCCCGCAATTACAGTAAATATCATTTTAGCATCATAAGGGAATGTGACTGATCCCAGGAAAACTATGATCTTACATACAGTTCAGTTATGCTTTAGGAGAGTCGCTTTTGTTTCTTAGTTAAGTCAAATCAGATTTATTTAGGCATTTAGTTTGCAAACGTTTTCTACTTATTCAAGTGACCATATAAACTGTGTACAATCACCTGTTTGAAGTAACATCCTTTTTCTTCCTTCATCTCCTTACCACTGACGTGCAGAACCTGATGCATCTTAAAGATGACGTGAAGTTGATGGGAAAGACATGACATGTGTTAGGTTAAGTTGCTTGGCCGGCCTTCCTAATTCTTCTTCCTCTTTAATACAAAGAATTGGCCTGGTTCCTTTGGATCCAACTTTTAATTTCCAGGGGGCGGTGCCACCAGATGCAGAGGAAACTCCTCCCTCTCCATGCCATTGGATATACATATGACTAATCAGAGGAACGAAGCATGTGGCGTAACACAACAACATGACTCGTTTCAAACAGAGACATCCACAATGGAGGGAAAAGGCTTCCAAACCTGCAGGGAGTAGAAACGCCTGTGAATAACCTCTTTGCAGACACCACAACCTTATTTATC